>JAUPFZ010000008.1:10000000-10507500 GCA_036937285.1 Euphydryas editha | reverse complement strand
AGATACAAATACCTTTCTGGAATGGTATCTGAAATACTAGATACAAAATACGTATCTTCCAAATACTTTTTAAAGATACAAATACTTTTGTAAGAAAATAATATTTTATTTAATGTAAGTTTAATTTTTTACGTGAATTATTTACAAATACCTACATCGCGTTGATCGCGTAAAAGTGAGAAGATAAAATATTATATTATTAAGGTTTTAATTGAGACTTAAGTAAAACCAGTTCTTCAAACATTTTATCACTCATTTTTCTTCGATAAGGCCTGATAATCATACCTCCAAAAGAGAAGAGTCGCTCCACAGGAGCAGAACTTGGCAAACAGGTGTTATATTTGAAAAATATTTTTCTTATTGTAGAGTAAGCATTTAAACTCTTTAAGTTGGTATCTTTATTGTTAAGGTATTGCAGTGTTTTTAAGTCAGCGGTGTTACCAGTAGACCCTGTGTTTTCGCCACTTGCAATAGAGGAATCAGAATCCTCTAAAAACATTTAAAATTAATGTCACCATAGAAAAAACCCAGTCATTTTAGGTTTTAACTGCGGAATTTTTTTTTGTGAGCTGATTTTTTGTATACACCTTTATTACGGCGTTGTAATGAAGATGTGAAAAATCGACATTGATATCGTGCCGGCTAAAAAAGTTATAAAGGTCAAAAGGTCACGAAAATCAGTTTTTTGCAAATATCACGCTACCTATTACTCGGAGGTCAATATAGATCATTATAAAAATTGTTTGTCGTAAAATTATCTACAAAAAATGCCTCTTGCATTTTTCTCCAAAATTAACCGTTTTTGGAGTAGAGCGCGGAGAAAGCGACTACATGCACTTTTCCTCACTACCTACCTCGAGAAGAATCCAAGGTTCGTTTTTTTTTTTTTTTTTTACATGGTTTTCCCCGTATGAATAATCCATGATATTTAATAATAGATTTTTTTTAAGAGTGAATAATTTTTTATTTGAATGATAAATTCAGAAAAAATAATATATAGTAAGTATACTTACAATTTTTTTTTTGTCAATAATTGTCGATATCTTCAGTTTTTTATATCATTAATAGTTGCTGACAAAACGTCGAGTGGTCTTATTCCTATATTTAAATCGAAATCTTTATTATTTTCATCATTGGTTGATCAACTGTTGAAGAGCATGAAACTAATAAAATAAAGTCTTTAACACTCAAGAAATATTTTTCAATTGACTCAGTATAATTTCCAGAGTTTCACAAATAGTTAATAAAAGTTTTTGTGTTTAAACTCCAAATAAAAATCAATAGAGTTTACGCCTTGGTGTATGGTATACAAAACCGTATGTGAGTATATTCTAGTCGCTTTCTCAGCGCTCTACTCCAAAAACGGTTAATTTTACAGAAAAATGCATGAAACATTTTTTGTAGATTATTTTATGATGAATAACTTTTATAATGACCTGGAATGACCTCCGAGCAATAGGTCGCGAGATATTTGCAACAAAACTGATTTTTGTGACTTTTTGACCTTTGTAACTTTTTTAGCCGGCACGATTACAATGTCGATTTTTCACATCTTCATTACAACGCCGTAATAAAAGTGTATACAAAAATTCAACTCACTTAGAATTTATCCGCAGATTGGGGCTTAAAATGCCTAAAATCACTGGATTATGCCATATTTTGTGAATGAATGCATAGAATAACTATTACTAAAAGTATTTTACCAAACATAGTATTTGCAAAATACTAAGATACCCAACAAAAGGAATTTAGATACAAGATACAAAATACATTTTAAAAAAGTATTTTAGGTACAAGATACAAAATACGTATTTTGTATCTTGTATCTGTATTTCAGATACTTGTATCTTAAATAAGTCACATCTCTGGTTATAATAAACTGTTTTAGCTTTTATTATTGATTTAAAACAAAAGTAGCGTTATTCTATTAGCTCCACCGCGAATGTGTGCCTATGTTATTAATATCAATGTACAAAAACTAGTAATTAATGTAAAGTAGAAAAGATATATTTTTATTTATTTATTTGTAGCCTTTATTTAACAATCTTATACAATACATTTAATTCTTAAATACTAAATTTTATTATTTGACATCAGTTTCGCCAAGATTGTCTTGCTTTCCAGCATAAGCCTCCCCTAAAGCTTACCATAAAGTGCGATCTTGCGTTTTCCTTCTCCATTTAGTGCCTGCTATTCTTTTTATGTCGTCTTCCCACCTATGACGTTGTCTTCCTTTCTTTCTTTTGTATTGTATTGGGTATTGGATTCTGTTATGTCCTTGGTCCATTTATCTTTTTTGTTCCTCATCATGTGAACCGTCCACCTCCATGTTAGGTTTTTGATGCAATATGTCACATCTGTAACTCTGGTTTGCTTCCGAATTCTTTTGAGTTTTATTTTGTTTTTTTTTTTATTTTAACATTGAGCATGTTTCTTTCTATACCATGATGACAAGTCTCTAGTTTGCGTATATTGTGTTCCGTTAAACTCCATGTTTGGCACCCATATGTCATAACGGGTAGAATACACGAATCAAATAGTTTTTTCTTATATTTCAACGGTACATCAGGGTTCTTCATTACTTCTTTTAGAGACCAGTATCTTTTCCAAGATAGATTAATTCAAGGAGGCGGCGCGGCTGGCCGAGGTCGGACTCGACCTTGTGATCAGCCGCATAAATAGTTAAGGGCTTCGTGTCAGAATTGACAAGACCGAAGCCCTCCTCTTTCTCGGGACCGGCCGCAAGGGACTTCCACCGGGGGCTACCCTGCAGATCGAAGAGAGGAGGGTCAGGATGAGCTCCCAAATCAAATATTTGGGGCACATCCTCGATGGAGGGTGGACCTTCGACCCACACTTCGCTATGGTGGGACCGAAGGTCGTGAAGACGGCGAGTGCACTGGGCAAACTCCTCCTGAACCTCGGAGGACCCAGCGCCACCTGCAGACAGCTGTACTTCGGTGTCTGCCGGAGTATGGCGACGTACGGTACCCCAGTTTGTGCGGTTCGCCTCACCACGAGAAATAATTCAGCGCTGCGCGCTGCGCAGAGGACAATCGCGGTGAGGGGGATTCGGGGGTACCATACGGTATCGTGAGCTGCAGTTACTGGTCTAGCTGGTGACACCCCGTGGGAGCTCGTGGCGGAGGTTCTTGCCGAGACCTACTCATATATCTCGGGTAAAAGAGTTCTTGGCAAGAACCCCACGCTGGACGGGATCCTACGGGTGCGTCGGATAGGGCAGGAAGCGCTAACATAAATAATGACATTCTAAAAATATCGGAACAAGAAAAATATGTCGGGCTAATTTTAAATAGTTGTTATGTTAGTTTATTGTATATATATAATATAGACAATAAACTAACATGGAAAACCCACATAACGAAAATACGTAAAAAAAACTAATTTCTTTGCTTGGTTGCTTAAGTAATGTATGCGTTAGGATAGACCTAATGCATACCAGCAAAAATACGAATCGTTATATATAATACCTTAGTAAAACCACATCTAGAGTAGTACAATCTTTACATGGAACACAAAACAAACTAATAAAAGTACTATATAAAATAGACTTCTTGACACCTACAAAAGGTGTTTACAAAATTACAAAGCTCCTTAATGTAAACCAGATATATACCTACAATACATGCATGTTAATCAGAAAAATACACAATGGAACACTACAAACATAGCTACGTTTGATCTCAAAAAGCCCAGTAATTATAGTAAGCGTAGGAAAAATACCAATATAATACAGTTACCCAAAACCAGGACAAGTTATGGTAAATTAAACATAAGATATGATGGAGCTAGAATGTATAATAATTTATCTGAATGCCTAACTAACGTATACTCCGTTGCAAAATTCAACACACTGCTAAAAAAATAATATTCTTAATAAAATTAAATAAACATAGTATTGACATACCTATATTACAAAATGCACTTAAAAAAATCTTAATTTTTTTTACTAAAAACACAAATAGATTAATAATATTTTATCAAGCACGCATATATAAAAATCACACACACGTACACCTGCATACACGCACGCATGCACCAACATACATGAGCGCACGCATCAACACACACACATACACAAACACACACAGGCATACACCATAACATACCCACGCACCGAACATTACCATACGTTGTTATAAGTTTTTTTAAGTGACAACTTACTATAATTGTATGTCTTATGAGAAATAAAGATTCTTTAAACAGAATATAATCAATACAAATAAATGTTTTATTGCTTTTTAATTATTGAAAATTAGCAGTTTGCCATTGAAACTTGAATATTCATCTTTGCAAGTGTAATAATGATATCATAATTTAATTATTATAACGCAAAAGTAAATTTAATTAATTTTTTTTAGTTAGAAATCTTTCGTGTTATTTGCTCGGTTAACATACATGTTGACGTAGTTATACACAAATTAAAAACAATTAAGTAACATCATTATTTTAAAAAAAAAGTTTCATATATTTTAATAAGAAACTAGTATCACGAAATAATATCCTTTCTTTTTTGTCTTCCCATAAATTCTGTTTTCAGTTATGTTTTCGTTCCAATGTCATTATTTCTGAATATTATATTTTCTACGTTTGTTTTTGTTCTATTTTCAATTTATTAGTAACTAGCATTTCCCCGTGACTATTTTCGCGTGGAATTTGGAATTAGGTATGAGGAATGCAAGACCTATCTATATACAACCATATTCCGCGAGATTGTCTCATACACTTTTTAATGATTTTGATAAGAGATATTACGACATTACGAGATTATACATACGAGTGGTTAACTTTCATTCTGAAAGTTAAAAAACGTTTTTTCATCCGTCATACCTCAGTACCTGAAATCGAAAGTCTTCGACCAATATGTGTTACCAATGATGACATACAGATCTGAGATGTGGTCACTGACTTTGGGCATTTTAAACAAGCTCAAAGTCGCACGGCGTGCAATGGAGAGGGCTATGCTTGGTATTTCTCGGCGAGATTGAACCAGAACTGATGAGATCCGCAGCCGAACGAAGGTTGCCGACATAGACCAACGGATTTGCAAGCTGAAGTGGCAGTGGGCAGTGCACATAGCTCGCAGAACTGGATGCCGAAGGAGCAGAAAGGTTCTCGAGTGGAGACCACGTACCGACAAGCGCAGCGTCGGACGGCTGTCCTCGAGATGGACAGACTACTTGAGGAAAATTACCGGAAGCCGTTGAATGGAGGCTGTTTTGAACCGGTCGCTCTGGAGGTCGTTAGGGAAGGCCTACGTTCAACAGTGGACATTCAATGGCTATGATGATATGATGACATACAAGTATCTTACTATTATATCTATATAGAAAATTATTAGAGACGCTATTTCAAAATAAATATTCAATTCTAATCGTTAGATAAAATTACTGCTGTGGAAGGCTCATTTAAAAGAGTAGAGATGATTTTAATGAGATAATCATATATAAATGTTATAAATAAGTAATTAGGGATTTTTTCTTAATTTTTCTATTTAAATAATTTGATACATTAAGTAGGTATTAGTCAGCAATGTTTTCATAAAATTTCTTTGATAAAAATTCAGTGATGTCAAAAGGTTCACGAGACTGGATTTACGATACCGCGAGATCCCGGCTGCTTCTAAAATCCTGCAATAAATCATTCCCTACTTATACATTAAAACATTAATAACTCCTCCTCTAGATAATATTTTAAGTACGTAGGACCTCCTAGAATAAACACAAATATGAAAGATGTTTTAATTTCATACAGTATCTTTTACATGATACGGAAAATATACAGATAGACTAATGTTTCTACCAATATTTAAGACGTTTATTTTTTCTTATAAAGATCATTCATTTTTTTTTTAAATATAATTAGGGTGGTAAGCGCACGGTCCGCCTGATGGTAAGCGGTTAGCATAGCCTAAGGACGGACGCCTGCAACAGCAGGTGCGTCACAAGCGTGTTGCCGACCCTACCTCCACTGTCAAAACAGTGCATCCTCAGAAGCTCTGGCTACCTTACTCACCACAACACAACTTGAGAGCAATATTATTCGGTTGTGAGATTGAGGTACTTCCTCAGTCGGGCTCCTCCAGATTTTGAACAAGATGTTTCCAGCTGAGCCGTACCTCAATAATATAGTAGTAATACTAATAGTAGTAATATTCACTCATCTAAGACAGTCTGATCTGTTACAATTTTATTATATGTATAAACTCAATTTGTGGCAATGAAATTCACTTCGTTTATCTTACTAAATTAATTAAGAGCTCGTTAATTGGGACCTAAGAGATAATTAATTGGGACCTATACGATTATTAATATAACAGAAAGAAATTAATGAGAGCAAAGTATTACATTACAATTAACAAGACCATAATTCGTAAACTAATAATTTAAAATCTCATTTTCTTAATGTAAAGTAAGGCATGAATTAATGTTTAAATATTAGAAAATATATAATAACGTTGATTTGTGTAAAAATGTATTCTAAGTATTTCAATACTGATTACACACTATTCAACTATTATTTATTTTATGATTAGGTTCTATGTCGTTATGTTCGCATTTAATTTTGAACCTTAGAACAAAATGTATGAGTACATCATAAAAACTACCACTATAATAGCGTCTTTATTCTTAATTAAAACATTGAAATTAGCTCAACCTATAAAAGGGTTAAATGTTTTCAGTATTATACTTTTTGTATTGTAAAACGTAATTATAGTACAACGAAGAGTAAAATGTTTGTGTGTATAGAATCACTTTATTGTACCTACATATTATAATTATGCTTGTTAATGCCATGGTCTTGAGCGAAGATATTCTCTTATCGAATTAATATTGAAAAACGTTGTTCCACAATCCTCCCGATGCTAATTTCCCCACAGTGTTAAAGATGAATCTTTAATCAAATTAAGCTCTTGAGAAATAGGCAAAATTTGAATCGCGTTTGTTGGGTCTAACTGTCCAACTCTGCCCTCAGAGCACTGTCCGTTAAATATCGGTCACATACAATAATTTTAAAATTCCACCTTTTAAATACTGCTTAAAGTGAATTTTGATTTTAATTTGATGATGAGTTAAAATTTTTCTCAATAAACAAGTGATATTTTAAGAGAGAAAATTTATTATTTACAACAATTAAGAACTGATATCTATGCATAGTATCGACATTAACCCTTTCAAACAAACAAAAAGCTCTTAAGCTTTATAAGATTAGTATTTTTGTTGTTGTATTGTAATGTTAACGAAAGAAAAAACCATACTTTAAGATTAACTCAAATATACGAGCGAAAGCAATTTTTTTACCAATTTTAAAGACGGTGGAGATATATTCCTCTGTTGTTTTCTGTATATGTTTGCATATATATTTGTAAATTTTTAACCCATTTAAAAAAATCATTTGAACACACTTTACAAAGCTTAAAATAATATTTTTCTTTGTTTTCATAAACACATTTCCAAGTCAAGTCGGGTACACGAAATGTATATAAATTTGTACATGTTTATACACTTAGAGAGCCCAGTTAACTGTGTATATACTGCCCAGTAACTGTAATATTACATAAAGCACGAGCCAATAATTAAATTAATTGAATCGACGCTATCGGTCACGGAATAAATAGTACAAGTATATCGGTTTCAAATCCGAAATGAATGAGTTTTTAAAGCGCAATTTTTTTTAATGGTCCTGCGTGCAGCGATCAACTCTTCTAGTATTGTGGAAATCGCGGGTTCGATTCCCACTCGGAGCAGTGCTCCTCGTGGGTCTCTCCACCGTGCCTCGAAAAGTATCTACCTAAATCCGTCTGTCTCGATTGTTATAATAAACATCCTGATAACAGTCATTCCACATATTAGGGATATTACCCGCCAACCCGCATTAGAGCAGCGTGGTGGATTAAGCTCCAACTTTGCTGTTATATGAAGAAGAGGCTTTTTGCCAGCAGTGGAACGTTTGAAGGTTGATTTAAATGGTTAAGAAATATCGTGAGAAAATCTACATGTTTTGGTAAAAGTACTAAAACGTGAACATACGTATCTGCAACTCGTTTTGAACAGCCTGAGCTCCAAATCTTTTTTTTTTCTGTATTAGAAGAGGCCTATGTTTCCTAGTAAGTTAAGTTAGTGTCCACCAGTAAGACGATTTATTTTTTATTAAACAAAACCCATGGCCTCAGTTTTATCAATTTTTATATATTAAAAAAAAAACATTTTTTATTGTAAATAGAGTGACTATTGTTCTGTTATCTTGATACAGTTCAATAAAGTCATTACGTTATGAAATTCAATCAATTATCCATTGCAAGACGTTATCGATATGATTGGTCGACAAGAGAGCAATCTTTGATTGAGAACAATTTCTCTAATGCTCTAACCAACAGATTTATTGAATAACAGTTTATTAAAACTTATATTTTATGCTTATTTGCATTTCATAAGCCTTACAAATTTTTTAAACACCTTGTTTACGTCGATTTTTAGTCTTAGCATAATGTTTTGTAATCTGAAAACCATTTCAAATAATCTTTATCGTGTAGTGATGACAAAAATTTCATTACCCCTCAACAGTAAACTTAGAGTGACATTTAATATTTATAAGAATATTTGTTTCTGGTCTGGGTGTTTTTTATTCCTGATTCTTATCATAAGGGTATCTTCATCACGCCTCGGAGCGTACATAAAGCTATTGGTCCCAGTGTACAACAACTCTTATGGGTCGATCGATCGTTACATCAAATTTTTAACTAAAAAAAAATAAGTATAAAAGTTAGAAACATGTAAACGGCACAAGTTTCAAGCAGAACTTTATTTTTTAATAGAATCCTCATACAAAAGTATTAAAAAATAAATTAATGTTTAAAAGATATTTTTTCAAATCCCTTTAAAAAATCATCATAAATAATATCGTTTATCAATATTTATATAACATAAAAATATAAAATATAAAAATAGTTAAAATGTAAAATTTTGATTTACAAGAAAATTTATAGTCTACGCGAACGCTTACAAATTTTTGAATACACAGCCATTATATACACAGCCAGTATATGCATAATGTGTATTCACCTTTTTCTAAGTATTCTCTTTTTGAAACATAATTTTACCATAGCACTCAATGTGTAAAAATACTTGATGGCCATTACAGAATTTTTCAATAAAATCTCATAATCTATCTATTTACGAGGGCATTCATTGTTGATTCTAGCAAAGCACTTCTTATACAACTGTACTGTATCGCGGATATTCACATCTGTTTTTAACTATTAACCACTTAAAACTATATTTGGACAGATGTTTCGGGTATTGTAAACATTATATTATGATATTAAATGCGTAATAGAACTCTGAAAGACTGAGCTCGTTCGATATCGAAGCGTGTCTCCGTATTGGTGGTATCCACACCTGAAATCTCAAAATGATGGGAACTATGTCGTGGCGTTCTGCTTTGCTAAGCAGATGGGTCTTTAGTTCCTGCAACTAATAAGCGGTGACAACTTTTTTATTAAATTTTTCATATGAACCGGCAACGACAAATAATTCCAAGTTTCACAGTTTGCTTAAGACTGCAGCAACCATTTCTTAAACTTTCAACTAACTGCATTTGGCAACAGTTACAGAAAATTTGAAAAAGGTTCGCGGTTATGTCAACTGAAGGTGCTACGTTTGTACCGCGCAGCGCGCTATAGGTATTAGGCACTAGATTTCAATCCCAGCACTGAAATATCTTTTTGTGAAATACTCTTTTATTAAAATATGTAAATTTCAAAGCAATGGTGAAAAATAGCAAAAGTAAACATCAGACTTTTTGCCTCTGATTTCAAGAATCATGAAACATCAAAATGGATTCAAAGAAGTACCTAGATCAGTAACCATGAACGCATATAATACACCGATTATTAATTGCGTTGGTATATCTTTTTTTTTTTTTTTTGAAATACCTATTCACATCGTAACATTAGCATTCAAGCACAGTATTCGAAGAGATAAGAATTAATTTCAAAGTATCGTGAAACGTTCTTCAACTTGCTATAAGAAGTTACTTTAAGGTTTATGTCTTACCCAAAACTTTTCATTATTCCGTTCATGTCGCTCGTTTCTCCTGAGACGGCTTTTATTCATTTTAATATTAGTGATGTTTATATTTAGATTCTTAACTAGACCAACCCACGAGGTTTTAACTACTTTTATGGTTACGTACGTATCTTAGCTTTTATAGTATGTTGTATTATATTTGTATATTTGTATGTATTTGATATATATTATTTATATACAACATAGTATGTTTTTGTTCTCTTTGAATTTCCAAAAACTAAAAAAGGAACAAGACATCACAAAATGTAATGCGGATCTCTAGTCTCCAATGTACTGCTCAAACACTAGTAGTATTTTATCAATACTAGTAGTATATTGTATACTACTTTTATCTATTTTATTTTTTTTTATTTTTTTTTTTTTTATTTTTTTTTTGGAAAACAAACAGTATTTATAACACAAAAAATTTTGTACACATTAACAAATACATTGACCAGTAAAGTTTTATAAAATTTTTAATCTATTATTGAATAGCCACACATTGAAGCCTATTAAAGTCTACTATACCTATACTAGTTATCACTGAGTTATGGAGAAGTCTGGCCTTATCGCCGAGGCCAACCTGTCGCTGGAGGGATCCTGTTGCCTGCAGATCCAGGACCCTCCAATTAAAGCGGCTGAAGGCTTCCGAAGGGGTTTAGTACGGTATTGCACTCCCAAAGTGCAGAGTCCAACATAGGTCTAGGAATTCCCACCCGGGCGTCTTGGATATCGTCCGTAAATGGATTCCCCTGCGACAAAAAAAAAGGTATCACCGAGTTCCTCACGATGTTGTGCAGCTCCATTATCAGACCCTTATCGGTTCATGTAATGATACTTCCACCTCTCCCTGTAATTATAGCCTAAGTATAGTGTCCTAGTTACCTTCGTTCACAAAGTTCACCATAATCTTAATTTCCTTTTTCCCTAGAGTATTATGTCATTTGTATTCGTTTCCTTATTTCATCGTTGTCGTCAAGGTCACCTTTCTGTTTGTCTATTCAGCTGGTGGTTTTTGTCGTTATTACCAATAAACTCGCTTAATAACTAGTACTAGTAGTGCGAAACAAAAAGTGTTAACAAAATTAAAATAAATTAAAATTAACTCGAATTTTTTTTATAAAAGCTCAGTATACAGCATATTACTAACTATCGTTTTTAACTGCCAGCTGCTGAAATTATACGTTGCCTGACCTATGAATAAATTATTTATTTCGAGCTCAGCAGATTTTATTACCTGTACACACACTGTTGCGATGAATTAACTATAGCTATATATAATATGTACTTGCAACTTTATTAAAGTCAATTTTTTTTACTTGTTGACCCTATTTTTCTTATTTCAGATTTATTTCAATTAACGTGCTATCTTTTAACGATATTGCACCACCGTTTAAATGGAAACAGAACAAAAAACTTAATCCATGAATAGAATACGTTTCATATGTATTTTACTTAATAAAATTATCGACATCCACCAATATTTTACATTCGACATTTACTGAATACATAATCGAGAACATTTATTAATGCTAGCTTTATTTGCATTTATTTTAAACTACAAATTTCCGTTAAAGTTTCGATAATGACGTCAATATGCATAATAAATTATAACGTAAATTTCTGTATAAAAAAACAACTGCTAAATTGTATATTGTGGAGGCATTAAAATGCATGAGATTTATGTTGTTGGAGTACGAGTGATCATAATTAGAACGTAATGTATGATGTTAACTAAAATGTTAGTCTATTTTGATACTACAAACACTCATTTGTTTACATCGAAGTAAAACGTAATTATTCAATAAGTATTTTTGTTTACGCATTGATTTAAATTTTGATACAAGAATCTTAGTTTATCATGTATGTGTACGAGTATTTGTTCAACTTAAAAAGTGGTTGTAACATTATTTTTTCAACTGTCACATGGAACAATAAACGTCAACTATAAACCTCAAATTCAAATAGGTGAAGAAAAGGAGAAAAAAATTAAGGATAAGGAAAGAAAAAGCTACCCTAAACTGTAGGCTCTTACACTCGTCGTACGAAACGAACCTATTTTAGTTACTCCTCGTCAATTTTCTATAAGAGAACGGTAAGACGCCACTCAAGCTTGCTCTGTACAAGCTCTATATTAGGCTAGAAGTAAGCTAAATTTAAAATTTAATCAAACCTTGACCTGAAATAAATAATAATTTCCCACATATATTACGTAATATCAAATATTATTATTTCACAACATAAAATTTTATACAAAATAAAACGATAATAAGATTTTATACAAAATATAAAGAATAAGAGATTTAAGACCTGTTTTTTTTTTTATTCGCTACTATTAACAATTCTCTGATCCTGTAAAACACGTATACAATCATCAAAATATAAGTTTTTATTCCATATGATACGCATATGTGACAGATATATTATAGATAATTAATCAACAACTAATATTATCTACATTACACTTGTAATGTAGTAAACATAAAATTAAAAATATTATTTACGACAACGGCTTGGAATGTAATATTTTATTTTTTTATTAGTATGAGTTATATCTTATATTGACCAAAAAAATTAAAATTAAAAATTTGTATTAAAAAAACTAAAATCCAACTACGAAAATAAATGAAAATAAAAAATAATCTAGATTTTTTTCTTTGTTTCAGGTTATAGACACTTAATTTTTAAAACTTTTGTGTTCAGTTTTAGGCATCGATATTTTGATATCGACGAAAATTACCATCACTACAAAACAACGTAGTCCAATAGATTAATATGCGAACCTACAATTGGTTACATAATGTGCTCAGTTAACAACGCCATTTAGTTGCAAATTAAAATTTGTTCTATAATCGTTGTGTTTATATTAACAAAAGCGTAGCCTACAATATTTAAATTTATTAGCCATAGAAATGTTAAATTATTAGAATAGAAAGTGAAATATGAGTGAATATGCTTACATTACTACAAACATATTTATCTAGACCTTTTCTTTTCTGCAAAATACATATAAAGTGATATACTTGGGAAATAACTGTCTATAATTCATTTTTCTTCCGTACCGTGCCTTTTAATACATTTTAAATAAATAAAGTTCTTCAAAACTACCGCCACTACACCTCATTATTTACCTATATCTAATATAAAACGTACTAATAATAATACTTTCATATATATAACTTAAAAAATTAAAAACTTATAATTTTATACATTAATCTCTCATTATAAATAAATAAATAAATAATAACCAACATCACACCACGTTAACCTAGCCCCATGGTAAGTTCGTAAGAACTTGTGTTACAGGTCTCATTGCACTGAAACACTGAACACTGTTATGTAATAAACCCAAAAAGGCTTTTATCTAACTTCTATGTTAACAAAATATCCATACAAACTTTCAACCCCATCTCATTCACATAAAAGTAACATATCTGAAATCTGAAACATGTATTTACATTCTTTGATATAACTTTTATGTGTGAATATAAAAAATAAAAATTTATCTTAAAAGAAATGTTAATAAATAAAGTTTTTCTCCCACAAACTTCATACAACTACTCGTGTTTCAACGCGTTAGTACTTCAGAGTATCCTTGATTTAAGATATCCAGATTGTAAATGAGATTTAAAGGCCCAATTTCACATCTTGCTTCAATAGTTTAGTATTGACGTGTGTGATGTGACTTTATTTAACTACAAATAATTTAGATGTAACTTATAATATATACAGGGGTGGTATTTTAGGCGGCACTTAAAATAAATTTCGTCCTGAATATAATTTAAGTATTACACTGTTTATGTCACTATTTGATAACTTATAGTATTAACAAACTTTGTAAAATTCAGCAATAGCGATGGTTTTTAATCATGTCTCCACTGATCTCTAAATTATCTAGAATGTTGGAAAATTAATATTGGCCGCTAAGAAGGCTTATTGTGTGTTACGCACACTTAACGGTAACTTTTAAGTGTGAGTAGTATTAATTTCAAAATAGGAAGAGCTCCTATGTTCGTCTATGTTTATTTTTTAACTCTATATCTCGTGATACATATTATAGCAAGAAAACAGAACTTTATTTTTTATTTGTACGAATATTTTTATATTATTGTTGTATCCGAAGAAATGAAGCAATTATATATAAGAATATGTCTTGCTTTTTATATTAAATTAAATTTTAATACATATTAATATAACTTTTGAAGTCATACAAACGATTAGTTAACTCCTGACGAATAAATATTTGAACAGTCATTAGTCGAAAGATTAAAAAAAAAACCTTGTCCAAACTGATTTATTCAAACAAAGTATTATCTAGTCTGGCCATGATTTAATCATGTTAAATATTAAAATGCTATCGGTTCATCAATTGTTACGATTACTAACGAATTATAATTTTGTTTTCGTAGTTCCACAAGGAAAATTGATTAATTAATATAATTATGTCGACTGCTTACTTGTGGTTACTCTGTTTTATAATTTCTTTTTTAAATATAAAAATCAACGTGATTATGGTTGTATCAAAATTTTTAAATAAAATTAGCAAATAATATCCGCTATTTAATCCTCACAGTCAGAGAACTAGGTATATCAGTAATTCGATAGGACGTATCGAGACGCAGCGATCGTTAAAGGCGTGCAAATCAGATGGAAGCCCAAGAAGCCATACACTCACTTTAGGGATGTTCATGGAAAAAAATTATCGATAATCTTGCGATCGATAATTATCGTATCGTCTTATTGTTAGTTATTTAGTTTAGTTATTATCAAATGAAAATATATCGATAATTATGTGATGAAAATTATCGATAGTTATTATCAGATGAAAATGTCGATAATTATGCCGTCTCAGGAATGCACACGAAAAAGAAAGTCATCGCCTCCTATTATATCCTACAATATACTTAACTTATACTTAACTCCGCGCTACTACTAAAAAAAAAGGTTGTCACTTCTACCTATCGATATTACTCGATAATTATCCAATGAAATCTATCGATAATTATTGAATCAAAATTTTCGATAAATCTCGGATGAAATTTTTCAATAATTGTCGGATTAAAATTATCGATAATTTTATTAGATCAAAATTTTCGATAGTTATCGATAATAATCTAATGAAAATATATCGATAATTATCGGATCAAAATTATCGAATCAAATACATAATTTATATCGATACCACTCGATAGTTATCGAATGATAAATTATCGAGTACTCACGAATTATCGATAACTATCGCACACTACTAATTATTTAGAACATGTCAATATATGAACATAACAAAATGCGGCGAATTTTTAAAGCATACCTATATTCCACTTCTATATGAGAATAACATAATTTTTTTATACTATTTCGATCATTTTGACCTGCTAAACCGGTGACACTTTATAATCATTTATTTATTTTGCGTAGGCATAAAGAAAAGGTACCTACGTAAATTAAAATAAATGTGACTCTGCAATATTGACATAAACGGCATTTTTCAAAATTTCAGAGATGTTGGACCATTCTAAACGTATAATTTTAACACCAAACAGTTCAATAATTTTGTTTATCTGAACATATTAAAATAAGCCCACAAGAATATCCATTATTTTAATTAATACATTACAAAACATTATTCAAACCTGTAAATAATTTAATATAATAATTATAAACGCCTCACACGCAATGACTCCCAGTAGATTTAAGCTTCGAAAACAAGTACAACACAAAGGCCCAGCATAAAATGTATGTATGTACATAAAATATGTCCAATATAAAATAATATTCGTCGTAAGGGGATAGAACTCGCGACCACTAGCACAACAGCTAGTCGTTGTGACCACTGTGTAAACTCGTCGCCACTGAAAACTACGTACACTACGTCTACTTTACATTTTATTTCCGTATACATCTATAAAAACCACAACATTTAAGGGCTCATATAAAATCTATCAGTCTCGACAACCAGACACTGCAATCAACTACACGCACTTCGTTATTTTTAAGTGCCTTTCAACAATATTCCACCGATACTCGTAATAGCACGACACTGCGATCGACAAAGATTGACAAGCGAGGGGTGACTCGATCATGACATTTGATACGATGTTCAACGCTCCAACCGCTACTATGAATTTCATTTTCGGTTTTAATGTATCGGTCTTATAATGCTATGTATGTATGTATTAAATACGAGTAGCATGTAAATGTATGTATATTAAAATTGATATATAATTCAATATTATTAATTACGATAAAAAAGTTTTTATTTAATAGTCACAATATTTATCGGCCTGTAATTTTTTGTTTTATTCACTAGTCTAATTATTGAGGACACTCACAAGCGAAAAAAATCACATTAAGTACGTCTCTTGAGAAATATTACTTTGGTGCGAGCTTCGACATACAATAATTTATTCAAATTTTTTAAATAAATATTAATGTATATGAACTATGTATTCACTCTACACCTTACTATTAAATAAAATAAATAATAATTAGTACCTATAAGCAATTTCACTTGTTTTAAAGAGAAACTTATTAATCGATATACTTATTTTATTGTATGACCGTAACATAGGTACAAAACTTTCGAATTAATCAAATCTAATTAAAAAAAAATATTTATTAAAGTATTCAACAAAATATTTTTGAATCATCACTTTACATAGTATGTATTAGTTTTTAATTAATTATAGTTAAAGTGAAGCTACTACTCATTCGGAAGATGATTCTGCTAAAAAGATACGGCAAGAAACTCAACAGTTACCCTTTTATGTCTTTCGTGTTCTTCACTCTAAAGCCTATCTGCACCATCGGACGTCAGTTCTACGAGCTATATGCCTTACCCACAATCACTTCAGCTTGCAAACCCGCTGAGCTATATTGGCAACCTTCGTTCATCTAAGGATCTCATAATTTCTGATTCGATCACTCACAGAAATGTCAAGCACAGCCCTCTCCATTGCTCCACCATTGATTGCCAAAAATCCTATCTGGATTCGACGATTTACCTATTTCTCAAAGTTGGACTTACAACGTTAGATCTTTTTACTTATGTGGAATAGACTTCTAAGCTGATATCGGGATGGGTGCGACATGGGCTTTCGATATAATTTACTCTTGTCTAAGTTCATTTTAAGGTTCACTCATTGGTAAGCTCCATTTAGGTCACCGTGTACTGTGCAGAAGTTGTGAGGTCTTCCAAGGATTCTGCCATGAGCACGGTATCGTCGGTAAATCGAAGATGAGTGATGTACCTACTCATTAATATTGATACCGAATCGTTTCAATTCCAGGAGCTTAAAATCGTCTTCCAATGCAGTAGTAAACAGTTTCAGAGAGATTTCAGAGAGAGAAATTTTCCTCACACTTCGCTGCATTGAAATTTATTTTGTGCTATGCTCCTATACTCGAACCGTCATACTAGGGTTATTGTCCAAACACTACAAAACCTCGATATCACTTCGTTTTGTTTCACTTCAGTCTACTGCTGTTCATAGACCTACCCAAGTTCGCACCAAATATTCCGATTATCCGCAATCTTTATCTTTCGTTAGGTTCTGCGACATAAGTGAATAGCCCACTGCCTCTTCAACTTTCTAATTCTATATGCTATGTCGTTTACTTTGGTTTTCTTAAGAGAGACTCCAACAAAAGCCCATTCCATAACACGTTGAGTAATATACTGTTCTCTTATATTTACGCGAATTTTACATAATTAAATTGAATTAAAAAATCGTTAAACTGTAAAGTTTTTTTAAACAAATAAACGCGATAAAATCCGATATAGACTTTTAATTAAACGTTGAGTAACATTAAATTTGTGTACTAATCATCAGTGTCCACGTCTCAGTACCATAAACCAACACAGGTCAACATAATCAAGTTACTGCTGGCTGCAGCTAACGACTGACTAGCGGGCGTGAAAACGCAGGAAGAGGATTATTCACTCTCCCCTTTCACTTGGGGGCGCGAAAGCGTACAAACCACTTGACCCCTGGACCAGCTGATCAGCGAGATCCACTAGGTCCCTGTGGCTTGCTATCTGGGGTAGTTGGGCGTCCAGTGGTGAATGGAGCGCCACGGCCCGGCACAGGGGTGCGGCCGGCGAGGGCGTGATGCCGAGAAAGCGCAGAGAAATGAGAGGGAATTCCCCCCCCCCATTCGGTGGCAAGAACGGGCAGGTTCGCTCGTCCGCTTTTATTATACATCAAGGTTTGTCGCTTTGGCTTTAGTATTTGCTTTTATTATTGTATCTTATTTTTAAGGTTCTGGCAAACTTTGGGTATGAATAAATAAAAAATGAATAACAGTCTTAACGGTTAAATATGAATAAATCCAATCTGAAAGTAGTCTTCCGATTGTTCATAATATCTTAATCTACTTACGCTTCTATATCGGATTTTATTACTATGAGTATATACACTTATATACGGAGAGGCTCAGTGATTGACCATTATCTCGAAATTATCCTTTTATTTATCATATAGGTATACATACTCGGTTCTTAATCTAATAAGAAATAAGTTTCTTATATTACGAAAATAGAAAATAAGTAAGCGCTTCACTTTTATTCTACTATTATATCAAACAAGAATATAAAAAATTTCTCTACAATATTTTAATTTGAAAGTTTGGGTATTCTTCTAATTTTAAACATACCATTTTATTATATACGAAAATGTTTTTTAGATTTACCCCAAAAATTATGACTAATTAATAAAGTGAAGTATTAGAAACTTTTTTTTTCCTTTATCACGGATATATTGTATTATACCCAAGTTATAAATTTGCCATTCGATAATTTATCACTACATATTATAAAACAAAGTCTACTGCCGCGTCTGTCTGTCTGTCTGCGATAAAGTCAAAAATACAGCACAAGATTTCATGCGGTTTTCACCAATAGATAGAGTGATTCACGAGGAAGGTTTAGGTACATATACATAACCCGGGCGCAGTCGGGGCGGGCCGCTTGTAAAATAAATTTAGTTTCTCAATCTCACATGTGAATCATAACAATACCTAACATGAAAAAAAAATCTTGAATAAACATTAATGAACAGAAAAATACAGATATAAATTAGACATACAAATGTATTTATTTTGTCATTGTTGTTCAACAGTATAATAAATTATTTTGTAAACGCCAATCATGCCGTTGGGAGTAACGCGGTGGATTATTCTTCGTTGAAGAAAATGATTTAAACCAGCGTTTACAGTCCATTACAGGTACCTTATATATTTTATGGTTGATTCAAGACTTCACAGAATAATTTATAACGGAACACACGTTTCGTTACGGGTCCGCCTAATCAACAACTATGAAACCATATTCCAAAGCAACGCAACTATTAATTTGGTTTCAGTGCTGTTTCCTGAAAATGTATTGTGACAATTTAACCCGTATTTATAATACCTCTCTGTGAGTTTGATGGCTAAATTAAACAAATAAATAAATAAATATTAACCAACAATCACACCAAGTTAACCTAGCCCCGTGCTAAGTTCGTAAGAACTTGTGTTACAGGTACTAGGAACGGAAATAAATTTAAGATATAAATACATATATACATAAATACATATCCATGACCCGGTGCAGACATCTATATTCATCATACAAATTATCTGCACCGGGCGGGATTCGAACCCGCGACCGCTGCGTAAAGTGCCAGTTGCCTGACCACTCGACCAGCCGGCCGTTATACATTATTTAATTATGACATTACATTACTTAATTTTGACGGTAAAGTTGCTATAAGGTTTCGTACCAAACAAGTAGAGTATCAGTGCCGTCACGGGCGATTTACTATCTATGTAAGCTACTCACATTAGTCTTAAATAAATTTCACTGTTTTATTTTAAACAAGAAGTTTAACACCATTTCACCCATGTTCATAGTTCTTAATCCGTTTCTTTAAATTGTAGCGTGACATATATTGCAAATATTTTTTTTTAAAATAAATATTGTTAAACCGTAACTTAAAAAAAACCCGACTGCGTAAAATACTCTTATTATAACCTAAAAAGAATAAAACAATTTACTAGCTTTCATTTGATACCCATATTGCTACAGTAAGAAAAACAAATTCAACTCCCCCCCCCTCATTCCGCCATTTGCGGGCGTCATTTTGAAAATTTATATAGCCTATGTTACTACTACAATTTAGACAAATCCAACGACACCTCATATGTCAAAAACCGTCCAGCCGTTTGGGCTGTAGGGCGTGCCAAAGAAATGGACATACATACATACATACATACATACTTACATACATACATACATACATACATACATACATACACTCGAAAAACATAACCCTCCTTCTGTCTCAGTCGGGTAATAAGTATTAAGAATGGATTGATAAGCTCAGAAATTATTACAAAAAAAGTTGTTCAGTTTTATTCTATTACTTTGAACTAATTTTAAATAAAATAAAAGATCAACTTTTCTAGATTTAATAATAAAAGAAAAAACTAAATTATACATTACAAATTAAACAACGTATAGTATGAACACAACGCGAATGTAAATATTTTTATTAAAATTTTCTAATAAATTTTACATTCATAAATATCTCTCTTCGGCTTTCGTTTTAACTACGAGCCTACGTTACGAATACTCGTACCTTACGCGATTTGTCACAGAATCCCAGGTTGTATCGTCTTGTCTGTTATATAAATCGCCTACCTAGCGGCTGACTGTGACAAATGGGGTAACACTGTTCGCTGTTGACCCGATACCTTCACTTCGAAGCCTATTTGTTTTATTCAACTGTATTGCGAATTCATGAATAAGTGATGCACTCTGTTTTACCGGAGTTTAATATACTGAGTGAAATTTTTCTTTACACAATATTTTCCTTTCGATATCTATTTAAAAGTTGCTGAAAATTCATACTTTTTTGATTCTTATTTGATAGTAACTCAACTGATAAAGTGATCGTGTTTATGATTTTTTTTAAATAATTATCAGTATACAGGTGACTGGTAAATTACTATCAATATTTCAGGAGAATACTCGGTATATGATTCTCATTCGAATTATGTAAAAAAAAAAATAGGTGCTTAATTTTTGAACAAATTTTCATAAATTTCAATTCAAATAAATTAAGCGTTGACACTTTTCCGGCACGTGCACAGGTGTTGTACTGTGCCGCTTGTTCACATCTAAGAATTGCCAAAGTTCACATTATTTACCTAGTCAACAAATTTGTTGCTTAAACGAGTAAAATATCTTAGTATTTTTGCTTATCCTAAACCAGGATTAAAGTATTAAGGGGGACTGGATCATGCTTGTTTATCCTGCTACCCTGTTAACACGTGGCGGCGTTTGGACGTAGGTAAACTACCTGTTTTGTGTCGAAAGTGCAGCTAGCTGCTAGGGTGTCCAGACGACGCGTAAATAATTGGATAATTGTTGAGTAACTTTACTTAAAAGTTTATTAATATTTACCTTTTTTTTACATAATTCCAATGAGAATCATGTACCGAGTATTCTCCTTAAATATTGATAGTAATTTACCAGTCACCTGTATATTTACTTTTGAAATGCTTTACAAGTCTATTCAAAGATTTCTGTGCATACCAGGTTTTCAATTATTTGAACATGATACTGAGGGTTGTGGTTTTTAAAATGACAATCCAAAGACATTGAAATATTTACAGGACAATTCTTAAAGTATCTCCTTTGACTTTCCAATGAAAAAAGAAAAGTACGAAATTGGTCAATGAATTACAGGTAAATACATATTTTCACTTTTAACTTTGTCAAAAACCGTTCTGATTTCAGGATAAAAATAACCGGTATCCTAGCTCGTAATATGAACTCAAATTATGCACAGTTTTATTGATATTCATGTAGTAGATTTAGGTGCTGCGCGAGCAAGATACAGACAGGTAGACAGACAAACAAAAATTAAGAAAAAATCATTTATGACTTAAATCTGAATTTGATAGAGAGCCCTCGAATTGAATTGTGGTTTATAAATTATTATACTTGTATTCTACTACCATTTTAACTACATACTAAAATTTAGGTCACGGCTGACACTATTTCTATCAAACAATGTTTATTTTTACAAATTTATAGATAATATTTATGTAGTTTTCTATGTGACAGTGACTAATCTAAACGTTTTTTAAAGATTTACTAAAGATTTTCTAGCTTCGATGCCGTAAATAGCCTAATCAGCGTATTTAAATATCTCTGTAATTTTTGAGTACACTGCTTAGGGGCCGTTCATAAAATACGTTCGCATACAAGGGGAAGGGGAGGGGTCTGGCTGAGTGTGACAAGATGTGACAAAGGGGTCGGGGGGTATACGGCAACGTGACGTTCGCCGTTTATTAGTTTTTGACATGAGCGCTAGCTCTGTGGCTCCGTGGATCCGTCACAACGGGTTTCTTTGTTTTTCCAATACTTGAGACAGTAACGTTTCCAGCGCGCAGCAGCAGCAGTTTACCCTGCGCTCTCGATTCAATAACAAATGAAAATACTCTTTCTTATGTATTTATTATTATTTTATTCCTTCATTCGTCATTTAGTAGTGAACTAATACAGACGCTTTTTCATCTTCTCAATTTGATACTCTTCAGTTATTTATTATTATATATTAGTTATTATATTTATATTTCGTTATGAAAGATATTTATTAATTTGTTTAAATTTTATTATAATAACTAAATAAATATTTTTAACTTTCAGAATTTGTATACTATCATTTAGAATTTATCATACTCAGCAGGGGGGGGGGTCTCAGTTTTTGTGACGAAATATTTCTAGGGGGGGTCACAAAAAGTGTGACACAGCGTGACAATGGGAGGGGGTCAAAAAAGCTGATATTAGTGTGACGTATGTATTTTATGAACGGCCCCTTACGGGGCAATGATATCAGTCAGTTATTTACTTACAACAATTGCATTAGTGTAATGGTGCGAGGAGTTGCCTCAACGCCGCACGCTGACAGTCGTGGGTTCGATTCCCGCTCGGAACTGATATTTGTATTTGTACAAATATCTGTTTCCGGTCTGAAGTATGTCCTTGTGGATCTCCCCACCGTGCCCCGGAGAGCATGTAAAGCCATCGGTCCCGGTTGTTATCACAGACACCTGATAACGATCGTTACCCATGGTAGATGAATTATCCGCCAACCCGCAGTGGAGCAGAGTGGTGGATTAAGCTCCAACTCTTCTGCATAAAAATGCAGAAGATGCCTTCGCTCAGCAGTGGGTAGTTTACAGGCTGATACAGTCCAGTACAGTAAAATCCTTTTATTTATATTAAATTAAGTTAACGTTGAACGTTACCTTTATCTAAAGAAAATTCTCTTTGATGTTTTTTTTTGCTAATACAAACAATTTAGTATTTTTATATTAGGAGAATAAAATTACATTATTAAAATACGTAATTACAGAGCTCGAGGTAAGCTTGTTAAGGAAATATAGCTTTTTTTTCATGCGTTTGTTTAGACTTTTGCTTTGTGTTTTTACTTTTTTAAAGGCTCTGCGTACTTGAAACCAAATTTATGACTACCGTTAACAACAATGAGCCATTTTGTAAAGAATAAAACGGTTTCGTATTTTTCTCTAAAAATCTTCACAAGATACATACAGATTTATTTTGCCAATACCGCGCAAGAGTAGGAAAAAAAATGATGATATTTTGATACATACACATACATATACATATGTACACTATAAAGTAACACAAAAAAGTAAATGCCTCCACAGTTTTACCCATATCAAGTTTTGATATCATCATCATATCAGCCATTGGATGTCCACTGCTGAACGTAGGCCTTCCCCATCGACCTCCATCGCGACCGTCTGTGCTCTGATTGCTGGTTATATGGCATTACTCGCTACGCGTAGAAGACGGATTGGCGAGCGCAGTGTGTTCGGTAGTGCACAGCTGTTCGCACCATTACGCACATCACACACATAGCATCACACATATCGCACATCTATACAATATAATACGATACTTTGACAATAAGGAGATTGGGACTATTCTTCTCTGTCGGTTCGGTGTCGGTTTGTTTTGATATACATACATATTTCAGATTGAAAAAAAATTGTTAACATAGCTTATATACTTCAATTTTTTTTTTTTTTTTATTGAACTAATGAAACTGACGTTAACGCTTTTAAACGAACTTCTAAAATTGGTGCGTTTAAATGAACAAACTGTTCAGGCAGGGCCGGATTTAGAGTTGTGGGGGCCCGGGACAATGGAGGAGTGGAGGCCCCTTGATCTGAAATTGTTTTTATCTTGCAAAAAAAATTACGACGAAAAAAAAGGTCATCATACTCTCTCGCCAATATATGATCGTTGCCGGGTGGACATATTTCTTAAAAAAAGGTCATCACCTATTCCTACTCCTAAAAAAAAACTCCGGACTCCGGACCGCTCCAACTCGATTGCCTTAGCTCTATTGTGGAAACCCTCTCTTTTGCAAACGTGGGGACCCCTCTTTTGTGGATGTGGAGCCCCCTCTTATGTTGGGGCCCGAGGCAGTTACCCCGCTTGCCCTCCCCTAAATTCGGCCCTATGTTCAGGTTTATTATAGTATTCTAAATACCCATAATGATTTTACCTGGATTTAATTTAAATACTTTTCATACAGATTTTCAATTATTTATGGTACACTGTACCGCTCTGGTGAGCAATATTGAAATGTACGAGTTTTAAGCCCACCTTATTTTATAAGCAAACCACTTAGCGGAAAATATTTCTTTCAATCGAGTGAGCTTAATTAAACAATCTGGAACTATATAATATTAGTATAGACATTGATTTTATTCAAATGGAATAAATATATTAACAATTCCTAGTTAATGATGACATATTTTACTTACTAAAATAATTTCAAATTAATTTCTGTACTTAAATCAAATAAAAATATTTATGTTAACAATTACAATTAACACTGGTAACACATTATGCTATTCTAGTATGACAGCATGACACTTTAATAACACGTAGTTGCAATATACTCGTAATTACAACTGTTGTACATTGAAATAATGTCATTTAATTATAAATTAATTACGCTACCAATTAATTAATTATATTCATCTAGTCTTATGCATACATATGTCGTTTATCATAATTATGTAGGTACGCCATTATTAAAGAAATATATACGTACTTATATACAAAGGCCACGCCGAAACTTGTGAAGATGGTAATTTCCGTTGAAATCTCAACACCAAAATTATTCATCACTAGACGTACCATTCGGTTTTACTCGCGTTGATATTTATGACTATTGATCCATTATTATTTGATGCGGTAGCAACATGTTTTTTGTTAGCCTATACTACATAGTATTGCTTCATTATATGATATAACTTCCTAATAGTAAAAAAAAATGTATCGGTTCAAAGGGTTTATAGTTTATGGATTAAAAAATAAAGACAGAAATGTTATCTCCTTATTAGTGTAGATAAAATCTTATCATAAATTTTCGCTTAAGAGTTTGAAAATGTAGTTATAAATGCAATATTTGTGCAGATCACGTGAGTCAGTCATGATTATATATCCGGGGCTATTGTTATTCAGCTGTTGACATCAAATTTTGTATTCCGTACTTGTTCGGACGCGCCATCTACACGACATTTATAACGTAGAGGCGAAATAATTAGTTTGCTCCACATTTCATAAATACAGAACAGAAACAGCGAGTTTGAAAATTAATATATACAATAAATATTGAGTAAAATATGTTACGAATTAAACATTGTTTACAGTTTGGCTGACTTTAAAACGAACATAAAACATCGTTTTTACAATTCAATTTATTTATGTACTAGCTGCTGCCCGCGACGTCGTCTGCGTGAACGCTATACAGCAAAAAATATAACGACGATTATATAACTTTTAAAATAACATTCATTTACCCCTTTCTTCTTTACATTTCAAATCTACAGAAAGTGCAGTAACAGAGGGAGACTGTCTTTTGTAAAATTTACCTTTAAAAAGTACTTATTTTTAGCCTGCTTTGAATAAATGACTTTATGGTGATTCTGCTGAATTAAGTCATAAGTTGTAACTGAAGTAGATGGAGAAAATAATGAATAAGGAATACCGAATAGGGTATAAATACATACTTATAGGACTTCTCGATAAACAACATTAGTGGTTTGGCTCTCCGCAGCCAAAATGGAAAGAGAGTCGCGAAGCAAACACTCACGGGGAACTGTACGCGCTTGAACTGTAACGGGAAGGTATGAGGTATGAGGGGAATGCGTGATATAAATACTGCCTCGCCGACGCCACAACCCGTAAGAATTTCCGCCTCAATGGTGTGTCTGTGGAGCGAGATGACTTTAAGGCGGGTCCCGTTAAACAACTTCGGAGGAAATAGGTTCCGAAGAAGCATAAGCATTTCTATCTTTATGATATATATGGCATGCTTAATTTTCCTCTTTCTTCGTTATTTAGCTCAAATTGCTTACAGCAATAGCGTGTCGTTTTCGAGTTTAAATTTTGTTATACATCTATGCAGTTCTTTTTGAGTTCTGTTTGTTATTACATACAGACAAACTCGATGAATTTTATAAGACATAGATGAAACAGCTTAAAACTTATATAAACACATTTTTTTAAATCGTCTTGCTCATCTCTGAAACGAATTAACGATACAATTTTTAAGAAGAAAATGCACAACTCCATCTATGACTTTTAAAAACAACTATTAACCTCGCCAAAATTATCAAATTTAAATTATTTATATCCAAAAAGGGTTTACACATGTAATTCGACTTGATGTTTTTGAAATCTCTTAGGTGGCGCTGCTCTAAAATTGTCTTGATACTACTTATACCTATTAATTTCTTATATTACATTCATTCTTACATTCATTATGTTTATCAGCCTAAGTTACTTATATTTCGTGATTTTTATAGTGTGAAGATAGCTTATAGCATGGTTATTAACATAATAACAACATTCGAATATGCGTCGTTAGATTACACGTTGTTGCAGAATGCTTTGAAGAAATAAAGATTCACTGCTCGTTCCCCGTAGGTGATAGTGTGATAATATGTAGCCTATGTTTTGACCCGACTTCTTAATAATATTCGTGCCAAATTTGAAGTAAATCCATGCAGTACTTTTTGAGTTTATCCCGGACATACAAACAGACAAACAGACAAAAATTCTAAAAACTATATTTTTGGCATCGGTATCGATTGTAGATCACACCCCAAGTATACTTCATGGTTCTGCTGGATCTGTAGTCTTCTGACCTGATGCGAAGAGCAGAGTGCATGCCAGACGAGGGCCGCATACGTCTGGTGCGAGCGAATGTAAGCACTATAGACCTTTAGCTTAGTTCTTAACGGTAATCGAGAGGTGAAGACTGAGTTAACCTTCAACGTAAGGACCATGTGCAGCCTCCAGTCGAAGTGATACCCCAGAAACCTCACTGAGGTCTTACAATCTACGCCCTGGCCTCGGAGTGTAAGTTGACGCAGTGGCCTGTAGTCACCGGTAAGCAAAGCGACCGTCTTCCTAAAAAATCTAATCGAAATCGAATATTCAAAAATATTTTATTTTACTTCTAAACTATCCCGATAGTTGGTGCTGCGATTAGATTCAGAAGAATTTACAAAATTTGTGTATTATTGTGTTAAAATAAATCTCTTGCTTTTTTAAATATTACATTCAGATGTAAATAGTGTGTAAAGGGTTTTGAAGTGTAGTAAAAAAAAAAACTATACATTATGCAAATTCGGTGCGGTATCAATACCAAAACATAAAATAAAATAAAAACAATATATATATATTGTTTTTAGCTGCTTTTTGCAGCTATTAGTGTGTTAATGGCTCCAAAAACTTGACTAGTAACAACGAAGAAACGATACGAAAATACCATTGAAAATATCACTCAGATGAATAACTGACGTACGGAATTGAAGTTTTAATTTTATAAATTGTAATATTGTTATGTTAGCCTATACTCATATACATTATGAATTTATATAAATATTATTATAAACGTACAGACTTAGAAAATAGTTTATTAGTAGTAAAGTTATAATAGTTAATATTAGGATATTATACATTATAAGCAATAGAATCATTTAGAACAGAAGACATGAAGATCAGAATTTCACTACTAAATAAATAGGTACATCAAACTATTTCCTTCGTTAAAGATAACGAACTACTATAAATTATGAAATTTTAAGATATTAAATAGTTTTCAAGGGTTCGTTGATTAATACTTCAGTTAACAAACAGGAATTCTTAAGATTGTTTTCATTTTAAAATCGTACATTGTTTTACAAAATACTGATGTTTTTATGAAATATTACTATTACATTTTGTAGTTATAAAATATATATTTTTACTAACAGGGTTATAACCAGAACGCATATAATTGTTTTGATCTTCGTCTTCATTAATTACGTACGACAAAGACTAAGTATAGTGTCTAATCCAACTCGCTGTCTGGTGAAATTAGCTAAGTTTTAGAAATTCCATTATACTCAAATATGTCAGACACTGTGAGCTCCTCTGAACAATGTTGTTCTATATGAACTTTAAGCTTAAAGTAACCTATATTTTTATTTATAAAAATTAAAAATATGGTTTAAAATAAATATGGTTTAACATTTAATTACAAAGATGTATGTGTTGAATATTCATTAACATTAAATATTTTTATTTAAATAGTCTTATTTTATTTCACAACTACCGCTCTGGTGTATTGGTGCGTGTAGTCACCTGGACGCCAACGGTCGCGATTTCGATTTCCGTTCGGGACAGTTATTTGTATATATAATAAATAATAAATAAATAAATAAATATTAACCAGTAGAGCAGCATGGCGAATGAAGCTCCAAGCATTCTTCTATATGGAGAAGTGATCTTTATACATCAATGGACGCTTACAGTCTAATTCAGCTCCGTTTATATTTTATATTTATTTTCTTCCTTACATTTAAATGTACTTTTATTAAATTGTTATTTTAAATTGTCGTGTTTGTCTCAAAACATTTTTCATTAATAATAGAAATGATTAATTTATTTTTCGTGTTTGATATTATTTATTTATTTATTTATTAATACTTTATTTCATTGTACAAAAGGCGGACTTAACGCTAAAGGCATTCTTTACCAGCCCCCTTTAGGACTTACAAGAGCGGATATTTCGAGTAAGTGTGCAAAATTGGAAACTGAGCAATTTCATATTCGAAAAAGATAAAAGAATATAATAATAAAAATAACAATTATTATACTAAATACATGAGCAATAAATGCATATACACATATATATCAATAAATACGTATATACATATTAAAAAGTTAACTATTTAGGCATCAAATTGTACACAATAATATATAGTGCGGCGTGCGTAGTTTGAAATCAAATAATAAAATTTGTATTAAAATATGTGCCGTAAACAAAAATAATATAACAAAATTATTTACTAGAAACATTTCAACAGAATAAAAAGTCGTTTATATTTAAAGAGAAAGCTAAAAAGCAAGCCCTATATTTATGCAAGCGCAAGAACTCATGTAGTAAATTAAACCAAGACTATAATATTATGGATTGAAGGGTCGACATTTAACGACAGACCCAGCAATATAATTCATGAGTAGGAGAGCGAAGAGACCCTTGTAATGAAGAAATGTAAATAAGGAGAGTCCATGTGAGAAAATATTTTAATTATGGAAATTTAATGTTCCTGTTCACGTAATATAATAGCTATTTATACTAATGTAATAAAGCTGAAGTGTTTATTTGTTTGTTTGACTCGTTTCTGTCTGGATATCGGGTATCGATATGAAAAATTATGTTTGAATTAGAGACTTGTCTATGAAGACAGATTATAAGTTAAAAGTATCATGCCATAACTCACGCAATCAAGTAGTAAACTTCAATGTTAAATTAGTTAATTAATTAATTATTTATTAGTTTGTAATAGGAATATATATTAAATTTTTATTAATATATATTATTTTTTAATTTATATATACTTTCAATTATACACACATAACTTAAGATATATTAGAATGTAGATAAATGTATGTACCTAAGCTAAAAATAACAGAATTAAACTTCCTACCCAGTCTCGACTTTATTAAGTTTTCCTTTTTTAATCGAGGTTGTCTGGAAAAATTGGCTGGCTCATTAGCCATAAGTCCACCCGTTGAATTTACCTAATTTGTCTTTTTTTATATTTTAATTTTTAAGCTTTGTTTAAAATGTATTTATATTAAAATTTATATTTGTACGGGTGCTTACCGCGTTTATAACTTTGTTTAGTTCCCTATATTTCGGCAATGTTTCAATCGCCATGATCACGGGGAGTCTCCCCGCACCCGTACAAATATAAATTTAAATATGAATAGTGATCGCGTTAGTTTAAAACAATATATTAAAATGTATTTGTTGCATACAGTAATATATAAATAAATCAAATACTATATAATGACGACCGTTCTGGTGTAGTGGTGCGAGTAGTTGCCACAACAACGCGCGCCGCGGTGGTCGCGGGTTCGCTTCCCGCTCGGGACAGATATTTGTATTTGTACAAATATTTATTTCTGGTCTGGGTGTATGTCCTTGAGGGTCTCCCCGCCGTGCCTCAGGGAGCACGTAAAGCCAACGTTCGTTACCCATTATAAGGAAATTACCCGCCAACCCGCAGTGGAGCAGCGTGGTGGATTAAGCTCCAACCCTTCTTCTGCATGGAGAAGAGGCCTTCGATCAGGGTGGTTTACAAGCTGATACAGAGACACAAATAAAAATAAATAAATATTATATTACTGTTATAGTAACTCAACGCGAGTATAATACGCATAGATTTAAGAAAGAAGTAATATTTCTATGATAATACGGAACATATAATCAGTTTTACATATTATATTTAATGTGTTCTTAATTTATATTGAATACGTTAAGGAAATCAAATATAAAAACAAATATAATTAGAATTACGTCAAGTGAAATGAAAGCAACTTTAACGTATATTCTTACGCATAACCACATCTGTGAAAGTTCAAAAGCAGGAGAATATTATTTTCTGTTTGAAAAAAAAATGATGAAAAAGAAAACATATATTATGAATAAGTTGACGAACGAAATTATATTTGTTTTTTCTTTTTTTTTTTTTTCAATTTCCAATTTGATCATAAAAATAGTAAGCACATAAAGCTTCACGGCTTTTATGTAGCTACACATAAATCACATACTTCCATATCGGTGTTGCCGATCCACTCCGATTTATAAGTTTATATGACTATTAAAAATTTAATTACCAATAATTGAGAGAATATGAGGATCTTATCCAAAAGATCGAAAATTGTCAATGGTAGTGCATGTTCAGTTTTAGAAATAAGAGACATTAAAATTAATAAAATGTATATGTATGAAAACCAAAAAAAATGTATATTTCAAATTGAAACGATTTGAATTAAAATCATGAGTCTTTGATTCACCACTTATAAATAGGAATACTATCATGGCCTTCTAGATTAAAAATCAAATATAAATATATCAAACTTCACTATTTTAATACGCTTATAAACCGAGCAAGATTAATTTCATATATTAATTTAAAAATAAATATGAGAAAAAAGTTAGTGCCCGAAGAAAAACCAATATGCAATGCAGTGACCGTGTATCGTGAAAGAGGGTAAGCGGTAATGAAAAACAAACACTTGCCGAGAGCAAACATTTACGCTAGAATCTACACATAGAATAAATCTATAACGAGGCCGTGTCTGACGTTAAATGTTTTATTAAAAAGTTTATTACGATGGTATCATTTTTAATATTAAAGGTAAAAACGAAAAGAACTTTAGTTTGTGTAATCGTAAAAAACTGGAAGCATTTTAATTAAAACTGAACTCAATGAGAGTTGACATCCAAAATATACGAATACGATTATTTAGGTCAGTTTAAAATAGGTTCGTAGTTTTTTTTCAATGTCAATTTTTAAAATATGTAATTTTTATTCATCAAAGTTGCATTCAAAAAAAGTTGCGAGTTAAAGCTCGTACCTATTTAATAAAAACCTGACCTAAATCAGCTCAATTAAAATACGATTTATACTTTTTACGATGATAGAAAAACGTGTGATGCGAGAAATTGGGTTTTGTATGTATAATATAAATAGACTACCCGTACGATTTCACTCGCTTTAAAGGTTTAAATTTGAACGTGGATTCTTGTTAGGGCTTCAACAATCAAAAATTTTACACGTAATTTTTTTTAATATATAAATATGCGTATTTATGCGAATAATTGAATTCATTCATCATCTCACGCGAATAATTAAAAGTCGTACATTATAATGTTTTATCATTTTATATTCCGTCCAGCTGTAAGTTTCCTTAAAAACAGTAAATCTAAAACTATTTAAGCTAAACATGATTCAGCTAAGCAGTGAGACATGTGAGGAATATGACCACAATTTTTGCGAAGATTTCGTAATCCAGAATATGGAAACCGCTAATTATTTTAATTAAACATTTTGATACCTACTAAAATTGTAAAGTAGTAAAATATAAAAGTAGTTTTACTAAATATAAACGTTACTTACTTTATAATTCTCATTCAGTCAATACTTTTTGTCTTTTAAATAAAATTGTTTGGTTGGCTAACTTAAGATTCATCATATTATTTATTAAATAATTTAAACCATAATTACTTAAAAATATACATAATTGAAATAAAATAATATATATTATAACTGATAGTATCCCATCTACTCTTATCCATGGCTACTAGAAAGATCTTAAAATTTCAATTCTACCACGACCGACAGACTTCAGACTGTTCCCGTTTATACAAATATAATTAAGCTAAAGTATGTGTTCATTTGATATCGCTTTAAACACTTAATGTTAGAAAACAGATTTCTACTAGGTACTAATAAATACTTTGTATTATAACCATAAATGTCAAACATGGTAACGAAATTTAACACTGCAACAAACTCAACATAAGCGTTAGTAAATATAATATAAAATATATAACAGGAATATATTTTTTTAATTTTACTTTTGAGCAAATAAATACCGTTTTTCTTCAGATTATCAGATAGGTAACACATAATCTCTGAACTTCATTAGAAATATACTAGTTTTCTGAAAATGTTATCCCTGGACGCCGAGAATAGCAACCACTTTGCACTTGAAAAATCCATTAAAGTTCTCTACATTTAAAACTTCTATAAAATACCGATTTTTAATCACATAGTGATTTCAACTTGAAAAATCAACAATAATTAAATGTGACGAAAATCCGATAAAAAACAATATATTGAGTTAAGGTAATATGTATATAAAACTACTTACAGATAGTAATGTTGTTGTGAATAGTATAATATTTTAATTTGTATATAAATGTTTTAAGTAATACCTATATAAAAATATCGCTAAAATTAGAATTTTTTTTATTTGTCTAAAAAAATTGTAATTAAATTAAATTTAATATTTAAAGTTGATACTTTCGTGGAAACGCAAGTTCTCAGTACCTTCCTAAAATTATTATCATAATCTCTGCGACATTAACTTACGTTTCGCCTATGGAGGCTTGATCCCTTAAAACAGGGTTTGTTTAAGCCTCTTGTGCCTAAGATGCAGAATTTCCTTCTTTATTTAATATTTTTAAACGTTTTAAAATACAAAAATATAGAACATATTTTATTAATTTTTATGTGCAAATCAACAACTGCCGTCCTGGTGTAGTGGTGCGATTAGTTACCTTAACACCGGCGAGATGGAGGTTTAATTCACGGTTCAATGCGCTCAGTGCAAAAAAAAAATATATTTGCAAATATTTGTTTCTAGTATGGGTTCTTGTGGGTCTCCCACCATGCCTTGGAGGCCACGTAAAGCCGTCGATCCCGGTTGCTATTACAGACATCATCATCATCATCATATGAGCCCTCCCCCATCGACCTCCAGAGCCACCGGTTCGAAGCAGCCTCCATCCAACGGCTTACAGCGACTTTCCTTAAGTCATCAGTCCATCTCGCGGACGGCCGTCCGGCGCTGCGTTTGCCGATATGTGGTCTCCACTCGAGAAACTTTCTGCTCCATCGGCCGTCAGTTCTACGACCTATGTACCCTGCCCACTGCTACTTCAGCTTACAAATCCGATGGGCTATGTCGGCAATCTTCGTTCGTCTGCGGATCTCATCATTTTTGATTCGATCTCCTAGAGAAATACCAAGCATAGCCCTCTCCATTGCACGCTGTGCGACTTAGAGCTTGTTAATAAGCCCATAGTTAGAGAATAATCTCAGATCCGTATGTCATGTCTGGTAACACACATTGATCGAAGACTTTCGACTTCAGACACTGAGGTATGACGGATTAAAAGACGTTTTTTAGCTTCTTGAACGCTGCCCATCCTAGCTGGATTCGACGATTGACCTCTGTCACGAAGTTGGATCTACAAAGATGGACATTTTATCCTAGGTAGATGTATTCGTCAACAACTACGAGCGTAGAATCTCCAACCGATATGTGGGCACGATATGGAAATTCGACATGATTTTTGTCTTTCTTACAGGGATTCTGCCATCAGCACGATATCATCGGCAAATCGGAGGTGAGTGATGTACTCGCTGTTTATGCTGATGCCTAATCCTTTCCATTCCAGAAGTTTGAAAGCGTCTTCCAATTCTGAGTTAAAAAGTGTTGGAGGTGTTACATCTCCATGTCTCACACCTCGCTGCATTGGAATCGCTGTCGTTCTATGCTCCTGTACTCGAACCGACATACTGGCGTTATTGTACAAGCACTGCAGCACTTTGATATACGAATGAATCGAAGGCTTTCTCATAGTCCACAAACGCCAAGCACAATGGTCGATAATACTCTTCGGTCTTTTGTATAATCTGCCGCAGCGTATGTATGTGGTCTATGGTACTATAGCCGTTAAGGAAACCGGCTTGTTCAGAAGGCTGAAAGTCATCAAGCTTGCCGGTCAAACGATTCCTAGTGACCCTAGACAACAGCTTATAAACGTGGCTCAGAAGCGAAATGGACCTGTCATTCCTCAACAAGGTATTATCGCCCTTTTTGAAGAAGAGCATCACCGCGTTTCTGTTCCAGGGTTCCAGCGTTACGCCCTCGAGCAAGACGGCATTAAAGAGCGTCTGAAGCACTTTAAGTACCGGTGTTTCACCCGCTTTCAAAAGCTCAGACGTAATACTGTCCTTACTCGGTGCCTTATTGTTTTTAAGCTATCCCAGAGCAAGCTGATGTCCTGGACATCTTCGGAATAAAATACACGTAAAAATGGTTGTCTGTAAAGTCGGTTTATCGACGATAATTTTTACGTGATAACGTCATAAGAAAACATTGATGAAAAAGTGCATACTTTTATGAATGGAACTGAATTATTATCACTGAATTATCATTATTTTGTATAATATATTTATTATACATTATTATTGTTACGCCATCTGCCCATTTGCAAATGCAATATTACTGTCACTCTCGGGTTGTCTGGCAGAAATTGCTCTTTAGCAATAAGACCGCCTGGTTGTACAACTTATAATGATGTTATTTTGTGTCCTTAATTTAGTTCTGTTTTGGTGTGCATTAAAGTATATTATTATTATCTAACAGCTTTACGCCACCTGTTCAATAATATATATAGATATAGATAATTAATACTTATTATTATTATATGTTTCTTATTTAATCTCAGATAGCCGGGAAGTTGATGGCATGAGCCAAAGCCAAATGTACATAAACGGCGTAATTAAAACCTTTGTACATCTTTCTTTTTTTCATTACAAATATTGTTATTTTTTTAGTGGTGTGCAATAAAGAGTATTATTATTTACCTGATTGTTTATTTTTACTGAAATGCAACAAATATATATAATAATTTATATTTGTGGTTGGCCACAGTGATTGAGCTCACATTGAAGAAATTTTATTCTACTTCTACAATCTACATGTAGTCAGTACTACTGCTTTTTGCAAAATGTGATAAGTGCTCGCTGGTAATTTAAGCATTATTATTATATTGAGCAATTTTTTTTAGAAATAAATTTTAATCAAATTAATGTTAATCAAGTTTTAATTTAAAACTATGAAATTGAAACTATTAATCAAATTCATGAAACTGATGCTTTTGAAAAGCCTCCCAAAATCTGCATGATATAATAATATATTCCCTTGCAGTGCGTTAACTTGTCATTAAAACAAATATTTTTAAAACTATGGTTATAAATCATTAATTTTCGATTTTCAAGGTGTCAGTCAATAAGATAGGTGCTTTTTCCCCTGAATAATTTTGAGTTTTTATAGATATAAGCTACAGGTAATTGTATTTAATATAAAAGCTAAATAAAGTTAAATACTTTGATATGTAATACAAGAAATAATCAAGTTTAATAAAGAAGTTAAGTTTAATAACTTAATTAAAGTTAGCAAAACAAATTAGGTTATCATTAATCACTTATGAAAATAGTAAAAATATAGGTACTAAATAAAAGCAGCTAAATTTTTATACGATCGTAATTATATGAGTCCTAATAAGTTTTTAATCAAAATTGTAATATAATCTTAGATTACCTACTGCACTCGCCGACCGATGTTACTTTTTTAATAATCAAATACCTAACAAATATATGAAATTATATCGCTAATCAAATTCTTAAAATGCAAGAATTAATAACCTTTTTTGCTGCAATTGTTGTCACTATTATAACTTTAAAAACAATAAATTGACGTTACTTCAATATTGACAAAACAGTTTGCCGCCATTTGCCGCTGTCATTTCTACTCGGACGCGTCGTAAGTTAGGCCGACCGCCGATCGTGAGCCGAACGCTTAGGCCGAGCCGATCGTACCTCTTTACCGCTTGTTCCGCGCTCTCGCTCACTAATTGTGACAATGACGTCATCTTCTTCGAACTGGCACCCAGTAGCTTTCATCAATTTACTAGATGTTATCACGTCAAAATGACAGACATAAAATGAAATAATTAAATTTATTTTAATCATTCTTATATCATAAGATTGTAATATAAAGCAAAATGACGAAGGTTGTAAAACATGAAACTACGATAGGGAGTTGAAAAGTAGCCATAAATGGTAACGTCAGTGAAACCGGGAGGAACATCTACTTTAAAAGTGCGATGAAACGATCGCCATCTACGAGTACCCGTAGACTGAAGATAATATTTCCATCCGCAGAAATTACTTGCAGCGCTTGGAGCAATTCGAGAAAGCAATTCTCGCTTACAACGAAGCTCTGCGGTGGAATGTGAGTAATAAATTTTTTGTGAGTACAAATTATGTCTCTCATATTTGAATTTTATAAGTAAATATTTGCGTCAACATCTGAGACTTCACATCTCGTGATTTAAACAAACATCCCTTGAATTTTATACAAATTTTTATTTGTTACATCAACAATTTTATGAAAAGAATATATTAAAAATATTTATCCTTACATTTAATTTTTCGTTAGATTATTTTAAAGTTTAAGTGAAAGTTAATGCTAATGAATGAATGCAAAGTCTATGAGGTACAAATTAGTTTGATGCTGGGACTTGCAATTGGGAACTTTGACTAAGTTAACTATATAAATTATAATATATTCACTCAGTACGATACCTCCCCGGATGATACTTTGCTAAAATGTGGCTAGGACCGTTCAAAGTAATAACGTAGTAACAGCACATAAATCTAACACAATGTACTAATAAAACTTTTATTACAAGAAAACTTGTTTCTTATAATGAGATTTTAAACAATCTTGTCTGTTTTATATTCGCAGAACTCCGACGTTGGTTCTCTCCTCGGGAGAAGTTTGGCTCGCGCGAAGGCTACTTATTATGCTGGTGCTTTAGAAGATGCTGCACGTGCTGCACGTATGCTCTTATAAAATAATTTCTTTATAAGTTAAATTTAAAAAAAATATTTAAAATCTAAACATTAATTATAAGTTGAATATTTTTACAACATTTAGAATTTAGTTTTCTTTTTTTTTTGCAATCAAATAATACAAAGTATATATCTATGATTTGAAGTAGGGATTTTAATAAGTTCTATAATATAATCTCGTTTACACAGATCTGGAGCCCGAAAATATGACAGCTCTGCAAATAAGAGCGCAAATAGAATACGAAAAATGTGAGTTTGAAAGGGCCTTGGTGCTCGCATATCGGGGCCAGAGATGTAGATTTTTACCACCGGACTTCGCGGACTGTATCCGATGTGCTGAAGAAACGGTACTAAATACATATAAAAAATATATTTTACTAGCTTCCGCCCACGGCTTCGCCCGCGTGGATGTTGGTTATCGCAAACAAACAAAAAGTTTCCTGTGTTACTTTTAATACTTCCAGAATATATTATATGTGTACAAAGTTTCATGATGATCGGTTAAGTAGTTTTAGTGTAACAAACAAACTTACATTTCACATTTATAATATTAGGGATTGTATGAGAAATATATATATATATATATATATATATATATATATATGAGGATAATAATTTTATGTAAAATTATCTGTGGATTACCATCTTTCTAATGAAAGCTCGTAATATTAAATACGTAAGCCAGCATAAGATGCGCTACACTTTCAAAGATTTTTGAATATTCTGAGTTTCAAGTCATTTGAAGGAGGGTTATAATGGATCGAGGGTTATAATGTCTGTGATTTCCGAACTGTCATACCAAATATCACGTCATATTTGGTGGATAATATTTAAAATGTCTTCTAAGAAAAATATAATAAATTAAATCGGACTACGGCGTTAATGAATCTGACTACTCATTTTGACTTCAATCCCTTCTCCTAATGGAACCGTGCGAATTTCGAAATAAAAATTGCAAAATACAGACAGACAAAAAGACAAAGATAAAATATTGATTGACCCGTTGGCGCAGTTTGCAGTGACCCTGTTTTCTGCTCCAAGGTTTGTGGGTTCGATTCCCGCCTCGAGTCTGGGTGTAATATATGTTTATTTATAAATGTATTATTTATATGTATATTTAAAAAAAAAAAAAGTATATCAGTCGGCTGTTACCTAAAACACAGGCATTAAGTTGCCTACCTTAGGAACAGACGACCGTGTGTGTGTGTGTTAAGCATATTTATTATTTATTTATTTATTTAATACATTTTTGCTTCGGTATCGATTATTGAGTGTTCTCCTAAAAAAAATTAAAATATTCAATTAACAAAATTGGACATGTTACAGTTTTATTATAATTTTGCGTAATTTACTTGAATAATTTATTCTTATTCTAAACTGATTTAATTGCATTAAAAATTAGCTCTTTATAATATGTAATACAAAAATTAAAATAATTTATGAAAAACTCAAATTTGAAAAAAATATTACGTGAAAATTGTTTTGATAGTGATACCTAAGAAATTAGTTCAAACTAGTTTTCGCTATTTCATACATGTGGAATATGTTATTAAATATTACAAATAAATAATTAATAATTGCACTTCTTGACTGTCGATGGATCGAGATAAAACATATATGTACCTATCAGATTTAAACTTAGACCTAAATTAAAAAAAGTCGCATTATTATTATCATATATTTGCCTATATGTTATCTAAATATATCTTATATACATACAACAATTAAATTGCATTTGGTGATAAAAGGAAGATAAATTTCTGATTTGAACATAGTTCGAGTAGTTTTTTATATAAAATGCTCTATCGTTACACACTTTTAAAGACTTGCTATACGTTCCAACTAAAGGCAAAAATACAAAAATGTTCTGTGAATTGGACTAATTCAGTAATTTTAGTTTCTCGACCTTTCCACGAAGACTGTCCAAATGAGCCGTTTTAAAAATACCCTTATCTGTAGCAACGTATACGCTTTTTATTTTTAAGCTTCATTAAAATTTAAATGACCCATGTATGAAAAGGCAGATAATCAAAAATCAAAATTCACTATTATTATATTTAGTGTTTGTTATTTATTATATTTTATGTTAACGTACATCAATTTTTATTGTTCATTTTACTCGAAGTCTTTATAAAAACTAACAAAATTAAATGTTAAAAATGTAAACTATACAGTATGTCGATTATTCGTAATAATCAATTGATTATTCGATTTTATTAACTAATACTAGCTCGCACAAAATAATACATACTATTATAAGCGCTTTTATACCGGATAGCCAATTAGTACACTGGGATAGAGTTCGAAAAAAGGCTAGAAAACCTTGTTCAAACGTGTACACAGCTTTGTATGATCCAGAATACTCTCACCGGACAATATCACGGATCGAGAGACACAAACTATCCTTTATTGCAACCTGTAATAAAATTCCCATCGTGCCAGCTCGATGTTGATTGCTTAAAATAATGAATACAACAAAAAAATATATATTTTTACTATACAAAAATATTTAAAGCAAAACATTCTTCAAGTAAAATAGTCAAAGCAAATTAATTTTTCTTAACTTCAGAAAACATAATATACGTATTTTTTTTAGCTAAGAATTCTAATATTAACAAGAAAGATTATGCTGCGGCAAAATATCGCTTATAATTATTTTTACTAAACTAAACTGAATTTGCTTATAAGCATTCCACTGCTAGGCAAAGACCTCTTCCTCGTATAGGCAAAGGGTTGGAGCTTAAATCACCACGCTGCTCCACTGCGGGTTGGCGGATTAATATCGCTACCATGAGTAACGATCACTATCTGGTGTCCATGATAAGAACCGGGATCGACGGCTTTATCTGCTCTCTGAGGCACGGTGGGGAGACCCACAAGGACATACACCCAGACCGGAAACAAACATTTGTAAAAAGATCTGCCCCGAGCGAGAATCGAACCCGCAATCGAACCTGAAATCGAAATCGAAATCCCATAACCACAGTCTTTAAGATGACTAACACCACTACACCAAATTGGTTGTCATTTTTAAATATATTATATATGAAATATTTTAAGATACGAGAATGTGCTGGTGAAGTTGCTGCAAAGACATTGTCTTCTACAGTCAAATTATTACATGAAATAAATATGATGGACAAGGCCTTGAGTATCACGGCTAATATACCCGTACGAAAAACCAGAATGGAAACGCGTACAACTCGCCAAGTAAATATATTGATCATATTATTCTACTGTATACATTAATAATCATTCATCATAATTAACTCGTCTTAAATTATCAAAGATATTCATATAGATTTTCAAATATTTAAATTAATTAAAACGAAACCGAAAAGTTCCTTACAGAGTTTACGTTTTAGATTCAAGAGATATCTCGAGTGAAAAAACAGAAGGCTGAACATATATCCCGTGTAATGGCTTCTAAGTATTTGGAGCAAATGGCTCATGACAAATATTTTCTCACTACACTTTGTAAAGATGAAAGACTCAACTCCGCAAATAAACAGGGATCGCGAAAGCTACAAATGTTGGCTAATAAAGCGTTAGCTGATATCGAAAAGAGACAAGTATGTCTGCATTATTAAAGTTTAAAATAATACCGTAGCTATGCTAAAAATTGTATAGTAAAATTTAAAATATAACAAATGCTGAAAATGTTGTGGTTAAAACTTTAATTTTGTGTAGCATTTAATATAAGTGATGTCTCGTCATATACACAACTTATATGCTATTATTAATATTAGGCTGTTCTTCGGGAGCGCAAACCATTGTACGCTGCGAGGGCCTCAGAAGCCGCAGCAAGAGCGCGATTATCAAAAGTTCGTAGACTAAGAATTGGTAACGCCCAGCGCCAACACGCAACAGATGCACGACGTTTAGTAAATGCAGCTCAGGACTTATACGAAAAACGTGACACGGCGAAATGCCTCGAAGCAGCGGAGTTCGGAATGGAACAAATATCGAGAATTCCAAGCAACATGCTACCCGGCAAAGATATTTTCTTACAACAGTTATATAACATCGTCGCCAATGCCTTTTTAGATCAGGTAGTTTTCCATTACACAAGTTATGTAGAAGCTTTTGAAATATACATATTATGTCATAATTTTCTTAGTATTCTCTTTTTAGCGGGACAACTAACCGAATGTCGTATTAAGTACTTTTTACCCGACTGCGACAGAAGGAGGGTTATGTTTTTCGAGTGTATGTATGTATGTACGTATGTATGTATGTCCATTTCTTTGGCACGCCCTACAGCCCAAACGGCTGGACGGTTTATGACATATGAGGTGTCGTTGGATTTGTCTAAATTGTAGTAGTGACATAGGCTATATAAATTTTCAAAATGGCGCCCGCAAGTGGCGGAATGAGGGGGGGGAATTGATTTTTTTTTTCTTACTGTAGCAATATGGGTATCAAATGAAAGCTAGTAAATTGTTTTATTCTTTTTAGTTTATAATAAGTGTAATGTATGCATTAAATATGTGTACGTAAGAATACATATTATATTACCTCTCAGTATTTCTAATACATTATAATGAGGCGATATAGTGAATAAAATTCATTAATAAACTGGACGTGTAACGATACACTTGTTTTCTTAAACACCCCGAGCTCCCCACCTTTACATGGCGACCCTGCCATACAAGGCGTGCTGCCGGAGTTCGGTCGAACGTCTCAGTTATTATAAATATTAATTATAATTATGAAACACTAAAAATGTGCCGGTCTAATGTGAAAAATGAAGAGGTTTTCGTGAACCAGAATGCCGTTGGCTCTGTCTCTCAGGCATATCACCTATCAAACATCAGCATTGTCCTGGTGCTCATTTGCACTATGCTAGCGATTGCGGGACTTTGTGGGCTGTTCCTGCTATACAGAAGATGCCATCATAGATGGATCCACAATGAGATATTGTCGCAGTCATTGAGGCGTTCAATGCGGCGTCCGACCCGGGAGGCTCGTGTCTGCTACGAGTACCAGCATCGCCCAGAAATGATACAAAATAATGGAAAAAGTGATTTGTAAATGTGCAGTGATCGGTAAGAATATGTATATTTTTCTAATAACTATCCAAGTGATTCACGTGTTATATTACTTGCGTACAGTGCAAATTACTCACGATGAGAGTATAATTATGGACTTATTATTATTTTGTTTTGTTTAATATCTAGATATATACATATTTTTTTTTCTTAATAAATAGATTTGTAGCCATAAAGTAATAATAATATATATACATTTTTTTTTAATAATAATTTTATAATAATGTTAGCTTTAGACTTACATTTTTTCTTTTAATGTAACGTAGGTATATTATATATAAATATTAAAATGTTTTGATGGCTAATGAAATAAAAGACATTTATGTAAAACTTAAGAATATTAAAGATAATTTAGTAAAGTTAAGCTATCCTAGGAGAACTAAGATTATATTAGAACAAAAGTTGTGTGAGGCTAATCAATTACGTAATCGGTTTGATGAGTGTATGTTATTAATTTCGGAACAAATACAAAAGAAACAATTATCTGGTAAAGTGTTATTAGACTTGCAGTCATTTTGCGATTTAATTAAAGAAACATATATACAGGTAGAAAATTTTTTGTTCGAAAAGTTACGTTTCTGAGTGTACTGTCGCGAGCCTTGAAGGTGACACCACCATGGCCGCGTTCGATTTTAAAATTGCTGTGTCGATGATTCCGGTTATGACTGGTGATGAGACCATCACCAAGAGCCTTATTGATGCTGTAGAGTTGTATAGCTCTTCACTTAATTCTGAAGGTCAAAGTATGCTTATAAAATTTGTTCTTAAGACTCGACTAAACGAGAGCGCTAAATTACGATTATCTAGTTCGTACGACAGTTGTGAGTCACTAATCCGGGATATGCAAAATCATTTACTAACAAAAAAGTCAAGTACTTCTATCCATAACGAGCTAGTATCAATAAAACAAAATGGTACTTCTATAGAAAATTATGGAAGAAAAATCGAAGAGTTGTTTGTCAACTTGACGATTTCGGAAGCCGATGGTAATAAGGACGCATATAAAATATTACAACCTATAAATGAAAAGATCGCTATTAAAAGTTTTACCGATGGCTTGCGAAATCCCAAGTTGAGCACTATATTATCAGCTCGTAATTATTCGACCCTTAAAGACGTTATACGTGCGGCGAAGGACGAGGAACCGTCATGTAGTCGCCAAAATTCGGAATCTGATATATATTTTACACAACGCGGACGAACAAATTTTAAATATTCCCGAACTCAAAATAGGGGTCACTTTACTAGGCAAACGTCTAATCGTAATGTACAATTTTTACGGAGTAATAATCAGGCGAATTTATCTGTTAATCAAATGAGAGGTCGAAACTCGAACCAATCGCGTGGGGGCAATACTTTTACACAAATGCCTAACAAAGGTGGCGGAAGAAACCGCACATTTAACCGTGCTAATAATCATAAATTACGACTCATGTATAGTGATGGGAATATAGGTGACTCCGAGACGTCATCGAACCAAACACCGAGTTCGAGTTTACATCATATATCGAAACCAACAATCAATGACCAGACTCAGTTTTTTCGATAATAATTATATTTTAGCTTGTGATAATAGTAGTTCAGTTGAATTGTTTTTTAAAGATATTAAATATAGTTTTCTAGTTGATACAGGAGCATCTTTGTCGGCGTTGAAATTGGAAACGGTGCAGAAATGGAATGTTCCACTGTATAAACAACACATATGCATTAATGGTATAGGCGGCAAAGTTCAATCAATTGGATATGCTCATGTTACGCTTAACATAAATGGTCAGGAATTCGAACATAAGTTTTATATTATCGATTACCTACCATGTATGCAACAAGGAATAATAGGTAGAGATTTATTACAAAAATACGGTGCTATTTTAGATTTTGAGAAAAATACATTATCATTTAATAATTTTAGAAATAATCGTATAACAATTCCTATGATTAGTGGATCTTTAGGTAAAACAAGTTTTTTAACAATTCCAACGAGATGCGAAAAAATTTTTCTTGTTGATAGTATTACTAATGATGAGTGTGTAGTAATACCGACAGAGCTATGTCAAGGTGTTTTCATGGCTGGTAGTATATGTAAACCTAAAAATAATAAAATAAAAATCTTAATATTAAACACTCGCGAAACGGAAGTGAGTCTTAGTTACTTCCGACCGGAAGTACACAAATTAACTGAATACGATTTTTGCAATTTTGAGTCTAGTAGTATTGATGGAAATAGAGTGTGTCAATTATTAACTTCTCTTAATTTAAATCATTTAAATAACGAAGAACGTGTCTCTATTGAAAACATATGCGCAAAATTTTCGGACGTTTTTCATTTACCAAACGATAAATTAACTACGGCCAATTTATACGATCAAACTATACAATTAAAACCAAATGCGGACCCTGTATATGTAAAACAATATCGCTTGCCATTCGCGCAGCGTGCGGAAATTGAAAAACAAGTTCAAAAAATGCTTTCAGATAATATTATTGAACCAGCAAAAAGTGAGTGGTCCAGTCCAATTTTATTAGTGCCTAAAAAATGTAATGACTCTAATAACGAATCTAAAAAATGGAGATTAGTAATCGATTTTCGCAAACTTAACGATAGGATCTTAGATGATAAATTCCCATTGCCGAACATAACCGATATTTTAGATTCCCTGTCAGGTGCCATGTATTTTACTCAATTAGATTTGTCACAAGCATATTATCAAGCTAATTTAAGTCCCGAATGTCGTCAGTACACAGCCTTCACGACACCGTCCGGGCAGTATCAAATGACGCGCCTACCGATGGGATTGAAAATTAGTCCAAGTTCTTTCTCAAGATTAATGACAATTGCTATGTCGGGTTTAACTTATGATAAATTGTTTATATATTTAGATAATTTGATTTGTTTTGGAAGAAATTTAGACATGCATAATAAAAATTTAATAAGTATTTTAACAAGACTTCGAAAAACTAATTTAAAATTAAACCCAATTAAATGCGATTTTTTGAGGAAAGAAATGCAATTTTTAGGACATGTAATTTCAACGGAAGGTATAAAACCGGACCCGGAGAAAACAAAAGTTGTACAAAATTATCCTATACCGAAAAACGCTGATGAAACAAAAAGATTTGTTGCATTCACTAATTTTTATAGAAAATTTATCCCAAATTTTGCCGAAAAAGCGTTGCCACTCAATAAGTTATGTCGTAAAAATGTAGAATTTAAATGGACTACAGAATGTCAAAAGTCATTTTCTTCGCTTAAAAACGCACTTATATCTCCACCAATCCTACAATATTCGAACTTTGATATTGAAAATACATTCATTTTACAAACCGATGCTTCTGGCTTTGCAATCGGATCGGTGTTAAGTAACAGCGATAATAAACCAGTAGCATTCGCTAGTCGGAATTTAAATAAAGCGGAAATTCGATATCCGACCATAGAAAAAGAGCTCCTTGCTATAGTATGGTCCATTAAATATTTTAGACCTTACCTTTATGGTCGCAGGTTTATAATAAGAACCGATCATAAACCTTTAATTTATCTTTTTAATATGACGAATCCTTCAAGTCGTTTGACTAAGTTTAGGCTACTATTAGAGGAATATAATTATACTATCGAATACGTAAAAGGAGCGGACAATGCAGCTGCAGATGCCTTGTCACGCATCCGATTATCAAGTGAGGATTTGAAAGAGATGAATGAAAATGTGATGTGTGTATTAACTAGAGCGCAAAGAAAGAGGTTGGAAAAAGAAAGTATTAGCAATAAAAGTGACAGCCCTATGGTCGATGAAAGTACCACAAATAATTGGCCTGATCAACCAAATGTTGTGGGAACACTTAAAAAACCAGAGGGTTGTGTCGAGATGAGGTTTGTGAATGTCGAAGAATGGAATAAAATAGAGTATAGTGCCCAGGAAAAGTCTAATTTATTTGCATATAACTCACAAAAACAAATAATTTATATTACACCTTTTTTCCGATCATACTGTGCACGAGATGCCTTTGTGAGGAAACTATGTAATATGTGTAATCAATTAAAAATAAATAATGTGTTTATAATAAAAAATGATTGCAATCGTAAAGAGATAAATGATTTAATTAGTATAATAAATGACACACAAAAATGGTCCGGACCACGTTTTTATATATTAAATGGTGTCAAAAGGATATTTGATCGCGATACTCAACGCGTAATACTAAACGATTATCATATGTTGCCGACAAGCGGACACGCCGGCATAAGACGCATGATAAATAATATAAAGCGACGATATTTTTGGCCAGGTCTAGAAAAAGATGTTGCTGAATTCGTTAATCGTTGTGACAAGTGTTTACGACAGAAACACTTTAAACATATAAAAGAACCCATGGTTATAACCGACACCGGATATTCCGCTTTTGATAGGATTTATTTAGATATAGTAGGGCCCTTAAGTAAGGATAGAGATAATTATTCATATATACTCACACTACAGTGTGATTTAAGTAAGTACGTTGAGGCTTATCCTCTTAAGAATAAAGATACGGTTTCAGTAGCGTCAACGTTTGTTAATAATTTTATCCTACGGTACGGAGTGCCGCGACACATTATATCCGATCGAGGTACCGAGTTTGTTTCCACAGTCATGCGAGAAGTCTGCGAAATTCTTAAAATTAAGCAAATAACGTCTACAGCGTACCATCATCAATCAATAGGTAGTTTAGAAAATACTCATAAAAATTTAATGTCATACCTACGAATTCAAACTGAAAATGAACCAGAAAATTGGAGTAATTGGTTACCTTATTGGTGCTTCGCATTCAATACAACCGTACATTCCGAAACAAAATATTCACCGTATGAACTCGTCTTTGGAAAGCCGTGTAATTTACCCAGCAATTTAACTATAGAAATAGATCCGTTATACAATCATTACGATTATCCAAAACAATTAAAATATAGACTACAAAAATCGCAATATGACGCAAGGAAAAATTTAATTAAAAGCAAAGAGATAAGAAAAATTAAATATGATTGTTATACAAATCCAATTACATATAATGTTGGTGACCTGATACTGCTTAGAAACAATGTTGTAAACAAATTCGATCCTCTATACATAGGTCCGTTTAGAGTTATTGAAGATTGTGAACCTAATCTAAAAATAGATTATAAAGGCAAAGAAATGTTAATACATAAGAATAGGAGTAGACCTTATATAAAAAATTTATAATAAAAAATAAGTGTATTATTATAGAAATTATAACATGAAACTAATGTAATGTGTAATTAAATATAATTATACCTAACCTATAACTGTGAAACTTATTTTTTTAATTAAGTATATATATGTTATTTTTTTTTTTTTTTTTTTTGGTTTGTACTAGTAAAATAAAATAAAAGTTTATTTTATTTTATTTTTTTTTTCTAGCCGATGGGCGTGTAATGTATGCATTAAATATGTGTACGTAAGAATACATATTATATTACCTCTCAGTATTTCTAATACATTATAATGAGGCGATATAGTGAATAAAATTCATTAATAAACTGGACGTGTAACGATACACTTGTTTTCTTAAACACCCCGAGCTCCCCACCTTTACAGTATTTTACGCAGTCGGGTTTTTTTAAGTTTTTTTTTTTGCTGTGTTTTCTTTCGTAAAAAACGCTCTAAACACTTAGACCTGAAGTTGATTATATAATGTTTTGATAAGCAGTCTTAGCGTATATAGATTTAATAATAATAATTGTTAATCAGTGCACACGAAAAGCTTCAAGCTAGTCTAGTAATTATACCAATCGAGTTATATTGTGGATTTCATTTATAAAACAATAAATTCGTTAATCCATTACAATTTTATATAACAATTTTATTTACAGAAACGTGTTAGAGACGAAATGAGCGAAGCAGATCGCGAAAAAAGATCCTTTATACTGCTGGGAATACCAATATCGCGTGAACCGAGCCGTGATTCAATTTTGCGTACGCGACCTCCCGCGCCCCCTCGCGACGCCAAGTCAGAGTCTTTACGTGAAAATATTTTGAATTTTCAACTTTATTATTATATATTTTTATTTTAAATTGGATGTTCTTGACAAATATGTATCTGAGAGATTACCGGAAAAGGAGTTAAAATAATTGGATTTTATCTAAATGGTAAAAATAGTAGGTATAAAATATTTCTTGTAACAGAAAAATTTCGCCAGTTAAAATAATCAAGAAGTCCGAGTCTTAAATGTTTAAACTCACAAAAAATAGTACATTTAAATTTCTTATTACCTTAAAATTCACTACTAAAATAAATTTTAAGTAACATTCATAGCATTTCTTCAACCTCTCATAAACTTAAATGCTTTATCTTAAATTTAAACTATAATATAAAATAATCTTCAATAAAAAATGCTTATAAATTCGTACAATATTATTTTGAACATGTATCGTTTCCGTTGTCATTTTAAGAATAGTGATGTGCACGATGCATGTACTAGGAAACGGAAATGTTTAAAAAAGCTTAGTATGCTACAGAATAACATAAATAAATAGCAGTTATATTAATTCCAATATTATTTATTAACTACTAATACTAATTATTGCCTTTTTTTATTTTACACATGTTAAATGGACGAAAATATTTTTTTTTTTTTTGTAATACTTTGATAATACGATGTTTTTTTTATTTTATTTTATTTTTGTTAGTGCGAAACATTCTATGAGAAAGAAAATTTATTATGGGATAGTTTTATTATGAAAACAATTTTGGCATAATAAACACTCCTTTCTTGTTTCTCCTATAATCTTAGATTTTCCTAAAAAATAGCACTTTGTATAATAAAAATGAATGAAGTGAAAAGTAACTAAAAAGTGTTTTTATTATTAAATAATAAATTCACCAGACGCCGTCTACGCGTACTAGAGCGTGCACTAGCTACAAGTACCCGCGCTCCGGAGCGGTGCTACGTGCTCCACGAATTAGCGCGCTTACACGCTGACACCAAACAAGCACACCGAGCAAAATTCTACGCTTTGAAATGTCAAGGAGGTAAAATAAATGTTGTGTTATATGAACGTTTACAAATCATTATCAGCGTCTACACATACTAAAGCGTGCAATGACCGATACTTTCAAGGTCTCCCCTCAGGTGTCTCACCAAATATTATTAAATATCACATAAAATAAAGTAGGTAGTAAGAGTTAAAATAAAAAATGTTCTTTAGTTATAGTTAGTAATCGATGTCTCTTACAATTCAGGTCATAGATTATATTATTAAAAATCTATTGTAACTAAACCCGATTGTTATATGCAATATAATAAAGTAAGCTTATTGATCTATCTCATTACAACGAGCTGAAATTTTGTGACGACCGTTCTGGTGTAGTGCTACGAGTAGTTGCCTCAACTCGCTGGTTCTATTTCCGCTCAGGACAAATATATTTTGTATTTCTACAAATATTTGTTTCCGGTCTGGGTGTATGTCCTTGTAGGTCTCTCCACCGTGTCTCGGAGAGCACATAAAGCCGTCGGTTCCGCTTGTTATCATAAAGGCCTGATAACCATCGTTACCCGTGGTAGAGAAATTATCCGCCAACCCGCAGAGGAGCAGCGTGGTGGATTAAACTACAACCCTTCTTCTACATGGAAAATAGGCCTTCGCTCAGCAGTGGGTTGTTTACAGGCTGATACAGTACAGTACAGAAATTTCAGTGAATGAAAAATCTAAAAATAATTTTGTTCATCTATGCATTCTTATGAGGTTGAAAGTGGAGTTTAGGTACATAGTGTATATAAAAAGTTTACTCATCTATGTTGAAGTAGAAAGTTTTTTATTTATATTTTATAGTATATTGTTCATCTTTTATCATTACTGCCAGTCACATTTTATGAGTATTAGGTAATTGACTTCCGACCCTTTTGAAACTTCTTTTAGGATAAAACTATACATTACAGACATCCCGTAAGTGTTCTATTATTGGAAATAGACAACGACTGTAACTAGTTTACATAAATTCCAAAAAAAAAATTTATGAAATGTAATATAACTTTTAGTAAATTTTGTAAAATGACTTTATGGCTTATGGACTTCCACATATTCGACTATGAACTGTTTATAATATTTGACAAATTTGTATTATTTAGATTTCTATATCATGTTATCCTATATATTTAAAATAAATAATTTATTTTTGTCTATTTTCATTGACAAATCTCGCTTAAAAGAAAAGTAGTAAATAATATTTTTTTGTTATTGTTTTTCTAGTCAACTTTTCTGAATTTACTACTAATAACTGATTTTACCATATCGACGCTACAAAACAATAAGCAATATATTTTCTATTAACAGAATCGAGATCAGCCGGCCAACGTACATGGTTGTTAAACGCAACGTTCCTTCTGGCGCGGTGTCACATTCTGCAAAACAACCGACCAGAGTCGAGAGCAGCGTTGATAGAGGGCGCGGGACTTGCTCGATCGTACGGCTACAACGATGTAGCAGCTTTCTTTGATACGGTAAAATTTATTTTATAAATCTCCACTAATTTATATGTACCGGCATAGGTCGTCGTCTGATAATTTAAAGTTTCATCTGTACACTCGTTATGGGATATTTTTTAGAGATTTTTGTCTTTTGTACTAAGGATTCTGATCCAAGTGACAATCAGTAAAATAAGTCTTAGCAGCCATTGTCTTTCATGTTTGTATGCCAACAGACAGTCCTCTTTAAATTTAGTACAGCAATGGGACTCTTACAAGTTTTTACAAATTACAATATAAAAGTCTATCAGTCAGCGAGTATTATTAAGATGATGTTTTGCTATACTATATACACTCGAAGCTAAAAAGTAATATACAAATAAATTAAGACGCCAGACGAACGAAGAAATAGTTTTGCCGAAAATTGCGTTACTTATTATTATTCCGTAGCTTATTATTTGTAACTAAACAAATATTTCTTTGGGATATTTACAGGCTGTTTCACTTGAGTTTTGTTAATTTATTATATAGTGTATTAAGTGAATTATATATGTATATTTCGTACTCAAAAACATATACATTGAAAAGGAGCAAAATTGACACACCTATCTACATATTTATATGTTTCGTCGCTGATAACGCTATTGTAATAATAAAATGGGCAATGGCGTATTTGTATGCATTCTGCATTCAATATCGTTCCTTTTCAATCGTTCGGATGAACTATTGTTATTTTTACGCTACTCTTTCTAGTCTATAGGAAGTAATAACAGCATCAAGTGCACACACTACTCTTCGTAAATACACTGCAAATTTGCATTTTATTTCTATTACTATTTCCACATTGTTTCACGAGAAAATAACATTGTTTTCACTATTATATAAAGGTAAAATATTGCGTTTGGTTAGCGTTGAATTTATATGCTACCTGATTGCCTAATCCATATACCTATTTTTGGACTTCCGATGGATGAGACAGTATTTAAAAAAAAGATATTACGTGTAATTTAAAAATTTTACAGTACAGACTAGATTAACAAAATATTTCATAATTGGTAATTTCTATAATAAAATATATCTTTTAATAGATTATTATTTTACTGTTTCCTTATATTTACGCGAATTTTACTCATTTAATTAAAAGTTTATAACGGATTTTATCGCGTTTATTTAAAACTTCATAGTTTAACAATATTTTAAATTATTTCCCGACGTTTCGGACCCCTTACAGCATTTTAAATAAACGCGATAAAATCCTTTATAGACTCCTAATTAAATGAGATTATTATTTTATTTGATCACTTTGATAAAACTCTGATTTTTTTTTTCATATATTATGTGTTGTTTACTTCTATGGCAATAAAGTAACGTGCATACGTACATAAATTGTGCAGAGCTTTAATGTAACGCCTTAATGTGTTCCAAAAAGCCAAAACGTGTTAGATGTGTAATAATTGTGTGTGCAATTATGAATAAATGTGATACATAAGGAGCTATTAATGCCGAAAAACTTGCTTGAATTGCTTTAGAAGGGCTCATTCTAACATATCCTCCCTAATTAGAAACTTAATAAATACAGTCAAAAATGTTGTGTAACGATCTTTATCTTCGTAAACAATACATTTTAAAACTACGGGATTGATTTTAACAATTAACTCACGACTTGAATGCTAAATTATCTGGAAGTAATTTACGATATTTTCTATGTGTATACATACGTACAATTATTGAAACCCAACATAGTACGAGAGTACCACAGCTAGCTTGCATTAAAATACCTAAATCAAAATCTCATCTCTCTCGATCGATTCATCGAGCTCATACGTCTAACAACAAACCACCATTAAAGCTTGATAATTTGGTGAAATTTCTATTTATAGACAACTAAACGCTTAAATTCATATTTTTGCGTACTTGGGTTTTATTATTTACAATTGATCTGCATTTATTTTTGACTTTTACAAATGGATATATTATCAACCTTTTAACAAATAAAATACAAGTCATAAAGATGGTTAAGTCTTAAAACATATCTAGGAGATTGTCTAATATGTATGTGTTGACTGATTTTTAGAGACAAACTAAACGTTAACATTAATTATGCTGATATAATATAATCAACTTAATAAATATATTTTTTTAAATTCAATTAAATTATTTATACACTCACAATTAAATAATTGCAGTGTGTCGACGTATCGCTAGAAGGAGAAATCGGCTCTACTGACTCGATATTAGTAAAACGTGAGAAAGCCATGGTGAGCTTGATGCAGGACGATGATATGCGCATGGCGGCTGAGCACCTATTCCGAAGAATGTCTGTCATACCTGCTTCTAGGTGACCTTTACTTACATTAGTTTTTTAGGGGTGTGCAAATCATATCCTAAAAGTAAGAATAATTCGATTTTAGAATGTTTCAAATAATAACAAATGCAAATTGTTTGTAAGTTTTCTTATTATTTAAGTTTCCAAAATTACTAGCGATGAATATATCCAATTACTCGATTGGAATTCAACAATCCTACGTTGTTTTTCGATATTACAATTTCATTGATTTATTCTGACTGGCCCGTTGGCGCAGCTGGCAGTGATGTTTTCTGTTCCAGGGATGTGGGTCGATTCCCGCTCCGAGTATTGGTGTACCTAATATATAATTATTTATATGTGTATCATATATATAAGGGATTATTATAGGGATATTATTAGGAACAGACGACCGTGTGTGTATGTTAAACATATTTATTTATTTATTATTTATTGATTTCGATATTAGTACATTATTTGTTTTAGATAATAAAAAAGGATGATAATAGTACAATATCCAAATGAATTAAAAACAATATTTAATTAGAATACATACATGAAATATTATTATAATAATAAAATGTGTAATAATAATTTAATACTATTTAATAATAATTTAATACTATTTTGTAAAAGGAATTCAAAGGTCTATGCCACTATTCAGCTGTAATATTACAGATAATTGTCAGATAGATAATTCGTTGAATTCGAAGTATTTGATAACATTAACGAGAATTAGCTATTTGAATTAATTATACGTAAGTTCGAAGTATTCGCACTAACGTATAGTTTTATCTCAAATTTAATCACAGTTTCTGTTTTTTTTTCTTTTTTGTCCATATTACAAACTTTCATTTAAATTGTCTTAGATTTGAATGACAATGTAAAGTGACATCATTCTATATTTAATATGACGAACTCGTAAATAAAAGGGTTTGTTACGAAAAATATAAAATAATGATACGTCACTCCGAATTCAATATGATGTACGCTTAAGTTACTAATGTAGCAGCTACAATGTACTGAGTAGGTACGAATTGATAAAATAATAAATCGGAATTCAAAAGGCATGGGCAAAATGAGCCCATGAGTATAAAAATTGTTAAGAAAATAAATAAAAAAAATATGATGTACGCTCTAAGATAAGATTTTCTTGTTAGTTGACAAGAATATAGATAAAGATTTATTTGTAAGATGGGACAATCCTTTATTTTTTTATATTCTATTTCTTTTATTTGATCTTTGATAATAATTGTTAATTTACATATGTACATACTTATATCTATCCAAATCAATGAAGTTTACATTATGAAACTTATTACTACTATTAGGTATATACTATTACTATATATAATATTATATAATATCACTTATTACTATTACATTATGAAAATATAGGTTAATAGGTATCAATAATACTTACCAATTTTTAATAATACTACCTAAATACAGATTATTAGGTTTTTTCTTCACTTCATAATGTTTACATAATTGGAATATTCTAGCAATTATATGTAGGACTTTTTTGTTGTTAACTAAATAGCCAAATAATTATAATCGCAGGCGTTTTTCGGTGATGCCGGGAGCTCGCCCGGAGAGTGCGCCCGCCGCCCGCCGCATCTCAATCATGCCTAAAACTCAGCAACCGGTACGAATTGCTTACAAAACGAGACACCCACTGGGATACCAAGATTTCGACGTGTAATTTAACATTATGATGACTAGACCAATTAAAAATTCGTATACTTTTTTTTAATAATAAAATTTCAATTTCATTCGCTAATTAATATCTACACAATTTATTAGTTACACCAAGCCCCTATAGCTTTTTTTTTAAATTAATTAGAAATATAGGTAAATTACCTTGTGACATTTTATTAACATAAAGATTATTTTTATTAAATAATATATTAAATAGAACTTTAAATCAGCTTAGTTTATAGAATTCAAAGTTCGTTAGGAAGCACATACGATAATGTCAACTTCGCCAACAAATTCTTTTCTTTTGGTTCTCTGCTTTGAGAGGTTGTGTAGTTAGTAATGTGAGTTTATTAAATTTATTAAAGTAAATTGAAACTGTAAGCTGCCTTTATTTTATAATCAGTCATTTGTTCTATTTAAAAAAATAAACTTAAAATAATATTTAAAATCAACATTATTATGCCCGCGGCTTCGCCCGCGTGGATGTCGGATAACGCAGCCAAAAAAAAATCCTATCCTAATCATAATATATGATTAAGTATAATCATGATAATAAATAAGTATCCTATGTTACTTCAAATACCTCCAAAAATATGTGTACAAAGTTTCATAATGATCGGTTAAGAAGTTTTTGCGTAAAAGCGTAACAAACAAACTTACTTTCGCATTTATAATTAAAAAAAAAGGAAATAATAAAATAAACAAATTACAATAAGAATCCATCTAGGATGTTCAGTCTGGACTCAAAAAAATGTATGTACTGAAATAAATAAATATTATTTAAATAATTTTATATCTGGGTACAGAAGTACCTACCCAATGCAATTAGGTTCAACGTAACATCTGTTAATATAGGTATATGAACTTCGAATTCTCCGCTATAACTCAATATTTTATTTAGTACTAGGTGTAATCGCGTCTTCTTTCAACATGCGGCTTCATGATAACGGTTCTGATGTAATGATGCGAGTAGTGGCCTCAACACCAGTGTTCGCGGGTTCGTTTCCCGCTTTAGGCAATAGCACAAATATTTGTTTCTGGTCTGGGTGTACTATGTCCTTGTGGGTCTCCCCACCGTGCCTCAGAAAGCACGTAAAGCTCTCGATCCCGGTTGTTGTCACTTACACCTGATAACAACCGTTACTCATGCTAGATAAATTATTCGCCAACTCGCAGTGGAGTAGCTCGGTGGATTAGGCTCCAGTTCAGTTCAGTACCCGTGACTTCGTTCACCATTGCCATATTTTTCATAGAGTCTATAAGATAAAGCTAGCTTATGTTAGACTGTACATTCGAAGGCTACTACATTCCAAGTTTTAAGTTATTTTGGACATAATATTTTATGTTTGTAATTTCTGAACTAACAATTCAAAGACCTTGAAACATTTACTTACATGCATACATTTATGTGGAGTTCCATTTAAATACATCGGGTAGTTTTGGCGTGATGCGCGGTCAAAGTTCTGCACCTTGTACCAGATGGACAAATATGATAATAAATTACATGTTTGGTTCAGTATTTATTGTAGTATGCCTTCAAATAACATTTTCAATATATCTTCAATGTACAGAATTTGTCATTTTAAAGTTTTATTATAAGTAAAGATTGTTATGTTAAGTTGTATATAAACTTTTTTTGGTTAGCGCACGTAATATAATAATTTATAATGTATCAGGGCCAAGAGAGTACCACAAGTGAGTGAGGCGTCCCTTGTAAATCCTAAGCTACTCGTCCGATAACTAACAATAAGACAAAGGAGGCGCCGCAAGCAAGTGCGACGCTCTTTGTGAATTTTAACATAAGATACGCTGAGAGCTAGGGATGTTTCAATCGAGTGACGCGTCTTTACTGAATTTAGTCATGATCCGCCGTCTAATAACTAAACAAGGAACAGCTAGTCTATTTACTAGTAGTGTAAACAACTTTACCATTAGTCTATTGAGTGATCAGATGACGACTAGCCTACCAATTAATTGAATAACAAGTTGATCAATTAGTCAGTGAAGCAAGTAATAAGATAAGTTATTAAATAGTCCCTATGGCCCTTATTTAACAATTACCTGAGCAATTACTCAAACAATTCCTTGGGCGACAATGGGCAATAAGAGAGAATTATGAAGCACTTGTATCAAATTTATTGATTAACTAGCTGTGCCTGCGTTGTCGCCTGCAGATAAATTTTTCTTTACCCACACATCTACTACTAATACGGTACGACGGCAGTATAATTACGAGTATATGTACCTATTTCTCGTATCATGATAGTGTCCTACTTCAAAATATTATAAAATAAATCGTTATCCGACATTTTGCCATTTTATTTTTTGTCGCCTTTTTCATTAACTGAATTTTGAATATGAATATTCATTACTATTTATTATCAATTAAATACTATAAAACATTATTTTACACAATGCTATTACTATTTTTGGATTACATTTAAATGTATTAACTTACCTACTCCTTGACGCCGATATTAAAAATATAAAATTGAAATTATAATAACTTTTGACATATTGAACCGATTTTGATGAAATAAAGACAAAAAGTTATCTAAGAATAATATGCTTTATAATTTTTATTCTCATTTTTTAGGCTACACTTAGTACTTTAACAGTGTTGCGCTTTCAAACAAAAAGACAGACGAACAGATATGGATTTCTAAAATTTATAAAAAAGTAAATAAAAAGTATTTTTAGACCCCTAAAACTTTTTTGTCAAAAATTCTGGGGGAGGGGGGGGGGGAAAGACGTGAATTTTACACTTTTATTATAAGTATACAGAATATAATATTGGGTTGTCATTTAAAATTGAAGTGTAAAATAATGTATATTTGAATGTTTCCCGAAAACCAGAGACATTTCAGTTATGGACATGTAAAGTGTTTCCTAAAGAGTTACGTTATAACTTATAACAGACGACAAACCAAATTTGGAATAAAAAACCAAAAAAACAATAAGTATAAAAAAAAAAAAAAAAAAAATACGATTACATTAATCTATAGTGTATATCACTGTCACAAACAGGTTGAAATATAAATTATTCATTTATTGCTTAGTACCCGGCCTATTGTTTTTTTTCTTTTTTTTTTTCTATTACCTATACGTCTGTGCACGCAAACAAAAAGACTTCTTTCTGTCGTTTATTTAATCATTTTTAATGTGAACAAAATTCTAACTAGCACGCGGATATCACGTAGGTAGGTGCCATAAACGCGTTATTTTGGATTTTTTCTTACACAACATACAAATATTTTGTTAATTGCTTAATAAGTTACGCCCAGAGTCGATAGCAATGATTTGTTTTCTCTTTTATACTGATGCTTATTAAAATCAAAAGAAGCTTATCAAATATATGAGGGCCATAAAATTATGACTTTATGATAAAACTTATTTTTGCATTGATTGATAAATTTTCACTGCAATATCGGACTAAAATTATTGTAGTAATTTTAATTGGCGGTAAATAAATCTAACTGTTTAAAACCAATCCAAATTAAATCAAAACAATATTTAGTTAAATAAAAGAATATTTAGCATAAATATTTTTATTCCATACGAAATAATATAGATTTCAGTAATAACTAAAACTAACAATATATTTTGTGCATATGTTAACAAGATCCGATCTTGATGGAAGCCTCAAAGACCTAAACCATCGGAAATATCATCGAAAACCCCTGTGTAATAATTACAAACTAATCATATATTCTGTTATGACAAGGGACCGCAAACTCGACATCAATACGTTTCACTAACAAACGTCAAATCTATTAACTATTAAGCTTGTTAATACAAATTCGATTAGTCTCGTCAAGCATAAATATCTACTCTGCGGTTGTGAGTTATGAATAAGTTATAGCAAGTATTATGTAATTACACTTCCATTAATAATATATTGCCTGTCTCGACATTTTTGTAAACGTCAAAAACTGCAGAGTAAACAAAAAAATGAAACAAGTGCGAGTCGGACTCGCCCATGAAGGGTTCCGTAGCAGCAAGTAACATCATATAAAAGTTCTTGTGGTTCGTTGCAACTTTAATCGATGTTTTAGTAATAGTGTATTTTTTTATAAAAAATAAAATACTTACTAGATCTCGTTCAAACCATTTTTCGGTGGAAGTTTGCAAAGTAATGTACATCATATTTTTTTTTTTTAGTTTTATCATTCTCTTATTTTAGAAGTTACAGGGGGGACACATTTTACCACTTTAGAAGTGTCTCTCGCACAAACTATTCAGTCTAGAAAAAAATGATATTAAAAACCTCAATATCATTTTTGAAGACCTATCCATAGATATGCCACACGTATGGGTTTGATGAAAAAAAAAAATTTGAGTTTCAGTTCTGAGTATGGGGGACCCCCAAAATTTATTTAATGTTTCTATGTTTGTCTTTCATAAAAATCTTAATGCAATTCACAGAATACATCTACTTACCAAGTTTCAACAGTATAGTTCTTATAGTTTCGGAAAAAAGTGGTTGTGACATACGGACGGACAGGCAGACATGACGAATCCGTAAGGGTTCCGTTTTTGCCATTTGGCTACGGAACCCTAAAAATAGTTTCGAAAATCCAAAAGTGCACGCCTCATAATTTAATTTTTCACAATAAAATTGATTATTTGTAAAAGTGTACATAAGTACGTAGATGCACTCTTTCTCATGTGCCAATTTATTTATTCAAAAACAATTTAACCACATCGAATAATATAGTGAAATTAAAAATAAACAACAAAGAAGAGAGAGAGAACAAAAAAGAACTCGATTAGGGAAGTCTTTCGGTCGTTATCGTGACCACTTACAGGATCCGCACATACACACACACGGACGTCCATGACAGAACGTTTTTAAGCATTTTTTTTAATTCGTTTAAATAACAAAAATGGCATTAAAAGTATCTTGAGTATTAAAAATAGTGTTTTTTCTCCTAAGTGCTTCTTATTTATACATCCGAGATAAGCAATATATATTCAGTACAATTGTGTAATTCATAATTTTAATCTATAAAGACTCTACTGTATCAGCCTGTAAACTACTTAGGTACTGAAAAAAACACTAAAAAAAAACTAAACCACTTCTCCATAAAGATGAAGAGTTAGAGCCTAATCCACCACGCTGCTCTACTGCGGGTTGGCGGATAATTTCCCTACCATGGGTTACGATCGTTATCAGGTTCTATGATAACAACCGGGACCGACGGCTTTACATGCTCTCCGAGGCACGGTGGCGAGACCCACAAGGATATACACCCAGATCGGAAACAAATATTTGTACAAATACAAATATCTATCTCGAGCGGGAATCGAACCCGCGACTACACCAGATCGGTCATCTATAAACACTAATACAAATTTTTTCACGTGACAATTTTTTTTAAAAGAATTTAAAAAATATACACCGACCTGTCATCTCTCGAAAAATTCCGAATAGCCACCTTTTATTTTAACTTTTTTTATTATAGTTTGCATAAAATAAAACGCAAACTTCCCGCGCTAACCATAAACGAAAATAGAAGCCATTTTTAGGGATTTTTTTTTTGTTTCTTTGAATAAATGCTACATGAAATGTGTAAAAAGTTGGTTGCATTTTTATAAAACTTGTTTATTTTTAAAATGGTTATATAATTTATTTTTAAATTGCTTTAGTTACAGTGTTTTACAGATACGATATCTAAATTTTAAAGTTGCGGTTTGTTATGTTGGTTAAAATCGCACAACATCCAACTTTAGTTATGCTTTGGAAAGCATTGAAATAATATGTTTGGTATGTCACTCTTTTCTCAAATATCATACTAATATTATGAAATGCGAAAGTACGTCTGTTTGTTACGCTTTCACGCGAAAACTACTTAACCGATCATCATGAAACTTTGTACACGTATTCTTAGAGGTATTAGAAGTAACATATCCTATGTTACTCTTACTTTTTTTGGTCGCGATAACCGACATTAACGCGGGCGAAGCCGCGGGCGAGAGCTATTGTATAATGAAATAAAATAGAGGTATGTATATTTTTTTGAGTCAACTGCTTCAAAAGGAGCGATTGATTATAGCTATATTAATTTTTGGAGTTTACTCCTTAAGAATAGATTTTCATATATAAGGCGCCCGGTATGAGAAAAATATGAGAGGTAAAATCTACTGATGAATGACCTCGTTACTTTTTTGGTGCGCGTGCACCTATGGTGCGGTGCGAAAGTAATGTTGCTCTAATTAATATTGAAAAATAATATTTAAAAAATAAATGATAATTGTCAGATAATAATAATTACATAATTTATCAACATTCCTAATGAAATATTTGTGCACATCTGAAATTGACTATTGTGAAAAGTTTAATGTTAAATATTTCGCCGATTAGTTATAATAAATGTATATAAAATGAATAAATATATATTTATATATGTATATTAGTTTCATTAATTTGTTAATTTACCCTTTCATATGGTATTAATCTTATTTTCAGTTGGATAAACTCTTTTTGCGTATGTTTAGACAATCGTACTTAAGGAGTAAACTCCAGTCGTGCGTCGGAGCTGACACACACAATTATTATTTTTTGTATGTCAATCAGCCAAGCTTTTTACTAAATGGAATATCTCACAAATTATTTTCAAAACACTAGCTTGTTTTTTTTTTTGTTATCTTTTTTGTCATAGTTATAGTTTTACCGCGCCCGTTTAGTCAGTTATGTCAGACCGCAATAAGCAGAACTACATAACAGCAGAACAGCAGCAGTTGTCACTTTAATATGCTGCGAATAAAAATAAGGTAAAGGGCTATGCACTTATTTTCGAAATTAAATATGAATAAGACCTTTCTGCACCGAAGTATAACAATAGTCATGTCTTGCGGATAAAGATTATCGGCTTGCCACTTCGTACCCCTTCTACTTTCATATTTGACTACCTATTCAACGTTATACCACATCAACAAACATTAAAATTAAATTAAAATCAAGTGGTAATTGTGGTGTCACTGCTTGAAATAACGAAATCAAGAGGACATGCAAGAGGGCGGAACCACTAACGGTCCAGCGGCAGTTGACCAGCGGCCGCAACAGTAGCCAGCGTCCAGTATGCTATCGTATAGAACGCCGGACCGGAACTAATTTAATCGCGATCGCTTATTACGCTTGTTATAAAATTATATCCAGACTTTCTAATACTACTCTTTCTTTCATGCTGTTTAACTATTTTTATCTGCTGTAATTATCTTCTACTTCTTCGCGACCATTATATTTTCTATTAATACCGTAGAAGACAGTAAATAAACTGTTATATAGATTGTCACTTTTTATTGCCTTATCGGATATGAGCAAGCTATAAGTTTATATTATTTGTTTAAGCTTTTAATTGTAAAAAAAGGATTAAAATGAATATTTATTAGTTTACTGTATCAGCCTGTAAATCACCCGCTGCTGAGCGAAGGCCTCTTCTCCATATAGAAGAAGGGCTGGAGCTTAAGCACCGTGAGCGCTCTATTGCCCTGGTGACGAGTGGGAGGATTAAAGGTGCCCCTCCCACTCTAGTGCGGAGGGTGAAGGAGCGCGTAGCGGCGTCTCCTTGTCCCTGGTCGTCACCTGCGGAGCGAGTCAGTGTTAACGTCTGCTTCACGCTCCCGCTCCGCGGCCTCCTTCAAAGCCATGACCTCCTCACAAAAAGAGGCGACGGCCGACCAGCATCTCTCGCTGCCGAGCATGCAGCGGACCACGCTTGACAACGAGAGGTCTCCGCCTATCACGGTCACCAGGGCATAGCGCTGGTGCTCCATGCGGCGCACTCCTGGAGAGTGTGACGCGCCGTGTCTATCGGCGCGTCACACTCGTGGCAGGCAGGGGTGGCTTTCCTTCCCGCAGTTTGATGCAGGTACTTACCAAAACACCCGTGCCCGGTAAGTATCTACCTGCGTCAGCCGGAAATAATTTCGTAAATATCGAATAATGGGTAACGATCGTTATCAGGTGTCTATGACAACAACCGGGACCGACGGCTTTACGTGCTCTCCGAGGCAAAGTGGGGAGACCCACAAGGACCACCCACCCAGACTGAAAACAAATATTTGTACAAATACAAATATCTGTCCCGAGTGGGAATCAAACCCGCGACTGCCGGCGTGCGCTTTGAGGCAAAGACTCGCACCACTAAACCAGAACGGTCGTCGAGTCGTTTATTAGTTTAGTTGTTGCTTCTTTATTTAGCAAAACGCCTAAACTAAATCATCATCATCATCAGGCATCCGCATTGCAAATCTAATCGCGGATGTAGCAGCTCATAAGCAAATTAAGTTATATCATGTTTATATTCTTCTCTCACTGAAACTAATATCACATATACAAAATATTTTCGCTTTTGTACCTATTTATTTTTTAATGAAAAGTACTCAATATATTTAATCAAAGACACTCGTTCTATTTTATACAAGTAAAATTAAGAATGAAATAAGGACCTTGTACCAACTTTATCCCGTTGCCTCCAATCTCCTTATATTTTAAATTGGAATATAAATACAGTAAATTTGAATTTATTTGATTTGAAGCATAAAAATATTTACTTGTCTGATTTAAAATTTACTTCTGAAATTAAAAAATATATAAAGAAAAACTAAAGAATGTAAATGCCTAAAAAATTATGAACACAACTATTTGTATTTAAAAAGGTCTACTAGCACATTTATTATTTTAAGCAACAGCGTACAGGGGTTATGCAATAAAACGTATAGTATGTAATTTTAAATGAATGACGGCTCCCGACATCCAGCGTTAATTTAAAATGATCACTGTACGATGGCGCTGCAAACACTTACAGAATGATATATTTGTACCGGACCCTAGTCGAAAGAAATACTATAGTGGACTGTATAATATGGTGCGATGTGACGATGAGACGTCTGTTTCTAGGGCCGGTATCTAACGAATGCGAAGGGTGAGCTGGTTCTAGTTCGCCGTGTGTTCAGTGAGGGTGTACGTCAGTGAAACGCCAATTAATTGTTGAAGATTTTCCCGCTTGTGAGGAGCAGAATTGCTGGCTAGCTTCTATAAGCGATCTCTTCTATACTATGGTGTCTTGCTATTCTTTATCTTTACTATTCGCTGGTCGATCGAGGACTGGCATGCGGTACCCTTTTTTTTTTTTTTTTTTTTTTTTTTTTTTTTTTTTTTTTTTTTTTTCGGATGGACTTATGCTGTTGGCCTTACTGGCCTTTACAGCGACACCGGGCAGGGGGGCGGACACTTTAAGGTCCAGCCTGGAAAGTAGAGCCTCCTTATGGGCGGCTCTGAAGTACTATACGCGTCGGTCGGCCGTCATGGCGGCGCTATGCGGAGCGCTAAGGTGAACGGACTACTGCTCTACGTGCCTAGGCGCGTACGAGCCGTTGAACCCTATTACGTCGTCTCCGTCGGCGGAGACGGTGTAGGTGAGTAGTGTGGTGTGTGGTGCGGTTGTGTACTGTACCTATCGGGGGGGGGTTGGCTAGCGTGATCGGGTCGTCTGGGTCGGTGAGCACGTGAAGGGGGCGTCTACAGCGGTTTTTGAAATTACCGCGTAGTGTATTGTAGACGCATGACTGGGCTATAAGGGGGTTCGGATGGTTGCGCGCTTTCTCGAAATAGTTAGCGGCGATCGATTTAATATGTTTGGCGATCGAATCGATTTTAAAATCCCTGTGGAGATCTATATTACGAATGTACCACGGGGAAGCCGTGGCCTTCCGTAAGAATCTATTTTGAATGACCTGGAGCTTCTGAAGGAGCCCGGGCTCGCACCGGGCGAAAACTGGGCAACCGTATGTTAGTATAGGCCTAACACAGGTTTTGTATAGTGTCGTCTTATTTCTAAGAGACATTTTGCTTTTGCCGTTGATCATGTAATGGAGTCGGCTCAGCACGAAGGCGGCCTTATTGCGAACACGTATAATGTGTTTTCTAAACGTGAGTCGTCTGTCGAGAGTGACCCCTAGATAGGTAACTTATGCGGTACCCGAAATGGCACCGCAATTTATACTTCTCTGATTGGCTGGCCAGCGATCCCTTACCTCACCCCCGGAAATTTACTTTATTCAATAAACTCATTTTTTACAATAGTTGAGCTTATTTCTATACTTACTCTATAACTATTTTACATCCTCTATTATTTTAACATACAATTAATGCGGCGCGCGCGCTAATTATCAATAAACGGGGTCGGGTCCTTGCCACGGTATTTAAATCTACCTCGTCCCCCACCGCCTGATATAAAAGCCCCCCGCGGATCCATAATCCGCGTTAGTCTGCCATGTGCGCGCGTCGCTAATCCATCTATGAATTATCGAATGCTATATTGTCAAAATCTATTTTTACATGTAAATTGCTATTTTTACATTACAAAATATCTATAAAATAATTATAAATTGACAAATATCCTTAAATCTATGCAAACTATATCTGAAAACATTCTTAAACTAATATTAACACAATGAAATGTCCTTAATTCTAAAATCCTATTTTTAGAGTAACTGCAGCATATTTGGAATACCTACTAGTTTGTTTTTTGAGAATATATTCAATGAGAAACGGGATGGCTCAATAAAAAATACACTAAATTATTGTCAAATTATTAAACTTTAATAATAAGAAAAATCAAACATAACAAAAACCAAAAACCTTATCAAAATGCCTGTAAAACTAAAAAACTCCAAAAACGGGATTTGACTTTAGGTGCAGGTAATTTGGAATATAGTATTTATTCCAAATAGCTAATTAGCTAAATAGCTAATCAATCTTTTTAAATAAATTAACAAAATAGCCTTATTTTGTTTAAAAAACTATCGGATGATTCTATCGGAGAGTCTTTATTATTTAAATATCGAAAAAGTATTGATCTAGGAACATTGAACTGTTTAGCTGTCTTTAAATGTCCCATTTCACTTTTCTCTAATAGCGCCAAGAGCAGCGGCCACTTCTTCCTTTTCTCACCTCTTTCTCTTTTTATATTTGTGAAATGTTGTCATTTTCAAAAAAATAAAAAAACCAGAATGGAACTCACTCACTTTCGGTACTTATTCCAAATTAACAACATATCATCGTAACCTAAAATTCTATGTCACATTTTTAATTCTAGAAATATTCACAGAATCATAGTAACATCGTAGACTAACAAGGTCACTTAACATTTTAAATAATTATAATAAAGATTTAAAGTATTACAGTAAATGATTATCACTGATTGCATTCTTGCCAAATAAGTTTTCAAATCAGGCGTCTCGTTCTTTTGGGGTTTGTAGCCGGAATGTCAAGATTGCATCCTGCCTTTAATACTCAATAGCTTCATGTCTCGTATGACGTTATGTTTACGACAAAAATACACAAATGGTATTTATATTGATTTAGATATCAAAGTATTCCAAGTTACCTGCAGTATCCCAAATATGCTGCAGTTCCTCTACATATGAATTATCATTTTTAAACTTTAAAAACCTATAAAATATTTATAATAACATTAATAAATTAATATTAAATGACAAAATATCCTTAATCTACGAATTTATGTCTGTAAACATTAAATGATAAAATTATCCTTAATCCTATAGCTTTCTCTATTTTTCTATATAAAATTCTATATCTATCTCTCTTTATATGAAAATATTTAAACTTTATTAAATTTACAAGTTAATAAAATAATGTTACGAAATGATATAAGTACCTCTCTAAGTACCTAACTACGCGAATAATTACTATAAATGTGATCGATATTGTTCGACATCATTATGTTGTCTCGCTCACACACGTGCGAGGGAGACCGTCTATCTCTATCTCTTTCGATTGCCTCTTACACATTACACATATTCTAACGAAATAATTCTATGAGACGATACAAAATACCTCTTTAAGATCCTAACTATACGAGTAATTACTATAAGTATGCGCGACATAGAGTACGTTCGCGCGCCCTCTTCTAATTGATAATTCATCACTTTTATAGGATTTTTTAATCTATGCATTCCACAGACCACATGCGCATAATAAGAGTTGACCTAAAGGTTGTAGATACCAGGTCATAAAATCCCAAAAAAAAAAAAAAAAAAAAATACACATGCGCGTAAACGGAAATGGGACATGCGCAATAGTTTTTTTTATTTATCAGTTTTTAATTAAAATAATAAGTAGTGAATAAATGTAATAAGATAATTTTTTTTATTATCTTTTATGAACAATAGCAAACAATTATTTACTAAAGTGTGACAGTTAAATTCAGTTTTTGATTAAAGAAGTATCATTTCCGCGCATGTGGTCTGTGGAATGCATAGATTAAAAAATCCTATAAAAGTGATGAATTATCAATTAGAAGAGGGCCCGCGAACGTACCCATGGACGATAACATTATGTTGTCTCACTCACACACGTGCGAGGGAGACCGTCTATTGCTGTCCTTCTCGGTTGTCTCGTACAATATTTGTATTTTAATATTAATTGATTACTTAGACAATTTCATAAAATAGTATTTATTTTACATAATGTATGGTTTATACTTGAAATATTTAAAAATGCTTAATTTTTTTTTTTATTATAATATAAAATATTTAAAAAATAATACTTTCAACATAGGTACGTAAATTAGTAATTACGTTAGGTTTAGTTTTATATTGATGTATATTTTTTCTTCGCCATAAAATTTAATCCATTACACCTATAATTTTTAAGTAAATCGTTAATATATTTTAAAACACGCGTGTTTTAACAGTATATGAAAGTATTGTAACTTTTAAACGAGATAAATGTGTTCACTCGTTAAACAGTTATACGAGTATATAACTTATATGTATCTAATTAGTTTGTAATTGACGAAACTTTGTTTAATACCTTTTGTTTTTTTATGGAACGACAAATCGGATCAGACACATATTTTTCACTACGATGCTTGTATATCGACGACCGACGTGAGGTTATCGAAGACAAAGACAAAATTAAGGATGTGTAATTTTATTATAAGCTGGTAATTAATTTACGTGTGGCTTCTTACGCAATATCTTCCTGTTATCTTCTTCCCCTCTAGGCATTTTTGGAGTTTACTCCTTAAGAATCGATTTTCATATATAAGGCGCCCGGTATGAGAAAAATATGAGAGGTAAAATCTACTGATGAATGACCTCGTTACTTTTTTGGTGCGGGTGCACCTACGGTGCGCAACTTTCTAATTTGGTTGTGAGTGTATTAAGGTCGACTTTCATACATTTTTATTTTTGATTATTCTTGAAGTGTATACATTTTTTTAAACATTTAATTTGTTTTATCATTTCTTTAGAGCTTTTTATATGAGCAATGTTCATGTCAGGCAAATATTTACATTGTTTATAATATAAAATCCGATTAGTTATAATAAATGTATATAAAATGAATAAATATATATTTATATATGTATATTATTTTCATTAATTTGTTAATTTACCCTTTCATATGGTATTAATCTTATTTTCAGTTGGATAAACTCTTTTTGCGTATGTTTAGACAATCGTACTTAAGGAGTAAACTCCAGACGTGCGTCGGAGCTGACACGCACAATTTTTTTTTTACTAACATTTCGTCATATTCGCCATTACGACAAAAAACTAAGAATTTCAACTCTGCTTTCTTTTTTTCTTTTCATATTTTTGACGTGATAACTTGTTATAAAATCGATAAACGCCGACTGCACGCACGAAAAAGCATGACTTATTGTCACTTTCCGCGAGCGAGAGCGCGGAACAAGCGATAGAGAGGAACGATCGGCCTAAGCTTGTGACGCATCTATCTCTCTTACACTCCATCGGCAGATGCGTCTGAATAGAAGAGAAAAAAATATTTGAATTAACCAGTGCATATAAATGTGAAATTTATCTAAAAAATTGTAATTTTCAATTAACTCCTTGTTTGTATTATACAAAATAATGATAATTCCGTTATAATATTTCAATTCCATTCATAAAAATATGCAATTTTTCATCAATGTTTTCTTATGACGTATCACGTAAAATTATCGTCCGTTAACCGACTTTACAGACAACCAATTTTTTCACTGATTTTAATATAATTGATTAAAAAATTCTAACATTTTATTATTCCGTGTTATATTTAAAAATAAACTGCAATAATCGCACAGCTTTTAATTAAAACGCGTCTCTTCTACCGAACCTGACATTTTAAATCGTATACATTGAAGTGCATTAGAGCACAAACTATGAGACGACCATTAACATTACTCCTAAAACACGTGAAAAATATGTAAATATTTCCACTTCCACGAATATTCTCGTCATTAAAATTAATTATACGAATATTATCGTTGAATTATTAATTTCTTGTAATTATAGTCTTTTTTTTACGTTCGTTTATATTATTTTGTATATTAATACCTGTTTTTATTAATACATGAAAATATAATTTAACTGTTAAATAATTCTTTTACATTTCCATAACTTTCTAGACTGAATCCGTAACTGATTCACGTGACATATCACTGGTTGTTTGGACTGATGGTTCTTAATGGAAATTCATGTTTACTAATAACACTACAATATTTTTACACTTTTCCACTTTTTTATTTTATTTTAAAAATAAATTACACGACCGGTTTCGACAAAGTCATCGTCAACCTTCTACCTTCACCTGACGATGACGTGTAATTTATTATTAAAATAAAATAAAAAGTGGAAGAGTGTAAAAATATTGTACTGTTATTAGTAACATATCATAATTTTTTTTTAACGAAATTTTGGCACAGAGAAACACAAATATAATACAAATAATTATATTTATTGCTCTTAAAGTAATTATTTTAATGATGTCAGAATATTTTTTCATTTATACATAAAATAAGCAACAATTCGAACATTTTTACAACAAATAATAGTTTATTATTAGAACCAAAGCCCATCTTCCGCTTCTTCTTCACTATCAGTGACTTGCAAGTCGTCTTGTATTGCAGGCTCCGGCTGAAAATAAGCATAAATTAACTAATATTTTATAAACATTTCTATTACGACAACGATCATTAATAAATATTAATTTACGCTTTTTTGATTATCAACAGAAAAACAAATTTATATTACAGAAAAACCACTGGACAAGTCGAGCATTTTAATTATATCTACAAAAATCTTAATGAGAAACTTTAGGTTTTTTTTTTACAAACGCTTTACATTTTCTTTACTAGTTATCTGCATCCGTGCAAAGCAAACGCACTAATCTCAGGATTTACCGATATGATTTCAGAATTATTTTCGCATTACGAAGATTGTTCATTGAGAAAGTTTAGATATGAGGAGGGACAAAGGAGTAGATTGATACATTATCATTCAGGCAAAACTACTGGAGGTAGGAATCTGAAATTCGGATAGTTTATATTTGAGATAAGATTTATAGAAACATCTAAAGAGGTGAACGTCAGTGGCAAGACGCAATTTAGGGGGGAGGGAGGGTCTTGTAAAACGTTAAGATACGTTACAAGGGCGGAGGGGAGGTTCATACAACCCATTATGTTACACACCCATATGTAACATTGTTTTTATTTCTTTTTTATTTAAGTTAAAAAAAAAACTAGGAAATTAAAGTATCCCAAGTTGGCAACCCTTTTCGTTTATGTTTTACGTATGGAGGGTAGAGGTAAGGAGAATCATCTGTGTATATGAAAAAGTGTCCGTCGAAATGCATTAAATTAGAGTGGCGCCACATTAGCATCAGGGTAAATGTTAAAGGAAGCGTCAAATAACAAAGCAGTCATAACACGGACTTAACACGTAACAAAAATAAAATACATAATGTAATATATACACTATCATTAATAAATTCAATATTAAAAAAATTAAAAAAAAATCATAAGTATTGAGTTGAGTCTTTTTAACTCAGCATACTTCAATTCATTTACAATTGCTACATTCATACCATACCCTGTGAATACACCAGCGCGACTATGGTAGGTTTTTGAACTGTTATTTAGCGCATACAGCTGGACACTTTTTCAACTTTTCTCCCATATAAGGATTCTCCTTACCTCCACTCTCCATAGTTTTACGGCGAGTCCCTCGATTGTATTGTGCGTCATTGTTATTTTGTTCTCCATGTATTTACAATACGAATTACAAATCTCTTGTTTTATTTATTACTACCGCAAACGCGATTAAAACAATAATAAATGTATTTTAGCGACTTTCTGGTACCTTGCGCAACATAATTGTGTCTTTTAGGTAAAAATGGTAACTTAGGGGTTATGTAACGTTTAGGGAGGGGAATGTACAGAAAAACGTTATAGCGAGTTAGATGGGAGTAGGTTACGTTACGTAATACTTGAACGCACCCTATGAAGTTGAAATTAACTTCAAAAATTTCAATGTAAATCAATAAACATCATTTTCGGGTCTCTAGTATTGCAATAAAACAACATACCTGCCAGTTTTCGAGCGGTTCCTCCTTAAACTGTGGGAGTTCGCCGGGAACGTTGTCCAATATCGGCACCTCCATATTCATGTCGGGCTCGATTGGCTCCTCCTATATAGGAAATAAGTTTATATGTAAATTATGTTCAATTATAAGGGTGAGTATTTCGTTACAATAATGTAACATTTCCACTGTTGTGTGCCCATAATGATTTTCTTAGTTCGAATCTAACATTTAACGCCAAGTTGCACGAAACAAACTTTAAATTTAAGTGTTTATTAAACTAATTTAATCACAAGAATCGTGATTATCTGTTGCACGAAACCTACATCTGATTAAGTTAACAAAAAAATTTAGTTTAATTAAAGACCTATCTAACGGATGATTAATTCCAACAGCTTTAAATTAATCATAAGATCAACTAATTTTAAGATTAATTGCAACTTAACTAACGGAAAGTTAGCGACGGTTTTGTGCAACTCGCCGTAAGACCAAGAAGCAGATCCGTTGATAATGTTTTACAGTCGTTTTCATACCCTATCGATCTCTAGTTTTTGATACTGGCGATAAAATTTTTGATAGAATTATTGAGTACAAAAAAAAAACAAACAAAAAAAAAGCATAAATGTCCTTTCTATCGCTATCGTCCATGTTCAAAGTATTTATTAAATAACTCGAAAATATTTGATTAGTCAAGCGATATTTTTAACGCGTCGTGGTCTAGACATTTTTTTTTTGTGACGCAGGGGAATCCATTTACGGATGATATCCAGGACGCCCGGGTCGGCAGTCCTAGACCTATGTCGGACTCGACACTTTGGGAGTGCAATACCGTACTAAACCCCTGCGGGAGCCTTCAGCCGCTTTAATTGGAGGGTCCCGGATCTGCAGGTAACAGGATCCCTCCAGTGGTCTAGACATAGTTCAATCAAATATAATTTTTTTTTTACCTTTACGACAGCTGGATATACATAATCTCTGCTGTTTTGATCCAAGTCAACGAGCTCGTTAGACATTTGTGGAGGCTCGTCGGGAATTTCGCGTTTGATGAGAAACTCTGACGTATCGAAGCTTTTCTCGCTTTTCATATCTTCATCTGTACAAAGAAACGTTGTATATTATTATAGGTGACTTGACGACCGTCTGGTCGAGTGGTCGGGCAACTGGCACTTTACGCAGCGGTCGCGGGTTCGAATCCCGCCAGGTGCAGATAATTTGTATGACGAATATAGATGTCTGCACCGGGTCATGGATGTGTATTTATGTATATATGTATTTATACCGGGTGTATTTGGAACGCTTGAAAAGATTTAAACCTAATAATATACTATTTATATACTATATAATGCATATAACCATTTATCTCAGAAATGGTTTTTTACGAACATTTTAGGACTTATCTATTTTGCGCACCCGCCATGTATGCATACACGCTGTGAACTCTCGTTCACCGCGAGACGGGCGACTGCCGACTAGCAGGCGGCGCCGCGGGCGGAGGTAAAGTACAGAACCACTTACCTGTTTACAGCCTTCGGGTGAAATAAAAACCTCACCTGGTTCAATTTATGCTCCATTACTATGGATGTAAATCTGGGTCGGGTCATTAAAGAGGGATCCACTACACAATCTTCTCGCAACTTCGCAAAAACACTGCAAATCCGATCACGCATTTCGATGAAGGTATCACACTCCCGATCGAACATCCTTTTCTTTACACACACACACACACACACACAAAAAAAAATCTAATGGGGTTAGATCAAGTGAACGAGGCGGCCAGGCGTGAGACCCTAGTCTGCCAATCCAGCAATCGCCTAATAACTCCGTTAGACGCTGTCTTACTGATCTAACGACGTGTGGCGGTGCACCATCATGCTGGAACCACGTTATCCGATACTCTGACAGTGGAATATTGTCTAAAATTGTTTCAGTATGGTCATTTATAAACTCGAGATAACGTGGTCCATTTAATCGCTCCGGCAAGATACTGCTGCCAGTACCTGGTTATTAAATATTCCAGCCCACACGTTCACAGACCATCTGGTTTGATGCCCTATTACCTGGTAGGCGTGTGGATTTTCATCTAACCACAAATGAAGGTTCCGCCTATTCACATAAATAAACACAAAACGTCCTTCACACCTTCAAAAGTACAAATAAAATAATAATAACAAATACGAAACAATAATACGTGAATTAAATTTTTGGTCAAACCACATCCGACACAGACACTCACGAAACCTCGTACCGACTGCCACCGATTGCCACCGACTGCGTGTGCGACACGTGATTTGCGAATATTATAGGGCTTAGTTTACACTTGCTTAGGCATTCAGTGCTATTTAGCATTATTTATTTTTTTGTTATTTTTGGTTTCTAAACTAAAAGAGTGCTAAATAAAGTCGATGTACATTTGCTATCCTATTTTCATCACAAGTTGTCTCAAAAAAAGCGACGAAATCATTCGCATCGCAAGTCGAAAATTACATTAAATTTATTATTTTCAATGTTTGCATATGCATTATCTTTAAGGATTTTGTTTTTATAAGTTTCACTGTATGAATCCCACAAGCACGCATGTTTTTCGTATTCTGTTAGTAATTTATTTGTTCCCGTGTCCACTTAACTTGCGACGCCATTTTTATTAGATACTTTTTCAAAAACACACATAACGACGACACACATAGCGTGCTAAAAAGCATAGCACATTCACGTTTGCTAAATACGTGCTTATTTAGTATGCTTTAAATGAGCATGCTAAAACGTATAAAAAAATAGCAAACGTAAACCGGCCTTTACGCGCAGAGCGAGGGCGCGCGGGCAGTGGAATAATGGAATTCGTGGAAGTCGCCATTCGAAAATGGCGGCATATGTCTTTACAAAAGGTCGCCGCGGCCGCGCGAATAGGTAAACTTATTATTACTATCAGTATGTACCTACTAAGTAAAATCGGTAAAAGTTGTTTCATTATAATGAGTGAAATTCGCGTAAATATTAGAAAACAGTGTTTGTATTTATTTATTATTTTTGTAGTACTACGTAAAGATATTTTTTATGAATGTTAATAAAGTTCGTATGAAAATGTATAAGAACCTACCAGTGTTTATTGTTCAGCGTGCAGTTTGTATGTTACGCTCAAACACCAAAAAGACTTATTGAGCGAAAAAAACAAACCACCATACAGAAAGTCCACAACTCGTTGTGGTTGTTTGCATAATTTGTATGTTCTGTGTTTCGTGTGTTTTATAGTGTCCACAACGCGTTGGGGCTTTATTTTTCGCTCAATGAGCGTTTTCGGGTTTTTTGGTGTAACATGTACACTCATAACAAATAAGAATAATTATTGTTGGTTGTTATTGAATTTATTTGTAAAAACTAAAACGATGAACGACTAAAGCGATAAATCGCACCGGAGACGCAAGCGGAGACGCGAGCGCGCGAGTGGTGCGGGAGTACGTTAACCTCGCGCCGCCGCGTTGAACAATGAACTCTGTCAGCCGTTGGCGCGCTTGATTACGTAATCGTAGCGTACGTAACGATGTAGTATTCAATTAAATACAATGCAGATTTTCTTAAAACACGATTATTTTAAAGCATTACTTCAAATTTCTGTTTCATTATTTTTCCCAAACCGGATTATGCCGAAAAAAGTTATGAAAAGAGGCAAGAAAAAAAAAATTCCTTTCGCGTTTTTTTCACTTGCATCATGTCAGGTCATGCCAACACTATCATACCTCTTCGTTTTTTCAAGCGGTCCAAATACACCCGGTATAAATTTATTAAATTTGTTTCCGTTCCTAGTACCTGTAACACAAGTTCTTATGAACGTAGCACGGGGCTAGGTTAACGTGGTGTGATTGTTGGTTAATATTTATTTATTTATTTATTATTTATTATTTATTATTTATTATTTATTATTTATTATTTATTATTTATTATTTATTATTTATTATTTATTATTTATTATTAATATTTATTATTTATTATTTATTATTTATTATTTATTATTTATAGGTACCAGTCGTATTCTTCGATTTCGACTGCGTTAACATATTTAATATACATCTTTAGTACTTCCTAATGGTGAAGAAAAACTACTAAAATAAATTCAGCAGCGTCACATATGGTCGATAACAAACAAACAAAGAAGTTTCCCTTTTAAAATATTGGTATAGATATGCAACAGACAATATTTATTTATTTACTTTTTGTTATTCTACGAACTGTTGAAAATTTATTAAATTGCAGTAGTATGTATTACTTTTAGAAATCCATAAAATACACTTACTAAAAGGATATTTCCTTCGATATAACTCGATATTTGTAAAATAATAAGTATCATTTTTAAAAAAATCGTGGATAGCATCTTATATAAAGATTACTGCAGACATCTAATATCAACAGTCAGAAAACCTTTTTATTAAGGAAGACTTTAAAAAATAATATTTCAACTCAGCATAGAGAAGAAGTGATCGTAAACGTGGATGAAGCCGAATGTAATTTATTTGTGTTCATAATACAATTATTCATTATAATGTTATCTGACGACCGTTCTGGTGTAGAACGAGTGTGTTACTGTGCGAGCAGTCACCTCAACACCGCGCGCCGGCGGTCGCGGGTTCGATTTTCGCTCGGGACAGACTTTTCTATTCATAAAAATATTTGTTTCCGGTCGGGCTGTATGTCCTTGTGGGTCTCCCTACTCCCAGGCCTCAGAGAGCACGTAAAGCCATCGGTCCCGATTGTTACATATACACCTGATAACGATCGTTACTCATGGCAGGGAAATTATCCGCCAACGCGCAGTGGAGCAGCGTGGGTTGTTTAGAAACTGATACAGTACAGTAAAATATTTAACATGAACTCACCAGGACGTACGGACAATTGTACCATTGCTTCGGCCGCATATTTTTGTTCCACCTCTTCGAGTCCAGAACTGCCGCTATCGGAGTATTGCAGATCTAAAGTAAAAGTTTTCATTAGAAATATTTTTAATTCTATTAAACCTCTTTTAAATTTGAATTGATTGGGCTTAATTTAAAAAATTAAAAATGAGATAATTTTATCACATTTCTTTCACTCCACTATAACAAGACTGGAACAGATATAAGCGGTTGGTTATACGCAAATTTTATAGCACGCACATCTAGAGCACATAAGCTTAAAAATTTAATACCTAAATGATAAGTAGATTTTTAGAAAAAAAAAAAAAGAATAGACTCAAATTGCCAATCCAAGTCACTTTGTGAATCGCTTTGTTCATTCTAATAATTTAATGATAATTCATCGAAGACATAGAAGTTATCTAACTAGCAGGTACGTAATAATCTGAACTCACCATCAACAAGGCTGTTTTGATCCTTCTTCTGTCGTCCACGTTTCCTTGGCGTCGCTTCTGAATGAAATAACCAAACATTCATAAAACTGCATATTTTGATTTTAAAAGCAAAAAAAAAAACACGTGTGTATCTCAGGACGCCCGACAAGTGGTAACTTAAACTAATCTAAGTTTAACTATTTAATATTGAAATTGTTTAACTTGAGACAAGCTTAGGTTTTACTTAAATTTTATGTATATTAATATAATATTGTAAGAAAAGATCATTTATTAATAAAATCTTTTATTGATTATAAAATATACTTTATTATATATTTAAAAGCGAAATACGGCTAGCGTTATGAGTTAGAGTGAGAGAGCCGTATGCGTGAGCGAATGGGAAGCTAGACAGGCTAGCGCCGTTACGCATTACATATAAGTTCCATAAGAAGTAATCACTTTAAAAAAAATGAAACTGCAAGATAATTAGAGAGCAACAAAACATTTTATATATCAACACAAAACATTGATACATATCTATGTACCAAGAAATGCCCCCTGACACTCACCATCAGTAGAGGTGGAAGCGAGCGGCTTCTGCTTGCGCGGACGTCCCCTGCCGCGCTTCTCGTCCGGCTGCTGCGTCATCTCTTCCTCTACGTCGGACTGCTCCGCGTCTTCTAGCATCTTCTGCTGCACGCGGGCGATGTTCGCTTCTAGCTGACTCACGTGCTCGTCGAACTGTTACATTACAGAAATATTTTCATTTTACTTATACACTAGCTTCTACCCGCGTCTTCGTCCGCGTGGATGTCTGTTATCGCGACCAAAAAAAAAAGTATCCTGTGTGCTTCTAATACCTCCAAGAATATGTGTACAAAGTTTCATGATTATCGGTTAAGTAGTTTTTGCGTGAAAGCGTAACCCCAGCCCCCCTCCCCCCTTGATGAGATTTCGTGAGATTTTGCCCGCCTCCCCTAATCTCACGTGAGATTTTTAAAAATGCGTATCTGTAATGTAAATGAATTAATCTGTGCTCGATGAGTGATTACATTAGATTTATAAAAAAACAAGTTATTTTCTTATATATAATTTTTTTTATTTTATTTGAGACTAGTTAAGACTAGGATTTAAGATTTTTAATGACGGAAAAAAATTACGTGATGTTTGCCGAGACCACTCTTACCCCACGTGAGATTAAGTGAGAATTCGCTAGACTCCCTCCATCCCCTAAACACCTCACGTAATTGATAACTCCTTACCTGTTCCAATGCCTCCTGAGTGACTTTGAGTACGGCTTCAGCTTGTCGCGTGAATTGTGAGTTGATACCGTTGTATGCGCGACAGTTGTCCACCAGCAATTGTATGTCTCGTAAAAACTCTTCTCGACTGTGATATTTATGTGCTAAAAGTAAAATATAAAATATTAAATATTTAATGTTAACTTTTAGAAGTATTACAATTACGAGTATAGTTTTGTTATGTTATAATAAATAAATAAATAAACTTCTCATACTCAACGGCCCCCAGTAAGATGTGAATCTTGTATCGGGGGTCCGGATACACACACAATACATAAGCACAAACGCCCAGACCACGACAAACATCTGTATGACCTATACAAATATTTGTCATGTGCGGGGATCGAATCCGCGACCGCTAGCGCATCAGCCAGTTGCTGTAACCACTGCGCCAACGCGACATCAAAAACAATATTTGTTATTTAAAAGTAATTTATTTTATATTAAAAAAAACTGCAGCTTTTTCTCATAAACATCTTAATATATTATTCCAATAAGTAGCATGTAACCTTTTATCTCTTCTCTGAATAAGCATTTAATAGACACAGTTGTCAACTTGTATATACTTACAAAGTTACCTAATTTACGGTTGCTGTAAATTTTTATATAAAATATCGTATAAAGTAGTTGCCAGTTACCGAAACTATAAGGCCGTCGAAAAAAAGAAAAAAGAAACATTAAATTTAAATTTAAATTTTACCCTGAATCTTCTTGCCGATTGTCTCCATATCAATAGGTTTCTTGATAACGTTGTAATAGTCCTTAACTTGTTTCTTGTTGACCGGTTTCAAGAATGGCCACGCTTCCGGCATCACCTTTAATTTCGTTGTCAAAAGATTCTCGAAGATAAACGACAGGGCGACCTATTCGAAATATATTAATTATAATTTTTAAGTACACCACACATTTTTATGATATATATTACGTCGATGACATATATATAAGAGATTTCCACCTATGTGCTGACTCATCACGATATCTCTGGAACTATAAGGCCTAGAGATTTGAAGCTTGGTAGGAATATTTCTTTCGCCGAATAGCGGTCAGTTAAGAACGGATTTTACGAAATTCAACCCCCTTGCGAGTTGAATTTCATAAAATGCGTTGCGGTTGTTGCAGAGGAGTTAATTAAAAAAGATTCACATTTTCAAACTAAAGCTCTTATGAGTATAAAACTTAAAACATGTTTAAAAATGTTTAAATATGTTTAAAATATCCAAGAATGTATTTTATGTAATCCCAAAGGGCAGTGCGAGGGCGTTTTAAAATATATCTATATATTTTTTTTACTTTTAATAATCAAGTACTTACAATGTCTTTTCTCCGCTCTAAGATTTTTTATTAAAATGTAATGCTTTACGTAACCATACATATGTTAGAAAAACGCCATAGCCTAGTTTATAGTAGAATAAAATAATATAATACAAAATCAGTTACAGAGGAAAGTCAGACTCCCCTATTAATAAGAAAGAAGAAGGTGTAAATAAATAAAGAAAGTAATCAAACACACAAAATATTTCTGTAATAAGCGCGAAAGTTTGAGAGGATGGATGAACCTGCTTGCGATGGAAGGTAGAAAGAGAGAGCTTAATTCCCGAATTAATACTTAGGATTTTGTTTCCGACATTCCCGCGTAACTTACGAGGATAACACAACTAGTTAAATTAAAACATTACCTGATCATTATCATCGAGTAAAGGATTGATCTGTTTCTCCAACTTCATAAATTGTTCCTCCTTTTCTGCTAGTTTTTCGAAACAACGCTGCATCATACGTTGAGCGGCGACTGTTAAACTACTTGTAGGACCTACAAACGTTTAATTATCCGCATAAATTAACTGCATTTGCGGTAATGCAAATTTACGTATAACCTAAAAATATGGATGTAATGTCAACATATTAGTCTCATTAAGAATTAAGACAGTGTTTACCAACGTGGGGCCCACGCCCCACTGGGGGGCAATTTGATAGTTAAGGGGGGCAATTTAAAAATGGGCTCGACACGACTTTAAGAGCCGAAACACATAACCGCGTTGCGATGCCGCAACGCTAAAATCGGCGGTGGCGTCACCACCGATTTTAGCGGCGCGGCACCGCAACGCAGCGCAAATTCCAGCGTTATGACGTCATACTTGTTGACAATGATTGATTGACATTTTGTGTCTATTTTTTTATATATTTTTTTGTATCTATTAGACATGGGTAACTCAATGAATTTGTATGAACCGCAGATCAGCTCATTAGCCATATGCTTGAACCGGAGCTGTGAACCGGCTCACAGTTCAGCTCAATTGTTGTTATGTTGTTACTTTTAACTATTAGATTTACAGCTAATTTAAGACTCAGTTCAAACAAATGACATGTATGATGTACCTAAATTATAAATATGTATTAAAGCAGCGTTTCGAAAACTTATTATAGTGATATTCCGCTTAATAGCTCTTCAAATGATGATATACTCATTCTAAAGTAGGGGAAAAATTTTTTTCGTTTATCATCATCAAAGCATTAAGCTTTGTATTTTCGAGAAAAGTACTCGCCATCAAGATTTATAGCCTTACTAAATGGATGTATCCAGTATCTTCTTTGTCGTATATTTAAAACAGAATAATGTCTTCTTAATAACAAATAAGCAATAAGTTTCTTACGAAGATCCATGGCAGAGACACGTCTATCCACAATAAAAAATCACGAGGAACTGGTTACCCTACCATACGACAGTACAACGCTCTTTTTCGCAACGCCGCAACGCAAACTGCCGATTTTAGCGTTGCGTCGTCGCAATGCGGTTATGTGTTTCGGCCCTAACCCTTTCGCTTTGGATTTAAATGCAATGCTATACCTTGTCCAACCGTTTATTATCTTTTGACAGCTTACATCTATAAATTTCAGTTTTTTTTTTTTCATTATATGTTTTGAAACTTTACTTACGATGTTTTGATAACAATTTCATAGTGATTTCGTCCTAAAACTTATCATTTATATTTCTTAAGGGAACAAAACAATTTTAAAGGTTAAAAATTATGCATAGGGGCATAAAAAAATTAGAAATTTTAAGGTGGGGCATGGCCTAAAAAAGGTTGGGAAACACTGAATTAAGATGATTGTAAGTTATGCGACTTTTGCTATTGTGTATTTCTCGAAGATCTTTAGATAAATTTGCAATTGGCCATTTTTACAATGCATGTGTAATTGATATTAAACCAAGAATAATAGTAATCTTTGTCAGAGCAAAATTTAATAGCAATCAAAAAAAAATTACTCTTATTTCCATATTAGACTTAAACGAAATTAAATACGATTTTCACGTTATTTTTCTGACGGCCTGACTAATATATTGTATTATATGTATGTGTGTGTATTTTATCTATACATTTTCTACAGGTGGAATTGTTCATGTAGCTAGATAATTATAAATTCTAAATAATTTCAACAGATTTTTTTTAATTTTATTCGCCACTACTATCTTGAACTAAGCTCACTTGTCTCGCATTCTATAACCTCTGTAATAGGAAGAACTTATAAGTCGGAGAACAAGCAAAATAATTTTACCATTATAAAGATTGGAATTCTCTACTATCTGGTTGACATCAGCTAGAAATTCTTCACGGCTCTGATAGTGCTTCTGCCGCAGGTTGTCTCTGATTGTTTGTAGATCCATTGGTCGAGATATTATTCTATAGTAATCCGCTACCAGCTGCAAAGAAAAGGAGGTTCAAGGATTTTCTTTACATGTGTAATTGATTTGATGTATAAAATTTTAAATTGATCTAACACACAAAATACGTCAAAAATTTTAAATTTAATAAGTCAATGCTCGAATTATGTAATATATAATATATTTATAATAATAAATAATAAATAATTTTATTTTTAAATAATAAGGACTCATTATGAAAATGCATTATATGTAGTGTCAGTCAGACATATTTTTATCTATTTCAAGATTAATTCACTATCGATATTTAACGTTTATATACCAACGATAAGAGTTAGGTAAATAATAAATGCTTTATATACAGAAAAGGCTGACCATCTAGTACGTTTCTCATATTTCTAATAGCCCATTAACGCAGTTGGCAGTAACCCTGGTTTCCGCTCCAGGATCGAAGGTGTGATTATATGATAATATAATAATGGAATATTATGAATGTATATTGGCTAATATATTAATGTTATTGTTCAAACATATACCAACGATGACAAAGTAACCGAATGATTGATTCGGAACAGTTCTACTTATCGCTTGATCGAGAGAAACCCTTCCATAAGAAGACCAACCTACCTTAGGGTTGACCGGAAACAGGAAAGGCTGGACATCCGGTAAGTGTCTCATGTGGTTCAAGACATCTTCAAGTAGTGACGACAAGGTGACCAGGGGGTCGGTTCTGCGACGTTCCGCCGGCCGCTTGACCAGGTAGTCGCACGACTCGCTAGCAGTTCCACGACGTCTGTTGCGACCGGCCGCGCGGAACTCGCCGCGACGACTGCCGCTGCGACGTTTGAAATCGTCTGCCGTTTGCTGTATCAGATGAGGGATTTATTTATTTACTAGCTTCCACCCGCGGCTTCGCCCGCTTACTCTAACTAAAGATAATAATTATGCCTGGTGTATTAATCGTAAGTAATATATCGTTCCTAAAATCGAATTAGCTATAACAAAAAGACTTAAAATGAACACAACCATCAATGACGTCTGCTCGTGTTCGGGTCGCGCACTCGGCGATGGCGCGTCATTACTCGGACCACCCCTCTACCCCCACTGACGCTCCATTCAGGTCAATCGAATACTCGCAAAAAGAAGGTCGTCATGGAATAGGCGGTACTTGCGCGTTTTCGTGTGATTTTTTTCAAACTAAATACATATAAATATAAATATTAACCAACAATCACACCACGTTAACCTAGCCCCGTGGTAAGTTCGTAAGAACTTGTGTTACAGGTACTAGGAACGGAAATAAATTTAAGATATAAATACATATATACATAAATACACATCCATGACCCGGTGCAGACATCTATATTCGTCATACAGATTATCTGCACCTGGCGGGATTCGAACCCGCGACCGCTGCGTAAAGTGTCCAGTTGTCTGACCACTCGACCAGCCGGCCGTCGAACCATGATGTATAAGCTATATTACTATGAAGTTTCATCTAAATCCATTCTGCTAATCCTATCTGCCAGTAAGTGCCGTCAAAGTCGATACAATCACATAATTAAAGTACATACAATACATAGGTAAGAATTTATCAAAAACAGAATACTTTGAAAATTGTTTTTCGCATAAATATCATTATAAATATTCTAATTTTGACAACCGTTCTGGTATAGTGGTACCGGTGATCGCGGGTTCGATTCCCGCACGGGACATATATTTGTATTTGTAGAAATATTTGCTTCCGGTCTAGGTGTATGTGCTTGTGGGTCTCCCCACCGTGCCTCGGAGAGCACGGAGTAAAGCTGTCGATCTCGGTTGTTATGTTATCATAGACATCTGATAATGATTGTTACCCGTAGTAGAGAAATTATCCACCAACCCGCAGTGGAGTAACGTGGTGGATTAAGCTCCAACCCTTCTTCTATATGGAGAAGAGGCCTTTGGTCAGCAGTGGGTTGTTTACAGGCTGATACAGTTGTACAGTACAGTGTTCTGATTTTATTTATTGATATAGACGAGATGGTCCTTCGAGTCGGATTACCTTGATAAGCTTCGAGGGTAGAGTGAGCTTGGTGCCCTCGACGTACCCGAGGTCGAGCTCGTCGGGCTCCGGCGGCGGCTCGTCGTGCTCGGGGGACGCGGCGCCGCCGCCCGTGTACAGCGGGCACGCCTTGTTCGTGCGCATGTGGCCCACCTGCCCGCATGCGCCGCACTGGAACGACCACTTCGCTTACTTACTGACGCTAACGCTCCGTAAACGTTTCACTGCTAGGAAAATTACTACTCTCCTATGAAAAAGAGTAAATACAGTAAACCTTCTATGTAAAACGTGGAACTGTTACGTAACTTGCACGACCGCGAAAAAATTATTACTACTATAAAAATACCTCCGAAGAATAAAAAAACTAACGACATACGTATTTGGTGTACAAACTTTTGTTTCGAAACCAAATTGTATCTTCAATCAACTCTTTCCTAGTGTAAAAAACAACCTTAATTTTATATATATTATATTGAATACTACCTTCAATTTCAAATCCGGTTTCAATTTAGCGCGTCGTCTCGAAGGCGTGTGCAAATCAGGCTCTTGTTTAATCTGGCCTAAAGGAATTAGTCCAGGCGATGTAGGATTTATATCGGACATCGTCGATATTGTCATGCCTGAAAAATTCAAATATATTAAACAATTACATTTAAAAATTATACAATAATATTATATATCAAGAGGATTTGTTGGTTTAAAGGCGCGTATATAAATATTCCATTTTACATATTAAAAGTCAACCAAGGAAAATTTTGCGATCTTCTAATATTACAAATTATTATAAATTAAAAATAATTCATAAAATGTATGTATAAACTCACTTCCTGGTGTAGATGAAGACGGTGTTGATACATTTCCAGCCAGTCTTTCCCTTTCTTGATTTCTCTTTATACGCCTCAATTGTTCCTTTAAAATGAACACATAAGTTTTGCTATAAATATATTACGGTTCTGTTTTTCGAATAATCAAGTCTTCTACTACTATATGTAATCCTTAAATTAAATAATCCAAATACCTGAATTCTTCGTTTTTCTCTCTTCATTTCCTCCTTTTGCGTTTCGTCCATAGTAGCAAATTGTCGTATGAACGCGTCGTCTTTAGTCGAACGTATCTTGGTATACGCCTCTATGACCGCGGCTTTACGTACCAACTCGACGCGCGTGTACCGCTGACCGGACGCGTTACGGAACGTACGCACTATACGAAGAACTCGACCTGAAGGTAATTAACTTACTTTAGACGCTTTTTTACTTCGATAACGTTCATGCCTAGCAAACCCCCCCCCCCCCCGTATAATAAAATTATTTATATAAAATTAGAATATTCGAAAAATATTTTCTACTAAAACTATAATACAGAACCTAAATAAATAATTCTTATCATAATATATCAACGTTACTTTTACATAAAAATATATAAAAAAATATATATTAATATCCATGTCACTTCAAGGAAAAAACGCATATTTAAAGTAGCCAATCACATCGCGCGTGTTATTCCCTGCGCGTACAGCATTTTCCACCAAAGTTGGGAATTTTATTTAATTTAGAATTCTGTACTCTATCAGCCTGTAAGCCACCCACTGCTGAGCGACGACCTCTTCTCCATAAGAAGGGTTGGAGCTTAATCCACCACGCTGCTCCACTGCAGGTGAGCTTAAGCTAGCTTTATATTATAGGCTCTATGAAAAATATGGCAATGTTGAACGAAGTCCGGGTACTGAACTGAACTGGACAAAAGCATCTTGTCCATATAGGACAAGGGTTGGAGCCTAAACCACCAAGATACTCCACTGCGAGTTGGCGGATAATTTACCTATCCTGAATAACGGTCGTTATCGGGTGTAAGTGATAACAACCAGAACCGACGGCTTTACGTGCTCTCCGAGGCACGGTGGGGAGACCCACAAGGACATACACCCAGACCGGAAACAAATATTTGTACAAATACAAATATCTGTTTCGAACGGGAATTAAACTCGCGACCGCCGCCGCAGGCGTACTCACACCACTACACCAGAACGGTCGTCGAATGCTTGATTGCTACATTTTTATTCAAACAAAAAAAACATGTTCGTTTGTTTGAGCTTAACTCTCACTAATTGTTTGATTTCAAAAATTCACTTCATGTGGTTTCAAAGAAGTATATACTTTTGGAGGTTATTAAGGCTGCCATTGAAAAGGAAGGAAGGAAGGCTACGCGCCACTTAATGTTTGTTGTCGGGTTCTTGTATATATATATATATATATATATATATATATATATATATATATATATATATATATATATTCAATCGCTTTGAAAACTTCGATAGCGGATACGTCAGTTTCTTCTAGTTCCTATATGGCGAGATAGATGTCGCATACTAATATAGCATGTAAACTACGAATGTTACTAAATGTTAAATTAAAAAAAAAATGTAAACAAAATTTTAACTACCTTGATTTGAAGCCTGTTGCTGGTCGTTTTGATTGATTTGTGGCTTCTTTTCAGACTGTCCCAAAATCATCTTTCTCAGTTCAGCTCTTTCAGCTTCTTCCCTTTCCATTGTCAACTACATAAAAGTTATATACAACTTTAGTAAAACGAATCATCATTGAAATTATGGCGTAATTTTTCAAATAAATAGTAACGACCTATTACTGTCCTATCAATTTATATTAATAGTACAATTATTAAACCCGAAAAATCACTATAATTATATTTATCATGAAATTGTGTATTTTATATTTTTTAACATTAATAACTCCACATCAAGACCATAATATGTCATGAATAAACGTTATATGCATAAAATCCTTACAGATTTTCTTGCATTGTTTTTTTCTTAAATATCTCTTACATACAGACCGACATCAGTCGATTACAATATTCGGTTATCATATGTATAGAAGTTGCGAAAATTTACCTGCTCAGTTGTTTTTTTGTTAGCAAGCATGTTCTCAAGATTCTTGCCCATCTCCTCCAAGTCGGATTCCTCACTCACGGAACTTTCTGCTTCGTCTGTACTTAATACTTCTGTACTTGTTAACACACGATTCTGCAGTTCAAATATACGCTGGCATTCCTCTTTATATCTACAAAAGGACAATATTTTTTATTGAAATAAATAATATTTTTTTTTTTTTAATTATATTTAATGATTAAACATGAATGTATAAGTGTATGTTGTTATAAGTATATGTTAATATAGCTATTGTCAACTACCCTTAAATATTTCTTTAAAAAACATTAATTTGCATAGATTCAGTTAGTTTTTAATATTAAAATGACGATGTAAGCGGCTTTTGAAAATAGTGAAAACATATTTATATATTATAAAACAAAATTATAAAATAAAATATTTTTTATATATAGATAATAAATTATAAAATATCGTCAAGTAATAGAATTTTTTTAAATCTACCTTTCTTGGTGTTCAGCTATCGAGAACCTGTTTCCTCTTGAGAACTTCGTCATACCCTCTTCACCGGCCTTTGCCTTTTCCGTAGACAGAGTTCTTACGACATCAATAACTTCCCATCGAGATAGTTTTTTAATCTGTAAACAATAAAGTTACTTTATCTTACTGACAAAACTTGTCTTCATATACCATGATACTAGTATCCTATTCACGAAGGCAATGAAGGAAAATAAGAAGTTACTTGCAACTTCTTAGCTTTCTTAGCAACTCTTATTGAACTTAAATTTATTTTAGTATCATTATTTAATTTAAATAGTCTTGTTAAAAACTTCATAATAGTAATTCATAAGTCATTTTAGAACACAAAAATATGTATATATATATACTTATATTATTAGTCTGTTGCCATTTTTTTAATTACCTCCTCTTCAGGAACACCAAACTTTCTTAATAAAGCCTTAGCGTTATTTAAACTAAGCCTTCTCAAGTCCGCATCTGTACCGGTTACGGTTCTCTTCGGTTGCTGTTCCTCATTGGGTTGTTGTGTTGGTTTGTTGGGAACCCTAACGTAGGAGAATCCTTCGCCGCAACCCGTGGGGTCAGCTGGTCCCGTCAATTGTAGGAGACATTTGCCTCGCATCGCTTGAATGTACGCGCGGGTCGTGTTCCATGGGGCCACTTTGACCTAATATATATATTTTTTAATATAAATATGTTTAACATACACACACGGTCGTCTGATCCTAAGGTAGGCGACATAATCTCTGTATTTTAGGTATCAGACGACTGATATAAGTACGTTTTTTTATATAATATATATAACCAAATAACTCTGGAAACAAGCAACAACCAGAAGACAATTCAGAAAGTAGTAAGCATCCTTCCTGGCAACGAGTACCACCTGCGAGAAATCCCAAGAGAAAGAAAATATCAACTAGTCCCACTCTAACAGCAATTGACACTTCAAACCGATTCAGCCAGCTACCTGTAGACCAACCCGAACCTGACAATCATAGCAAGGAAAAAAAGACTCCTAAGCCACCACCTATAATATTATATGGCATAGAGGATTTAAATAAACTTACAGAATTACTTGAAACAGTAGCGAAAAAATCAAACTTTACATACAAAATTGTTAACAAAAATCAGCTAAGGATCAGCAGTAGCGATGTAGAAGTATACAAAAAACTAATATCCCTGGTAAGAGAGAATGGATTAATAGGACATACATTCAATAGAAAAGACGAAAGATGCTATCGTATAGTTATTAAAAATCTCCATCACACAACTCCTCATGAGGCGATACAAGAATCCATTGAAACCACAGGTAACACCATTGCTGGTGAAATTATCAACGCCAGGTATGGTCCCGAGAAAAAACCAACCTCAACATTCTTTGTGAACCTCCATCCTGGCCCTAACAATAAAGCGGTTAAGGACATTAAATTTATATATCACCAATCAGTTACCATTGAAGACCCTAAGAAAAGAAAATCTATAATACAATGTCAGAGATGTCAGCAATATGGACACTCAAAGAATTATTGCTTGAGACCATATAGATGTGTAAAATGCGCGCAGAATCATAAAACATCTGAATGTCCTAAAACTGACCGTAATACCCCAGCTACATGTGCTCTTTGCTTCGGGGCACATCCTGCAAACTATAAAGGATGCCAGGTATATAGGGAAATACTGCAGAGAAAAACTAAACTACCATCATACAGAAAATCGAGAAACGAAGAAGACTTTCACAAAACGGACCCTGAAACCCAGCAAACCAAGGCAGGAAAAAGGACAGATGATAAAACTTATGCGGAAAAAGTGAAATCACCAAAACCAAATGAGAATAGAAATTCCGAACAACCAGTTAATCACGTAAAATTAGAACAATTACTTTTAAAACAGTCTGAAAAATTTGACCTAATCATACAACAAATGAGCTCATTAATGGTTCTCATAACCTCCCTTGTTAGCAAAATTTCAAATATCATTCCCTAAAAATAGCGACATGGAACATTAATGGACTAGCTCCAAATAAATATAAAGTTGAGACATTGATACAACTTCACAAACTTGACATACTGCTTGTTTCCGAGACTCACTTCACATCTCATAGTAAAATAAAAATTCTGAACTACGAGATTTACAATACTGATCACCCCGATGGTTCTGCACATGGAGGCACTGCAATTATTATAAGATCGTCCATAAAACATCATGTACTTACCTCCTACAAAACCGAATACATCCAAGCCACTTCTGTATGTGTGGAAGATAAAAATGGAGACATCACTATTTCTTCTGTCTATTGTCCTCCAAAACACAAAATATCTATGGAAATGTTCTCGCAATATATAGCTAGCCTAGGTAATCGCTTTATAGCGGGCGGAGACTGGAATGCTAAACATACCCACTGGGGATCTAGATTAGCGACAACGAGAGGTAGAGAACTGAAAAAAGCAGTAGACGCTTTGCATCTCGAAATTGCGTCACCATCTGAACCCACATACTGGCCTACTGATTACAATAGGCAGCCAGATGTATTAGACTTTTTCATTACCAGGGGCTTGTCACGACTCTTCTTCGGGGTGGAAACGTGCTCGGATGGCTCATCTGATCATATTCCTGTCTTCCTCACTGCTAGTACTACTGTGCTCAACTACAACAAGCCTATAACTCTATACAATCGTCAAACAGATTGGGATGCTTTCCGCGAGGTACTCGACGAAAAATTGCAACTCCAAGTAGCATTAAAAACAGAAGAAGATATTGAAAATGCAACCAAAGAACTCACTGTAGCTATACAGGAAGCTTGTTGGAGATGCACTCCAGATATATCTAAGACACAATTGCGACAAAAGATAGTTCCATGGGAAATAAAGTTAAAAATTCTCGAAAAAAGACGACTCCGCAGAATATGGCATGAAACCCAGCATCCAGACGATAGAACCTCATTCAATAGAGCGATACGAGAGCTAAAAGGTATGCTAAAAGAAGCAGATGAAACAACAAATCAAATCCGCATTGAATCACTCTCACCCTCCAGAGCGTCGGACTACTCCTTGTGGAAGGAGTTTAAAAAGATCTCTCGGCCTGTAATTCCCAAACCCCCTATAAGAATTCCAGATTCTAATTCTTGGGCTAGGACCCAACAGGAGAAAGCCGATTTGTTTGCCACCCACCTTGCAAAAATATTTACACCAAATGACGCCTCACCTAATGCAAACGAGTCTGATATAGATGACATATTAAACCAGGACTTTCAGCTGGACTTACCTATCCAATCTGTCACACCCCAAGAGATTTATAGAACAATCAGGACTCTGAAAGAAAGAAAGGCTCCCGGTTTTGATCTGATTGACAAAAAGATACTTAAAGAACTTCCTAAAAAAGGTATAATGTACCTCACCATCCTTTTTAACAGTATCATTAGACTAGGATATTTTCCCCTATTATGGAAGGTTTCTCAAATAATAATGATCTGCAAACCGGGAAAACCCAATCATGATGTTGCTTCATACAGACCTATAAGTTTGCTACCATTATTGTCAAAAGTGTTTGAAAAAATTTTGCTTAAAAGACTACTCGGGGTAATATCTGAAAGAAAGATTCTACCGGACCATCAGTTTGGCTTTAGGAGAGAACATGCGACAATAGAGCAAGTTCACCGTGTGTGTCAAGTCATCAGAAGAAGCCTAGAGCAAAAAGAATATTGCTCGTCAGTATTCTTAGATATAAAACAAGCATTCGATAAAGTCTGGCACAGAGGGTTACTTTGTAAACTTAAAACACTCTTACCGCACACCTACTTTGGGATAATAAAATCCTACTTGGCTGATAGAATTTTTCAAGTAAGGGAAGGCGAATACACCTCGGGTTTTTATAATATCCAAGCTGGAGTACCTCAGGGTTCTGTTCTGGGTCCAGTCCTCTATACATTGTTCACATTCGACATGCCCCAAGGATCTGAAGTAACAGTGGCAACTTTTGCTGATGACACTGCAATACTTGCGTCAAACAAAGATCCCGTTAAGTCTTCTGAAACTTTACAGAAAAACCTTCAAGAAACCCAGAGATGGATGGACAAATGGAGAATTACGGCTAGCACATCTAAGTCACTTCATATAACTTTTACTCTAAGAAAAGGTGATTGCCCACCAGTTAAACTCGGAGATGCTGAATTATCCCACACAAACTGTGTAAGATACTTGGGTATGCACTTGGATCGAAGGCTGACTTGGAATCAACATATCAGAGCAAAAAGAGAGGCGCTGAACCTAAAATATCGAGGACTGTTCTGGCTACTCTCTCGAAATTCAAAGCTCTCAATTGATAACAAGCTCCTTATATACAAGGTTGCACTCAGACCAATTTGGACCTATGGGTTGGAGCTCTGGGGCTCTGCTTGTGACTCCAACATAAAAAAAAATACAACGAGCTGAAGACATAATACTAAAACAACTAGCCAACACTCCATGGTTTATAAAGAACAATGAGCTTCATCAACATCTTAGTATTAAAACAGTGAAAGAGGAGATACAATCCTCTAGCACCAAATATAAGTCGCGGCTGGAACATCATCCCAATCAGCTAGCATTCCAACTCACTGTTTCAGACTGTCTTAACCGCCTAAAGAGGAAAAATATTTTGAACCTGGATAAGCCTTGATCCAATCTCTGGTTTCCCTTCAAAACGTATTAAACCTTGATCCAGATCCTGCACCATAATATGGCGTCTCCAGTGGGAAAAGTCATAAATTCGATAAAACACCTAAACATAACACATCTGCTCATAGTCAGAAGGCTGATTGCATGATTTCACATAGAAAAAAAAAAAAAATATATATATATATAATATATATAAATATAAATAATACATATAGAAATAAATACATATTACACCCAGACTCGAGGCGGGAATCGAACCCACGACCCTGAAGCAGAAAACAGGGTGGACACTGCGCCAACGGGTCAGTTAAGAATTAAACAAGTATAATAAAAAAAAGGAACAACTAATGTGACCGGGAATTTGCGCATTATACATTATATATATTTATAGATTATTGGACTATTAAAAGGCAAATTCTAGGCAAGCGCTTTACAAACCAGCTTATGTTTTTTTTTATGTTATCAACCTTGTCATAATCTCATAAAGCACATTGTCATAAGGCGCAAGTCAGTATAAAAAAAAGTATAACTCATTCTAAATACTGCTCAATTTATAATCAAAATATATACAACGGTTATAAAAACTAATTTGAGATAACTTCCAACTCGTTTTAAGCATACCTCGTCATCCATCTTAAGCTGCATTTCTTCGTCGTCATCTTCCTGCGGTGTAAAGATGAATTTCTCTCCGTATCCCGCATCTTTGAGTCTCTGTTCTGCAGCCGCCATACTGAAGTATGCACAGCACTGTTCCGGCGACACCATAGCGCGTATCTCCTCTTCAGATGGCAATCGAAAATCTGGTTTGATAACCCACCTAAATAAGCAACAAAAGTAAATAAGCAACATCTAAATGAGGAGCTGGTGAAAAAATTTGTATAAATGCATTATATCTAATTTTATATTACAGATTGAAAAACATAAATCATATCATATTCTAAAATGTTAATGTTTTTAAGCCCTTGAGGGTAAAATGAAAAAATCCAACACCACATCAGACGTTGTATGTCCATTGCTGAACGTGGGCGTACGCAGTGTGGCAGGATATGGTGAAGTTGCTGCCCATAACCATACTGGTTGGTGGGAAGTTATTCGTACCACTATGAACTTAGTCGCCTTTTACGACACCTCGGCAAGAAACTAACGAACTATCTATTAAACGAACTATCACTACATATTATAAAGTCCTCCACCGCGTCTGTCTCTCTGTCTGTCTATTCGCGATAAACTTAAAAACTGATAAAACGGATTTTCATGCGGTTTTCACCAATAGATAGAGTGATTCACGAGGAAGATTTAGTTACATATACATACCCCGGGCCGCTAGTGTAATAGAAAGCAATAAATATAACGTATCCTACATTAATGATGGCGAGCCGCTAGTTATTATTTTATTTTTTTTTAACTTCCTTAGTAACTAATTAAATATTTTACAAAAATTACACAAAACATACCAGTTGGAGTCACTTCCCGTTCGTTTGAAATCTGCACAAAGTTTTAGACGTTTTCGTATCGAACTCTCAGAATGGGATGGGAAAGCCCTTTTGATGTCGTCCATTTTTATACGACGTGGAATATCAGGCGATTTCCAAAATAGTCTGTATATGAAAACCTAAAATCGAAAACACATTATAGTTAATGTATCATTTTGAAGATTTAAAAAAAACCTTTTATGGTTACATTCTGGCACTATGAAATGTAGCGTGACATATTATAGCCTATTTTAATAATAGTAAGTTAATTAGAAGAAATATACTAATTGTATTGTTAAAAAATTTATCGTAAGATAAAAGATAAGTAATGTGTATATCAGTATAAAATAGAATAATTACCTGCAAGAAATCTCTAACGAAATTATTAGCTCGTTTTGAATTTGGTCCTGGGACTTCATACAAGGGGCACTCTTGACCAGCCACGAATAAAGCATCTATTTCACGTATATAATACGCTTGTCTGTAATAAAAGGTTTTTTATTTTTATTTTTTTATTTATATATAATTTACAATAACATTGGTAACATCAAATGATTATATTTTTATTATGTTTTGTGTCTTAATTAATTCTTATTTAAATCTTTTTTTTAGAAATAAACAATTAAATTGTAGTTTTAAGTTTAGTTTTTAGTTTCTTCTGTACTTTTTTCGTTTAACAATAACACATGTCTTCACACATATTCAAATTTCTAATTAATAATACATTTTAGAAATAAACTAAGATATGTACTTAACAGAAAAAATACTCATTTTTGTTATACTTTATTATTATTATGAAAAGCTGTTATAGCCGTCCTAAATATATATAAGTACATTTGCTGAATTTTCCCATGAATATTCCTAAATAGTTTGGAAAATCTAAAAGTTTCTTACGCCTCAAATGTCATTTTTCACAATAAATTGTTGAAAGCAATTAAACCACATATAATTAGACCGTGAAATTAAATAGGGTTCTATTCGTAACTATATTGAGGCGTAAGAAAAAAAAAAAGAAGAAAATTAGTGAAGTCTTTCGGTCGTTATCGTGACCACTTATAGAATCCGCACATAGCTATATATTCTAGCTTTATATTTATTACATATTATAATAGGGGATCGGACAAATTTTCAGAAAGTGTTTTAAATTAATCTTTATGGATACTTATTCCCATAAAAAATAAAACTTTATTTTTTTATAGCCGTTTAAGTACTCAAAATCATGTTTTAATATTGTCTGTTTAAAAATCCCGCCAAAACGCCACGCTATATCATCTGAGAGCGCGTGACGTCATCTGGGGCTATAACAAAACAGCTGCATGAGCATAAGTTCACGAGAAGTTTTGTTTCGTGGAGTAGATTTTTTATTTGTTCTTATGGAACGCAAAAAATATCGTTGGTATGCAGTACCTCAATGTACGAACACATCAAAAAGTACTCCAAATAAATAAATTCATTTGATGTGCCAAGAAAAGCAGATAAACGAAAAAAATGGTTAGACTTAGCGAGCAGAAAATGCAACGAAATGAATTCACCAATTTACTTTTGTGAAGATTATTTTCACGTAAATATACATTAATTACTACAAATAAATTGAATGAAATTTGATTAAATTAATTTTTACTAAATATATTATATTGTTTTCTCTCTACGGTCAACTACTATTAAAGATTTTTTCTTTTTGTTATTTTTTTTTTTGTAACACTAAAGAATGTGATATAGTGTTGACAGTATTCTACTTGCGACGACCGTTCTTGTGTAGTGGTGCGAGTAGTCGCCTCAACACCCCGCGCCGGCGATCACGGGTTCGATTCCCGCTCGGGACAGATAATTGTATTTGTACAAATATTTGTTTCCTGTCTGGGTGTATGTTCTTGTGGTTCTCTCCACCGTGTCTCGGAGAGCACGTAAAGCCGTCGGTCCCGGTTGTTATCATATACACCTGATAGCGATCGTTACTTATAGTAGTATATTATTCGCCAACCTACAATAGAGCGGCGTGGTGGATTAAGCTCCAACCCTTTGTCTATATGGAGAAGAGGCCTTCGCTCAGCAGTGGGTGGTTTACAGGCTATTACAGTACAGTAGGTACAATACATATATTGCGTAATATTAGAGGTTATTTTTCAAGGAGGTATTTTTTCAAGTACCTAGGTATTTATGGCAAATAATATATTATTATATATTTATAATAGTAATACAGAAGTTTTCACATTTCAAAACACAAATTTTGTCACAAAAGTCTGACTCACTTGCAAAGAAATTGCAAATCAGAAACGTATTCACTCTGGGAAGATTTCGATTGTCGGCTTTCGTAAATCCTGTTTTCATTATAAAAAAACTGGTTAAACACCACGTGACAGCTTTTAAATCGATTACCGTATCCTAATTTATCAATAATGTTTTAGCAACTTTTATAATTTCAACAAAATTATGGAAATAACTGAGTAAACTAAGTAGATAGTACCCATGCAGTCAATGATTGTCCACAGATGACGTCACGCACTGTGATTGGTGTTTCAGTACTGTTTAAAAATATTGAAAATAACAACATTTTATTTCTTCATTTAAAAATATTTAAATGAATTATATTAAATTATTATTAGGTAAATAATCGTAAAACAGTATATTTATTTTATCTAACCACATTTTACATTTTAATCTGATTACTGTCCGATCCCCTATTATATTCTCTATACGATAACATACTTAGTCCGTATAACCAGGAAGTCGGTCTGATTCACAGTATGTTCGTATATGGGTGCTCGGTACATGTTGTTCTCGACCACGGACTGCGTAGCGCCCGGAGCCAAAATACCGAGGAACGGTGATGTATGGGCGTATGCTATCTCACCATATTTCAATGGTTTTGGCCCGTTGTCCTGAAATAGTTAATTTATTCACTAACTACTGTATTATTATTTCCACTCTGACACTCTTACAGGGCCTAATTTGTAAACAGTGAGAAGTATTAATATTAAATCATACTAATAATAAAGAAGAACTAATAATGAAGAAAATAAAGAAAACACATTTATCCCTACTACTGGTGTATTGAAATTGAGTGTGGAATCTGGATTGTTAAGTAACCTGTGCCTAAACTACTGCAAATAAAATAGCAGTGATGAAATATATATCACGATTCTATAGTCTATTTGCGTTAAGAAAATAGTGACTCATCAAAGTAAAGGCGTATTCATACTGGGGTAAAAATTTTACCATTAATATTACAGCAAACTTTTTATGACAGTATTTTAAAATATTAATATTAAGTAGTTATTACATTAAAAAATGATTAGAATCGTCAGAACCGTATTTTCAGAAACACCGCATTCACTAGCCTTTTTCACTACTATACTCTCCATAGTCACGTTTTGGTCACCACACTGTTTAAAGTACTTAAAAACATTGTAAATCACTCGTCTTTCTCTGCTATGTAATATTGATCCACTATTATTTTTAAGAATAGATGGGGTATTCATTTTTAAATTGGTAAAGAACACGACCGTACTGTCTGAAGGGCTTCAACTGTTCAAAGTGAACACGACTTTATAATTTACTGTGATCTTATTGGTCAAGGGGTGTGGCTAAGCTGAGTGACAACGAGTCACTATTTTCTTAACGCGAATAGACTATAGTAAATAACTTTTACAATGAATTAAGGATTAAATTTTACATCCTCAGTCAAAAGAAATTACAAAAGATCGATTAACAATAGTAAATATTAACAAAGTACCTTTGTAGCAGTCCTCTTATAATAGTTTTTGATTTTCGTACACATTCCGACTTGGCTGATGAGCGGGGGATGTTCTTCACAGAACTCTACTAGAATGATTTCACCATCTCGACCGCTCAAGTCTTCTGGAGTTCTCATAAAGAACACGTCACCACCGCCCGATGCTAGACGTTCAGCTTCACGTTGCTGTTCAAAAAAAAAATGTATATTAATAATAACATAAAAAACAAAACAAAAATATATACAAATACATAATAAATTATACGACTGTTGAGTTTCTCATACTTTATAGAAATCATAAAGGACATTGATAAACAAAAACATGGAGCTTTTCTCACATTTTCTTTCAACGGCGAGCACGAAACGAATTTATAAACAAAAACATCTGTAAATTAATGCCAGTTGGGTTTTAATTTTAACGTTTCTTTTTTTTCTTTTTTTTTTTTAATAGACAAGGGGGCAAACGGACAGTCGGTTCACTTGGTGGTAAGTGAAAGCGACATCCATAGACAACCGCTACATCAGTGAATTAGCAGGTGCGTTGCCGGCCTTACCGTAGGTGGCAATAGGTGGTAAATACCGTAGGTGGCAACTGGTTCCATATAGTAGTCGTGCGAGGCAGGAAATGCCGTAAACACCGAGTTTTTGTAGATTTCCGGACATAGAGATGATATGGGCGAAATTTGCAATTTTGACGCGATGTCCGGTGGTGGAATTCTGCTGCAAGTTAGTCCAATCAAATCCGCAGAACACTCCCCGTGATAGATACGGCAGAAGATGCAGAGTGATCCGACATCTCTACGCAGCGCCAAATAATCAAGCCGATTGTAGAAAACCTTGTCGTCGACGATTCGAGCCACCCGTCGTTGAACGCGGTCAAATGGAAGGAGCTGATATTGGGACGCTCCAGCCCACAGGTGAGAGCAATATTCCATGTGAGGCCGGATTACGTCTTGTACAATTATAGGCGATGGGAAGGCATGAAATACTGCTTCGCCCTATTGAGCACACCAAGTTTCTTTGAGGCAAAGGTAAACGGTGATTAAGGATATTACGAATTTCAACAATACAATAAAACTCTCTTGAGCCTGTAGTTGAAAGGGCATTGAGCAGATCTAGATAAATAGCACACGGGTGGACGCACCTTAGCCTTCTTCTTGATGTGCTTGAGCAGCGGCTGCACGGGGTGCGGGCGGGTCTAGATATACAGCACACGGGTGGACGCACCTTAGCCTTCTTCTTGATGTGCTTGAGCAGCGGCTGCACGGGGTGCGGGCGGGTCTAGATATACAGCACACGGGTGGACGCACCTTAGCCTTCTTCTTGATGTGCTTGAGCAGCGGCTGCACGGGGTGCGGGCGGGTCTAGATATACAGCACACGGGTGGACGCACCTTAGCCTTCTTCTTGATGTGCTTGAGCAGCGGCTGCACGGGGTGCGGGCGGGTCTAGATATACAGCACACGGGTGGACGCGCCTTAGCCTTCTTCTTGATGTGCTTGAGCAGCGGCTGCACGGGGTGCGGGCGGGTCTAGATATACAGCACACGGGTGGACGCACCTTAGCCTTCTTCTTGATGTGCTTGAGCAGCGGCTGCACGGGGTGCGGGCGGGTCTAGATATACAGCACACGGGTGGACGCACCTTAGCCTTCTTCTTGATGTGCTTGAGCAGCGGCTGCACGGGGTGCGGGCGGGTCCAGATATACAGCAAACGGGTGGACGCACCTTAGCCTTCTTCTTGATGTGCTTGAGCAGCGGCTGCACGGGGTGCGGGCGGATCTAGATATACAGCACACGGGTGGACGCACCTTAGCCTTCTTCTTGATGTGCTTGAGCAGCGGCTGCACGGGGTGCGGGCGGATCTAGATATACAGCACACGGGTGGACGCACCTTAGCCTTCTTCTTGATGTGCTTGAGCAGCGGCTGCACGGGGTGCGGGCGGGTCTAGATATACAGCACACGGGTGGACGCACCTTAGCCTTCTTCTTGATGTGCTTGAGCAGCGGCTGCACGGGGTGCGGGCGGGTCTAGATATACAGCACACGGGTGGACGCACCTTAGCCTTCTTCTTGATGTGCTTGAGCAGCGGCTGCACGGGGTGCGGGCGGGTCTAGATATACAGCACACGGGTGGACGCACCTTAGCCTTCTTCTTGATGTGCTTGAGCAGCGGCTGCACGGGGTGCGGGCGGGTCTAGATATACAGCACACGGGTGGACGCACCTTAGCCTTCTTCTTGATGTGCTTGAGCAGCGGCTGCACGGGGTGCGGGCGGGTCTAGATATACAGCACACGGGTGGACGCACCTTAGCCTTCTTCTTGATGTGCTTGAGCAGCGGCTGCACGGGGTGCGGGCGGGTCTAGATATACAGCACACGGGTGGACGCACCTTAGCCTTCTTCTTGATGTGCTTGAGCAGCGGCTGCACGGGGTGCGGGCGGGTCTAGATATACAGCACACGGGTGGACGCACCTTAGCCTTCTTCTTGATGTGCTTGAGCAGCGGCTGCACGGGGTGCGGGCGGGTCTAGATATACAGCAAACGGGTGGACGCACCTTAGCCTTCTTCTTGATGTGCTTGAGCAGCGGCTGCACGGGGTGCGGGCGGATCTAGATATACAGCACACGGGTGGACGCACCTTAGCCTTCTTCTTGATGTGCTTGAGCAGCGGCTGCACGGGGTGCGGGCGGATCTAGATATACAGCTAACGGGTGGACGCACCTTAGCCTTCTTCTTGATGTGCTTGAGCAGCGGCTGCACGGGGTGCGGGCGGGTCTAGATATACAGCACACGGGTGGACGCACCTTAGCCTTCTTCTTGATGTGCTTGAGCAGCGGCTGCACGGGGTGCGGGCGGGTCTAGATATACAGCACACGGGTGGACGCACCTTAGCCTTCTTCTTGATGTGCTTGAGCAGCGGCTGCACGGGGTGCGGGCGGGTCTAGATATACAGCACACGGGTGGACGCACCTTAGCCTTCTTCTTGATGTGCTTGAGCAGCGGCTGCACGGGGTGCGGGCGGATCTAGATATACAGCACACGGGTGGACGCACCTTAGCCTTCTTCTTGATGTGCTTGAGCAGCGGCTGCACGGGGTGCGGGCGGATCTAGATATACAGCACACGGGTGGACGCACCTTAGCCTTCTTCTTGATGTGCTTGAGCAGCGGCTGCACGGGGTGCGGGCGGGTCTAGATATACAGCACACGGGTGGACGCACCTTAGCCTTCTTCTTGATGTGCTTGAGCAGCGGCTGCACGGGGTGCGGGCGGGTCTAGATATACAGCACACGGGTGGACGCACCTTAGCCTTCTTCTTGATGTGCTTGAGCAGCGGCTGCACGGGGTGCGGGCGGGTCTAGATATACAGCACACGGGTGGACGCACCTTAGCCTTCTTCTTGATGTGCTTGAGCAGCGGCTGCACGGGGTGCGGGCGGGTCTAGATATACAGCACACGGGTGGACGCACCTTAGCCTTCTTCTTGATGTGCTTGAGCAGCGGCTGCACGGGGTGCGGGCGGGTCTAGATATACAGCACACGGGTGGACGCACCTTAGCCTTCTTCTTGATGTGCTTGAGCAGCGGCTGCACGGGGTGCGGGCGGGTCTAGATATACAGCACACGGGTGGACGCACCTTAGCCTTCTTCTTGATGTGCTTGAGCAGCGGCTGCACGGGGTGCGGGCCGGGCGCCGCCAGCGCGCCGTACGTGAGCTTGCGCAGCGCGGGGCGGTGGAAGGCGCGCAGGCGCGCGGGGCCCATGTGCGTCTGGATGAAGGGCGCGCGCAGCTCCACCACGGGCGTGCTGTGCTGGATCAGCTGCCCGCCGCCCACCTTCAGCCGCGGGTTCTGCGACTTGGGCTGGTAGTAGCTGCGGACATCGTGCGCTTCGATATTTATTTTTTATTTTTTAGAAGAGGGGGCAAACGGACAGTTGGTTCACCTGATGGTAAGTGAAAGCGACATCCATAGACATCTGTTACATCAGAGGATTAGCAGATGCGTTGGCGGCCTTTCAAATAAGAGTATGTATTTGTACGCTTATTTTTGTAGTAAAACTTCTTTAGAGGGGTACTTTTTGAAATTCTGTAAAATATGAAAGAAGTTTTACTTCAACTGCTTATAAAGGTGACACAAACTCATATATATTTTTTTTAATGTTATTTAATTGAAATAGAATCGCTTCTGCTGTCTTTTAACTAACAAACGACTGAGTACGATGAGTCTTTTCTGAGAGGAAGGATAAAATGACTTACATAAATATCCTCCATATTTATGTAAGTCATTTTTTCACGGGGGAGTCAAAAATGTTAAATTCGTGTGATGCAATTGATGTATTGTTCCTTATTACTTAAGATGTTTTTAAAAGTAACAGTATCACTTTTATAAAACAAAATCCTCCCCCACGTCTGTCAGTCTGTCTGTTCGCGATAAACTCAAAAACTATTTTACGGATTTTCATGCTGTTTTCACCAATAGATATAGTGAATCATGAGGAAGGTTTAGAGACATATATAGCCCGGGCGCAGCCAGGGAAGGCCACTAGTCGAGACATGAAAACAACTTACACGTCATTCGAAATATTGAACGGATCTCTATCGGGCGATTTGGGCGGTGGCGGCGGAGCGTCTTCTTGTAACACATTAATAACACCCGCTTTTCCGAGCAATATCTTTGATTTCTTCACGTGCGGATGTGGAATCTTCACTTTGGGAGCTGGTCCGCGATCTGCAATTCGAATAAATATTACTTACTAGCTTCTACCCGCAGCTTCGCCCGAGTGAATATCGGTTATCGCGACCAAAAAAAAAAGTATCCTATGCTACTTTCGCGTGAAAGCCTAACAAACAAATTTACTTTCGCATTTATAATATTAGTATAATTACGTTATTTTTAACTAAAACACTACTATATTTATTCACATTATTTTTATGAAATTTTAAAATAGATATATTATACACATTACATACATTTTCAGTTTTATACAAACAATTTAAAAAATTAATTATATTATATATATTATACTATAATAAGTTAATATTACCTACTACAGTAGGTATAGCTGTAATTTAGAGATACTAGGAATATACTTAAAATACTAGGTAATTTATTATTATTTCACGCTTACCTCTAGTTATCTTTGATGGGTCCACATCATCTGGTATTCCAAGTATTATATTTTCATCATTCGGGTCCAATGTTAATATTTTTGGTTTTGGTATTTTCGGCATACACTCTGCATCCCATATAACTTCCTCCTCCCAAGTTCCATAGACAAGTTCCTCATTCTCAACAGGGAAAATACTGTACCACGTATTGTCTTCGCCATCCGCTAAATTTGCTCCTGGGTTGTTTGACGATGAAGATGTTGATCTAGTAAAATTATGGTATCATGAAATATAAATAAATAAATAAATATGTTTTAAATGGTATGACAATATTATTATAACAATTTCATAATTTAATGCACATTTCTCAGATGGCATGAGCAAAACTATAAAATTAAAGGAAGGAATCTCATAAGTCATACTTAAAACAAATTTTGTAACTCAAAAATAACGAGAAAGTTGTTGTATGAAGTAAGTAATTAAAGCTTCAGAAAATATTTTAATATTGTTTCATATACAAGAGAAAAAACAATTTAAAAAAAAAGAAACAAAATACAATTTTTTATTATATTTAATTGATATATTGACATTTGATTGATATATTTATATTTGATTACTTACAAAAATATTAATTTATTAGTATATGAGACTTTAGATTTAGAATTTTTTTTTTTTTATATATTTAATAAACGGGTATAATAAAGACTAGACTACCGCAAAAACCTGTATTTTTTTCTATTAATCAAAGTATTAAGTACATTTATTTCTGTACACATTTCCGAATTTCACTTGAGACATTCTAGTTTTCTAGCGACGTATGGCTATCACTATTTAATACGAGCAAAATTTTTAAACTTGAACATTTTCTTATTTGGAAATTTATGAAACTGCTAGCCTAGAACTCATGGACTTTTTTTTTATCGACGTGTTCTATCCATTGGCCCATCATTGTTTGAAACATACCATAAAAATAATATAATGAATACTTACATGGGTGGTTTCTGTTGTAAAGGAGCGGGTGGTTGAGGTCTGGGATGGGAGAATTGCTGGGCGGTGCGGCTAACAGAAGTAGGAACCCAGCCCGCTGCGTTACTTTTACTATTGAGTCTCGCTAGCACCTGTATAATTAATTTATAGTATTAACTTTTTTCTCTCACGGTTCTATCTGATTTATAATAATTTTAAATTTCACATATTTATTATTATTACTATTATTTTATAACAGGCAGGCAGTTGAGACAACTGATAAAAGCCTGTATAACACTGCAAACAACAAATTATTTTTGTAGCATATATGCATCGTCGTTTGTAGTCTATTCTTGAACTGATTGGTGGATTGTACAGATATCACATCTGGTGGTAACCTGTTCCAAGCCTCCAATTATAATTATTAATATATTGTTAAAATTATATACAAATTTACTATCAGTCAAACTATTTTATCAACTACATCTATTTAAAGTTATTAGATTATATTTTTAAAAATAAATTAAAATAAGAGAACATTAAAAATGTACAAAATGATACACTATTAAACAAAATAATTTAAAATATGGCACCCATCATACAGATTAGGTAGTATACATGCTTTCATATACATCAAAAAGTTGCAAATGTGTATGTTATTAAAACAGTTAAGGGTCATTACAACGTCTCCTCCTGGACATATTCCCGCTAGATGGCGCTGTTCGGGCTTTCGACAGGTTTTTGATATTTTTGCAATGTTGCTATGCACAGATTTTAAAAATATTACACTTAGCGGATGTATATCAATGCCTATTATTTTATCACATCATTAGTTTACTTTAAAACGGAGCCATTTAGTCAAATAGTCTAATAATAATATCTGTCAAATCGATTACTGTATATACGCAACACTCACGCACACACTGACATCAGAGTTGTTATCCAAATTCTGTGGTTCTTACATAAATCACGAATTGTTTACTATAAAATTGAACTAGATGGCATTGCAACAAAAACTGTCTCGTTTTGTTTCGTATTTTTTTTAATTTAGTTCGGATATAATACTCCTCCCGCTTCATACCGCGTCCCGCGCTCGTCTATTCGGTATTTTTGTATAATAGCACAACGCAGCCGATATGAATGTGTAATGTTTTACTTTCGCAGTTTCGCTCCAAATTAATTCTTTGTTGTTTTTACAAGTTTTACTTACTGAATGTGTATTCAGTTATGTCTGATTAATGGATTTTAATTTTAAACTATTATTTTACGTCTTCATTTAATTCATTTATTATATATTAATTTATTTACATATAAATCATATAATAATATATATACGACCATTCTGGTGTAGTGGTGCAAGTAGTCGCTGCGCCGCGCGCCGACGGTCGCGGGTTTGATTTCCGCTCGTGACAGATATTTGTATTGGTACAAATATTTGTTTCCGGTCTGGGTGTATGTCCTTGTGGGTTTCCCCACCGTGCCTCGGAGAGCACGTAAAGCCGTCAGTCCCGGTTGTTATCATAGACATGATAACGATCTTGGAGAAGTTTTATGATGTTGTTAATATTATATTCAACGTAATGGTATTAAAATATAGATCAAAACTAATCAATCACTGCATTTTTTTTAATCCACCAATAAATTACTTTGAAATAGATTATTGAAGTTTACGTATTTTAGTAACTACGGAACGTCTGTGGTTTCTGATTAGGGTTTCGGAAAATATCCATTCCCGATCCCGGGAAACATCGGTCGGGAATCCCGGGATTGAAAAAGAAATCTTAAAATTTATGAAATTGCTTATAATTGAGGTGATACCATATTATTGAGTGATTTGAAGTAGGTAATTATGTAATATAAAGAAATATTATTTTTAATATACAAGTTCTGACAATTGCAGCTGCATTTTCTGACTGGTCAACGTTTAATTATTTATTCTAACAAAGAAAAACTATATTTACCAAATGTTTACAACAGGTTATATTGGTTAAAAAAAAAAAAAATTGACGACCGTTCTGGTCTAGTGGAACGAGTAGTCGCCTCAAAGCCGCGCGCCGCTGGCGGTCGTGGGTCCGATTCCCGTTTGGGACAGAAATTTGTATTTGTACTAATATTTGTTTCCGGTCTGGGTGTATGTCCTTGTGGGTCTCCCACCGTGCCTCGGATAGCACGTAAAGCCGTCAGTTCCGGTTGTTATCATAGACACTTGATAACGATCGTTACTCATGGTAGGGAAATTATCCGCCAACCCGCAGTGGAGCAGCGTGGTGGATTAAGCTCCAACCCTTCTTCTTTATGGAGAAGAGGCCTTCGCTCAGCAGTGGATTGTTTACAGGCAGATACAATACAGTACAGTAATAATCTACACAATAACAACAGCGTTTTTTATTTACTAATATAGCTGTGCCCCGCGGTTTCACCCGCGTTAATTTGAAGGAAAAACGTACTTAAATATTTTAAAACCAATATTAACCAACCAAGGAGAAGAAAATACTGGTTTTCTCCGCAACCTGATCTCGATTAGGCAACATATTATAGTTCTCCGCGTGAAAAGAAGTCTTGACATAAATCGATTTCTAGGTATGTGTTTAAATGTTTGCCCATGTGCTTCATTAATTGTTACAGCAAACGATAACTCAGGCGACTTGTGTCTGCGCGCGGCGTGACTTACATAGTTTCATATGATTTTACATTATCTTCTAAATTCTGCGTTCAAATTAAATGCTATAAAAGACAAAGTTTATTTTCATATAGTTGCCTCGTTGATGAAGTATTTTTGTATTCCTAAGGATTATGCCTGGCTAATAAAAATGCAATAAAATCACCTTTTAATTTTTTATGATCATTATTTCGTTGCGGAGTTATTTTAAAACTATGATATCTTCTAAGATAATTCATTGAAATCAAATTATGTTAAGGACAATTTCGTTCAAAAAGGCATATTTGTGATGAAGATTTATTTGGATAAGGATTTATATCATGACTATAAAACCACCTTCGCAAATAACACATTATTTTAGAACATACTTGATTACTATAAAAATGGTTATATTGAGTCAACCTCAAGAGACATATATGCTGTCGCGGACTTTTTTTTTGAACTTTTAATGTTAATCAATTCCGTTTTACTTACATAATTTTTGCATAACTTTAACTGTTTGCGCAGCTTACGTAACGGAATCTCTCAAAAAATAATGTTATTCCCGTTTTTGTAATGTTTCTTATGAATGCTCAGCTACTATTGGTAGTAGCGTGATGTTATATAGCCTATAGCCTTCCTCTGTAAATGGACTATCCAACACAACGAACACTTGTCCAAATCTTAAAAACTATTAAAACTATTTTAATGAAACTTGTTCCCTATGTTGAAATAAAAATGTAAGCCAGTAAAATGAGCGGTCGCATATTTTCGGAGAAATGTAAGGACAAACATACATATACATATTTGATTATTTTACAGTTCCAATAATATTACACACGTATATATCTAGCTTGGATTCATTTTTAGAAAATGTCGTATTATAGTATATAGCTCAGGTGGGATGATCTCGACTCAAGGCGACTCGCGCCTTGAGTCGAGATACTCGGCGACCCGGGTTCGAATCCTGGTGTCTCCAGTTCAGTTTTTTCCTTTTTTATCCTAAAGTTCCTTCTTTTGTGAGAAAAACTATATTTTGGAGCTCTTTTTATTTTTTATTTCAATAACCAGTTCATATTTTTTTATTATTATGTCGGTAAGATCGAAAAATATTAATCATATTTCATCAGTAAGTATGTAAATCGTATCTATTTATAATATCTCAAAACACGATTTACCAAAAAAAAGATTGGTCATTCAGATATTAAATATACTTATATTAAATAACAATAAAACAAGTATGCTTAATTAAAAAAATCAAAAAACCCGACTGCGTAAAATATATCTGATTATAAACTAAAAAGAATAAAACAATTTACTAGCTTTCATTTGATACCCATATTGCTACAGTAAGAAAAAAAATTCAACTCCCCCCCCTCATTCCGCCATTTGCGGGCGCCATTTTGAAAATTTATATAGCCTATGTCACTACTACAATTTAGATAAATCCAACGACACCTCATATGTCAAAAACCGTCCAGCCGTTTGGGCTGTAGGGCGTGCCAAAGAAATGGACATACATACATACATACATACATACATACATACATATATACATACATACATATATACATACATACATACACTCGAAAAACATAACCCTCCTTCTGTCGCAGTCGGGTAATAAATATAAAACTTCATTTTGAAATTGAGTCTTATTTGCGGAGTTATAAGTTACAATTCAATAATATTGTATTATTCGTGCAAAAATTGTATTTATACTTATTTTATGAGAATAATATTGTATGTTCATTACGGTACCATTGAAATTAGTGTATTGTTATAAATATACGTAGAAAAAATACAAAAATATATACATATATACAAGATGGTAATTAATACTCTAAACACCATTATGCAATAAAACGAAAACTGTCGTAGTAGGTACCTACCACATTACCATATTAAACTGTGAGGGGAGCGATTTACGTACAGGCGTTTGTTTCTTTTTTATTTATGATGTGTAGTTTTTACAGATATAGATTTATAAAATGGGATGTAAAGAATTCCTAAAAGAGAAGTATAAAAAAAGTAATTGACGACTGTTCTGGTGTAGTGGTGCGATTAGTCGCCTAAACGCTGCGCGCAGGCGGCGGTCGCGGGTTCGATTCCTGTTCGGGACAGATATTTGTATTTGTACAAATATTTTCCGGTCTAGGTGTATGTCCTTGTGGGTCTCCCATCGTGCCTCGGAAAACACGTAAAGCCGTCAGTTCCAGGTGTTATCATAGATACTTGATAACGATCGTTACTCATGGTCATGGTAGGGAAATTATCCGCCAACCCGTTTAGTGTGCAAAGCGTTTCCGGGGTGAATCGATTTAGCTTGGATCCATTTTTAGAAAATGTCGTCTTATTTGTTTTCATGCAATTAAAAACTCCTACAATTAGAATAGGAATGTAATATTCGCCATTTATTATTAGGTAACGATAGCTCAGGCGGGATGGTCTCGACTCAAGGCGACTCGGGCGACCCTGGTTCGAATTCACCTGTCTCCAGTTCAGTCTTTTCCCCTTTTTTATCAAGTTCCTTCTTTTGTGAGAAAAACTATTATTCGGAGATCTTTTTATTTTTTATTTCAATAACCAGTTCATATATATATATTTTATTATTATTATATCGGTAAGATCGAAAAATATTAGGTAGTTACTCATATTTCATCACTATTTAATCGTATCTAAATAATTATATTTGATACGTAAATTGCGTTTTGGGATGTTAATCCCAAAACACGATTTACCAAAAATAATACCGAACAAAGCTTGGTCATACGGATATTAAATATGTATATATAATAAAAAATAACGATATATAATAAATAACGATAAAATAAATATAAAACTTAATTTTTGAATTGAGTCATATTTGCAGAGTAAGGTCACATTTAAATAATACCTACCATTAAAAAGTTTAAATTAATTTAAGCCTTATCAAACCATTTGATAATTTTGAAATTTGAATGTGATTTCACAATCCTCTTAGATACCTATGAACCTTACCTTTTCCTATAAAATTTATATCATGTAACAGCGAAGTACTTTTACACTTTAACGATAGGTGGCGCAAAAAAATTATTTTCGACGCATTATTTGCATAGTGGTATAATACGTCTATGATTATTCGGGCGACACGGGCGACATCTATCAATGCTAATGTAAACTTCAGAACTCACACATACGTATATCTGTCACTTTTTGAATGCCGATTTTATACTATAAACAATGTAAATATTTGCCTGACATGAACATTGCTCATATAAAAAGCTCTAAAGAAATGATAAAACAAATTAAAGGTTTAAAAAAATGTATACATTTCAAGAATAATCAAAAATAAAAATGTATGAAAGTCGACCTATGCATGTCCACCTTAATAAGAAAGTTATAAGATTCGGTACTGAAAAATTGCCAACAGGAATCTATTACTAAAATTTTTAGAAGTCTGCTGTCCATCTGTCTAACTGTTTGTGAAAGAATGTTTAAAACTATAATATATTGACATGAAAGTTTAACAAAATATGTATTACTAAGACCGCTATATAATAATTAAAATAAAATATAATTTAAAACAGATTTTTAATTCAAATAATCTAATTTAACTTAATTTACCTTGTGTTTGATTTCATTGCCATCCCATATAACGTCATCTTCCCACTGTAGCTGAGAAACCATTAGAAAAGCATCATCAGGAAACCCGCTGTCCGGACTGTCAGCTTTATCTTCATTTTCTATATTAATACTATCTTCAGTAGCTTTTTCTTTTGTTTTTTCATCCCGATCTGGCGATGGTGCCTATTATGAAAGAATTTCAATATTATTTGAAATCACATAAACAAAACTATTCACATTAAATAAAAATTAAAAAATAATGAATGTTTATTTTCATTTTATTCTCTTTTATTTCATGACAAATATTTTATTACTTTAATTAAACTGAAATGAAATCAACAATACACTTATAATTGTAAGGAATAAAATATCTACCATAAAGGATCAGATTTAAACAAAACAAACTAATAAACTCGAAATTTATACACTAACAATGAACAAATTTATATTTTATAGATTGCAGGTATGAAATTCTGCTGTAACTTAAGTAAACAGTTTTAATAAAACCTTTCATTTTGTATCACTAGGTTAATTATAAAAATCAAATGTTTCTGTTCACTAAAGAATGTCCTGTAGGCTTAATAAAGCCTCTTGGACTGTTTTTTCACTGGATTTTGTCTCGCACTCTAATGATAACCCGTCAAAATCTTACCTTAACTTTAAATCCGTAATCAAACCCCTCACCCGTTTCAGGCACGTTTAGCATATCATACCAGGCCTGAGCAGGACCAAACCGCCAATGAGCTGGAATAGGTTTCTGAGACTTATCGCCTGATGACTGAGTATTGTTATCTGGTTGTGATGTTTGTGGGCTTTCTTCCATTGGTCTATAGGATAAAACAAGCATAACAAGCTGTTGAAAAGAATAGAAAAGCAAGAGGTTACCTAAATGTTTTTACCTAAAATGTTTTTTCGGTCAAAAACAGACCGAAATTTTGAAGAATGCACACGAATTTTTGCCTTATTTTTAAAAATAAATATGTATTTTAAGATTTTAGTCATACTATTTATTAATTTTATTGATATTATTATAGTAATTGTTTTGAAATTTCTTCTCATTGTCACATGCTACACCATATTTGCAGTAAATAAACAGAACTGAATCAGCCAGAAAGCATCCTACTACTGGGCAAAGACCTCTTCTCTTATAAGAGAAAGGTTGGAGTTTAATCCACCATGCTGCTCCACTGCAGGTTGTCGGATAATTTTTCCTATCATGAGTAATAATCAGTGTCTATCAGGTGTCTAAGATAACAATTGGCATCGACGGGTTTACATGCTCTCCAAGACAGAGTGGAGAGACCCACAAGGACATACATCCTTTTTGTGGTAAGGTTGTGTTGTAGTTTATGTCTGGCATTATATTTATTCATAAAAATAAAGTCAGTTTTCAATGATGATTTGTTTGATTATACAACATGGTGACAGCGGTGAAATAAAATATTAAATATATTTATAAAGATGTCATTTTTTTTAAGTTTTTTGAGGAAAATGTTGTAGTTTATATCTGGCATTATATTTATTTATAAAAATAAAATTTAAAAAGTTTTAAAAATTTCCTAAGTTGTTTATAATATTGCTTACTTAAGGAATTTTTCTTCATCATCACTTGCATATTGTACTTCTTGTAACTCAGGCTGAGGAGCAGTGTCACTACTTGTACTACCACTACGTTTACGTCGTCGACGTTTTTTCACACCACGCCATATTTGTGGTAAGCTGGACAATTTCCCAGGGCCAAAGAGTCGAGAAAACAGTAGCACCTATCAAATATATTATAACCATTTTAAAATATTTGGTATCATTTAAAAAATTAAACAACCTTTTTTGAGGAAACATAAATTTATAACTATTTAATACTAACAATGAATGTTTTATATAAACATTGAAACAACTTTACCTTATCAGGTCTAAAGTCAGGAAACAGCTCGGTAACATCAACATCTGCATATTTTGATGGAAGCATAGCAGCTAATGGAGTTTCCAACTTCTTAGGTTTATCAGTTTTTGGTTTACTAAGATAAAACAAAAGATTTGATATAAAATCGTAAGTAAATAGACAATGTTATATTTAAATTAGAACAAGCAAACTGCTTCATCGTAACATTCCCATGGGATTGGTCATTACACATGCACCATGGGGCACATGTAGTGGATTACAGAAAAACATTAAATGAATTTTGATACATACGGGACAGTTGACGGGGGTGGCATAAGTTCCCCATCTCCTTCCATATCGCCTTCATACCCCTCATCATTATTACGTTGTTCCGATTCGTTCACATTATCTTCAACTTCCCATTTTTCAGGTTCTTCTTTACATTCATTCTGTAAAGTTTCATGAATAACCTAAATTAATATTACAAAACAAAGGTATTTGTGTGTCATTCATTAATCTGAAAGCCTAAATTTGAAAATGACTAATTTTATTTTAAAAATTATTTTTGTCAGAGTTCTTAGAACATGCTAACATACAGGAGAAAAAGTACTTTAACGTTGTAAATATGGGAAAACCCAAGCAAATCATGTAATTAAATATACATCTTGAATTTATTGATATTTAAAGATGCATTTGCATAATTACATTTCAAATTACTGTTCTAATTTTATGAAATTACTATTGCAATCTCAATTATAATTAAATGATTGCTCATAATTTTTATAATTATTGTTTTTTTTTTTTACTTTTTATATTGTACATAATACTGTTTCATAATTTTTTTTTTTTTTGTTTTTCATTTTATGTTTAAAAAGTATATATTTAAACATATTTTTAGTAAATCATGTTATCTACAAACTTTTCCAATTTATATCATTTTGTAACAGCCTTTAGATTAAGAAATTATTTAAAATTCTGTTTATTAACAAAATACAACTCTAGTCCAAATAATTATGAAGTTTCATTATTAATATTCTTACAAATGACTTTCATTTCAGTATTCTTACAAATGACTTCCAAATTGAAATTTGATAAACATCAAATTCTCTAACATTAAGGTACTTTCACTATGTATGAAACTAGGACTTGACAATATTCATATGTATGCTATTTTATAGCTTTAGTAAGTTGTTTTTCTGACACTTAAAAGGTTTTTTTTGTAATCTGATATATAAAGCCAGAAAAACAATATTCAATAAATTTAAGAAATGTTCAAACATTTTATTTTTAATATTTTATTACTAAAATTGCAAGTTTTTCCTACATTAGACACAGATCACCGAATGTGTATGTAACTACCTTATTATTGTACTTTCATATATGCAAACAAAACAATATAAAATGTATAGGTAACCAAAATCAGGACAAAATTAAAAGTGTAAGGTTTATAAAAATAAAAGACGTCAATAAGTGTAAAAAAATGTAATGACATAATCACATCAATTTTTTACCTTCTCTTCCTCCATAGCATCATCAATATCAAAAAAGTCAACTGCTGAAGGACTTTTTTCTGTGTAATCTGAAAAATATATATTTATATAAAAAATCGCATACTATATATGCTAAAGTTAATGGATTGGTGTTTAATACTATTTTATTATTTATATGCAAATTGCTAACAATTCAGAAAACATAAGCTGCATGTAAAGCTTTTCGTTTTAAAATTACACAAGATACAGCTATTAATAATCAAATGTTATTATTATACCTTTTTCTTCATCATCTTTTACTGGTTCTTCTTCCTCCAACACTTCTGATAACATTGATCCAAGACCCAAGCGGTTGAGAGATGATAACATACGCTTTGAGTCTCCATCAAGCAGTCCATCGTCTTCTAGTTGACCAGTTTCGTCGATATTTCCAAACAAGAAACCAGTCAAATCCATGCCGGACCGATTGTGGTCATTAGGATCATCACTATCACACATTTTGTTGCTAAACTGCACACAATATATAAAAAGTTAAACTATTATTTATCTTTGTAATATACTATATATAAGCATATTTAGTATTAAATAAACATTCTTTGTGTAAAGCGTCGTTTTGATTTTGTCAAAGAGTATTTTGTCACAAATCACTCCCTTTTGAAAATTTATGAACTGACAGTGACATCTAATTTTTTTTTTGGTGTAATTTATTATCCCCCTTCAAGGGATAGGCAAAGGTACTAAGCCATACAGCCCCGTGACATCTAATAAACTTGTCACAGCAAGTTATGCAGCATGCATGCAAGGGGCAAGAGTAGGGGTGTGCGATAAATCAAAATCAAAATCAAAATCAAAATCGAAATCAAAATCAACTTTATTCAAATAGGCCCCAAGAGCAACTTCGAATCGTCATTTTACAAAACTAATATTGTAGTGATTATTATAATTTTTTGTAAAAGTAAAGCTACCACCGATTCAGAATGTAGATTCTGCAGAGAAGAATCGGCAAGAAACTCCGCAGTTACTCTTTTGAAAATAATACATAAATTGTGTTTTAGTACAAAATTAATAATATCTTGCATGAAATACAGCGCCACTAAGTCCACACGTCTTTATCAGCTAAATAATCCTGCACCGAATAATACGCTTTATCTATTTTTTTTTATTTTTATGAAATCTTTAAATTTATGTTGAGACAATTCCAAAATTGTTTGTGGGATTTTATTATACATGCGAATACCATAACCCAGAAAGGAGGCGTTTACTTTGCGTAGTCGGAAACTTGGATTTACAATTTTGTTATTCCTTCTGGTGTTTACATTGCGATTAATACTGTTTATTTCAAAACAATGAATATTCTGGTGAATATATATAATATTATTATAAATATATTGCGACGCAATTGTTAATATGTCTACTTTTAGAAAAACATTCCGTAGGGAGACTTGAGCTCCAAGATCATAAATGCCGCGAATAGCCCTTTTTTGTAAAATAAATACAGTATCAATATCTTATATCTGTAGCATTACCCCACAGTAACAGACCGTAAGACATTATACTATGGAAATAGCTAAAATATATTAAACGCGCAGTAGCAACGTCGGTCAGTTGTCGTACTTTTCTAACTGCGAAAGCTGCGGAGCTGAGTCTACCATTCAAGGATGACAAATGGGAATTCCATTGAAGTTTTGAGTCCAAATTTATCCCTAAGAATACTGTAGTATCATTGACAATAAGCCTCTCGTTATTTGTTTCGAAATTATAATTAGGGTGTTTAACATTAGGCAACGAAAATACAACGCAATTAGTTTTTTTTGCGTTCAAGACGAGGTTGTTTGTTTTAAACCAATCCTGAATTCGAGACAAAGATTATTAATTTTCGATAATTCGTAACTACTCGATAATTTTTCATTCGATAATTATCTATAAGTGTGATTCGATAATTTTGATACGATAATTATCGAATCACTGACTTACAGTTCAAGACGAGGTTGTTTGTTTTAAACCAATCCTGAATTCGAGACAAAGATTATTAATTTTCGATAATTCGTAACTACTCGATAATTTTTCATTCGATAATTATCTATAAGTGTGATTCGATAATTTTGATACGATAATTATCGAAAATTTGTTTGGATCCGATAATTATCGATAATTTTGATTCGATAATTATCGGTATATTTCATCTGATAATTATTGTGTAATTATTTTGATAGGGAGAAGTGACAAGCTTTTGTTAGGTATTCGGATAGCCTATAGGGGTAAACGTTGATGCTGGATCTGGGATAAACTTTTTTTAGGAATTCGGATAGGCTTTAGCAGTAAATATCAATGCCGGATCTTGGACGATTTTTTTTTCGTGTGCATTTACGATACAGTAAGATTATCGATAGTTTTCATCCTTCATCCGATAATTATCGATATTTTTATACAATATTTATCGATATTTTGCGATAGTTATCTATAACTATCGGATGAAAATTATCGATAATTACGTGATATACAGTAAGTAACTTAAATATTTCTTTATTAATAAACATTTTAATCTACATTATTCACGCTATCGTTTACAAAACTCGAATAGGTTATGGATCGCTCTTTGATTTCTTGATTCAAACAATCGACAAATTAAGTTCCAATTTTTGTGTAATGTTTGTAACAAAACATTTCTTTTGAGGTTGATATTAGGGAAATAAGGATGTTCACGGAAAAATTCTCGATAATTTTACTATCGATAAATCGTTGCCAAATCACTAGAAGTGTTAAGTAAGTTGGAAATAGATAAAAAATTAATGTTTTTAATTTTAATATCTCAATATATATAATAAAACAGTGAGGTGCTACTTTTATTTTCTAAATTATTCGAAAAACTTTTTTTAACACCTTTCTACTTTTTTTTTTCAAATCCGTCGAAAGAATTTTTTAATATAATAATAAATCGGACATTTTTCATAGTTTAAATATTAGGGCATAACCCTCAAAATCGCGAATTTTGTCTTTAAATATCTCGCGATCTAAACGATCAAAGATTATGAAATCAGGAATTCAAAAATAAAGCTATTTTGAACCCGTGAAAAAATTTTTTGCTAAATCTGACGAAAAGTCTTCAGTCTTCCTGCTGGACCTACCTTAAAGAAAAGCAATCAACTCCGGCTTCGCATTGATACAATTTATTAATGAATAAAAGCGTAATTCCCAGGCTTAAAAAAAAAAATAAAATAGGTGTGTGTAGCCTTTAGGCTTTCTTCTTTGACATTGTGATAGATGACGATTGAGTTAAAAATAAATATATATTTCATTATTATTATACTTTAAATTTGATATCATTATACTTTAAATATTTAAAAATCGAATTCTATAATATAAACGCGTCATCGCCGTAACGCGTTTCCGTTGCATTGACGTCGTCCAAAGCATTCAGTTACCCCTTAGTCGTACCTGAAACAAGTTTTATATTTAAAAAAAAATAACTTTTCCTATTAAATATCATGCATCGAGTAACTCGAACTAAAATAGATAAGGCTCACAAAAAAATGTACCTTTTCCGCATAAATGCGAAAGTAAGTTTGTTTGTTACGCTTTCACGCGAAATCTACTTAAACAATCATCATGAAACTTTGTAGTTACACAATATATTTTTGGAGCCAAACATTTTCTTGGTCGCCATAACCGACATACACGCGGGAAAACCCGCGAGCAGAAGCTAGTTTTCAAACAAAGATAAATAAGACATTATGAAATACTCTCAACATTTTTAAATGATTTTTATAATGCTGAAGTAGTTGGTTTAACCAAAAAAATATAAAATACATTTAAAAATCTATCAACATTCCAGTCTCATTCAAAAGGGTGAAATTCAAATTCTCAATCAAAATTTCAATTCAAATCAAATTCAATTCACATTCAAAATGGTCCTACACCATATTTTTTTTTTTTTTTTTGTGAATTTTATTTTTCTTCGCGTGTGTAATATTTATTTTATTATTAATGGTAATAAGGCTTAGATATGAAATCAAATTTATTATTTCTACCAAAATAGCACTCAATTATGGAAAGAAATATTAATAAAGTATTTTTTTAAATAGGTACTCATTTATTTCACGTGCGTAACGGTTTAGTTTATTTTAAAGTAGTTTTCTCATTTGAAACAGTAAGTAACAACACCTTTAGTAAATTTTTCACTATACGATCTTTCTCTCCGAATTTCACAACAAACTCAAGTGGCCCCCAATTCGCTTTCGCAGGAATACTCACATACTTTCACTACCTACTCCACTTTGTCCTTTTTAATCCTGATGCCCCTCAAAATCTTAAAGAACGGTTTACGTTTCTTTGCAATTTCGATGAACGTTCCTGACTTCAATTTACTCCTGAAAACTCCTTCTCATGCATCATCTTTCTATTCTAATTCCTGAGCTATTAAAGCTGTCCGCCTGTGGACCTCTCTGCCGCTTTTAGTAAGACAAGCTCCGACTCAAGCTTCTTTTAAACAATGTCTTAAAAAGTATTTTAAATCGCTCAATACGTCATGATTCAAACTCTTCTTATTTTTCTAATTTCTTTTCTTAGAAATGAGTTGATTTTATATAACATAAAATGACAAATATACATGGTTACAACCGATTAAAAAACTGAGGGTTTTTTTGTAATTTCGCTGATATGTTTGATTTTGAAAAATCGTTTTTTATTGACGACGCGTTAGCGCAGTCGTAGCAACTGACTGATGCGCTAGTGTCCGCGCATGACAAATATTTTTATAGGCCATATAAATATTTGTATGATTTTAACAGAACTGGATCAGCCTGACGTCCCACTGCAGGGCAAACGTTTCTTCTCCATATAGGAGAAGGGATGGATCTTAATCTACCACGCTGCTTCACTGCTGGTTGGCGGATAATTTAACTACAATAAGTAACGATCGTCATCAGGTGATAGAAAATTAATTACTAAAATTACAGTTATTAGAAAACAGTTTTTATTTGAAATTATCAGAGATTTATTTTGTAAGTAATTATTATTGATCGTTTTAGAAAATATCTTACTTAATTCTCATGGTCTTACTCAAAACAAATGTAACAAAAATTAAATCTCTGTGAAAATATAAGTAACATAAAATATTATCAAAATAATAAGAGCAAATATAAATACAAAATTATATTAAATTTTTAAGATAATTTTTAAGATAATATTTAATATTAATAGGTACATAATTGCAAAATTATATTCATCAAGTACGAAGTTTTTTATCAAACTATGTATTTATAATTAGCATATAGACGTCATAGTTGCTAATTTTGTTGTTTCAAAACTATGACACATAACCCTGCGTCAAACCCGACCTACATGTGAACTAGACATGATATGTCACCTAACCACAAACAGCTCCTTCATAAATTAGATCCTAATCAATTTATAGTCCGACATTTTAGTAGAACAGTTATCACGGACAGCGAGGACCAAAGTAATATCTAATCGTAATTTATTAACTAAACTCACTGCGTGTGTAAATTAGCAATGTTTAATGTTTAAATTTAGTTTATTATTCGCTTTGAATTTAAAGCAATGTAATTAGTTATGAAGTAATAAATTGTACTCACAGATTTAATGTCATTAATTGAGACAATTAAAAACAATGTTAAGACTTTTGAATAATCGATAGAGCGACCATTTTGTTATTCCTATTTATATATTACATTATCCATAGCTAGCCAATCATCTTAAGCCATTGCTCATAGGTACCGACCGATTTCAAGTAAAGCAATAACCCATTTCATTGAACTAACTCTCAAAGTGCAGTAAAACCATTTCATTTATATTCACATTTCATTAATTCACAAGAGGTCTATCTTATCTATCGGTCAGAAGCAAATGACGCGTTGAAAAAACTCTCAACTATAGTTTTGTTTTATCTCAATTTAAGATCTTGAGTGATCAAAAAGTTCTATATATACCTACAAGTTTACACAACAAAACAAAATTCTTTATAAAATTTGGCTGAAGATCCCAGAACTAATACCAATACTATAGGTACCAAAAATATTCGGGTCGGAAATCTGTATGGCTCGTTAACAGCTGGCGAATAACATGGCGCTAGGTGATGGTGGAATCATAGCCAGCTCCTTAAACCGGATAGTAAGCTGGTCTTAAAAGTATTATCCTCCTAATACACCCAAATAAATAGGTTTGAATGAAATAAGATTAGGACAAACAAATAAATTCTTAAATATATATTTAAATATATATGAGCGGCTAATATTTATGTACCTACCTCAAGAGACGAAAGACTCATAAGAAACCGTTAAAGACAGCTGTTTTTAAAATATAATATTGAAATCGGAAATTAAAGTGGCAGTATTCTCTTTTGGTTGTATGCATGAAATGAAAAGCTTTTACGGTTGAATAGAAAGAATAGGCTGCTATCTATAGCTTATGACATATTGAAACTTCAAGTATAGTAATCTGGCCTAATGAGTATTTGTATTTAAGTTTCTATTGTGCAATATTTAAACATACTAACTTCAAATTTTATACTACAATGAAACAAATTAATCGCACTACCTGTATTTTACAGAATGCACAAGAATTTTCCGATTTATTGAAAATAAATTTATATTTTATATTACAGTATTGAAGCGCGGACCTACGTAAAGAACTTTGTCGCTTTGAGCATTTATCTGCAGGAAATTAGAGTTCTTGTGATTTTCTGCATAAAATAATTTTCCTGTCTATATGAAATAGTTTTACATTTTATTTCAATTTTATATAAAAGGAAAAGAAATTAAATTAAATTGTCTATTCAACTTGCAATATTTATATTAACTAATAAATCTCTTACTGATGAAAATATCGAAAGAAAAGGATACTTTTAACGTTTTAGTGCATTGATTTAGCTGATTAAGCTTTGAAACCAATGGAACATTTACAGGCTTTAGGTACAATGTTATATAGTTTAGTACAGTTTTATAGCCTTATTATCAATCTATATTTATTATAAGTTTCATCAATGGATGTACAGATAACGATTACGAATTGAATTATAACATTATTTTGAAAGCGAAACTGTATTTAATTTCGTAGGTAGTCGTGGTGTAATTCTTAAGGCGTGATAAAATTATTTTACAAGAGATTACTTAAAGACCTTCAGCAAATTCCCTTACATTTTGCAGACTTAATTAACGCGAGGTTCAAAGTTTTAGATAAATAAGCGATTTGACTTCTTTAAGTCGGATCACGACTTTAGTATAACATCTTTTTATTTATAATTACAGCCTTATAAAATTATTTTATTTTATTATATAACAAATTTAAAAAAAAACATATTTATTTTATATTTATCGATAATCGAGTGAAGTAATTAGCATTTATTTTTATAATGAGGTATAAACAGTATAAATAAAATTATCCATTTTACTCGGCTGTTAGAAAGAGGCACATTCTTTTTAGGGAAAAAAATAATAAAAAATAATTAAAGAAAATAATATTAACATATAAATAAAATGGGTTAATTCAATAGCAACTCGTTACTATTACGCTTTTGAAACCTAAAAGTTTCCCATTCGCGAATAAATCAAGTTGACGTCAGCAATTTACTTGTTTGACAGGATAAACTCAGCCCACTGGCTTAATTTCGTGGCAAAATCATTAAGCGCTTATTTCAACTAAAAACCTATTTGCTGTTGTCATTACAGCGTAATACAGCTTAATAATAGATATTTAACAACAATACATAATATCCCTATTAAAAACGCCATCTATAATATTTTGGTTGCGTTTTGGTGGCCAAAGCAACTGCCCGGAAAAAAATGATCAGGCCTGATCATGCAAGAAAAATGACCGGGCCTGAACAGGCATGATCATATCTAATTTAAGGCCTGCTCATATATGAACAGGCCTGATCATACACGAACAGGCCTGATCCTGGCCATTTTTAATGGCTGTGTGTGAAGTGTGGCTGAAGTGTTTTCGGAACCTGACACAGGACACTATTAAGGGGCTAATAGAAGAGAATAGATAGTCGTTTATTAGTTATTTATATTATAATAGGTATAACAAATACGACCTTGAAAAAAAACGTGAGATCAATTTTAAAAATTACTTTTGTTTTAGATAGCTTATTTATTTAGTCAGATTGCATTGTGAAGATTAGTTATAAAATCTAACGCAGCGACTTACACAACGGGAACAGTAAACAAAATGTCAAGTAATCTGAAAAATATTGAAATTCAACACGAAAGAAACCGTGCGGGACGTCTAGACCATTACATAAAGCACAAAAACAAAATACGCATGATACTGTCTAGTCTTTCCATATATTATATATAAATTACAATATCCTAAAAACTTTCAGACGAATGGTAATTTGGTAAATATACGAACTAAGACATTCGTCGTTTACGTTGTGATGAAGTCTATTTTAATACATTACTTACTAGTTTGGTCTACCACTAAACATACATATAAAGGTAATACATACATATAAAACATACATAAAAGGGTAAAGGTATATAAAGGTCTAATACTAAGACTCAAGAAACTTTCAGAAAGATATTTTAAACTCATATAGTATTCATATTATATTATCGCTCTTTCAAAATAATTGGATTAAAGCAATATTAATGAGAGTAAATCAACTTCACGACATTTTGACTCATCCATCTGAATAACTTAACTACTTATAAACTCACAAAATATATACAGAGCTAAATAGGCTTCGAATCTGTTAAGCTTAACTCTTTTAATTATTCTCAACGCTCAGAAAATTTTGCGCTAACTTTTCCTAGAGTTAATTAATCTTTTTGACCTCCGTCGTAAAAAGCGAGTGCGACAATTTTACAATGACTAATTCAACTACATTAAAACTATAAAAATAGTAAACACAATATATAATACAAGTACAAAAAATTATAAGAACATATTTCTTCCATTAAATAAATAAATATGATGTACTCGTATAAAAAAATTTGTACACCTATGTCGATACAAGACCATTTCCCTTACCCCTAGGTTGCCTGAAAGAGATTGCTTTTCAGCGATAAGGCCGCCCTTTGTACAATACCTTGTTATATATATTCTATGTAATATATCTTTTTTGGTGTACAATAAAGTGTGTTATTATCAAATTATTATGTGTGTTCCGAAATATATATATACTTTTTATTAATTATTATAAAATCATCACTAAATATTTTGACAGTAAGAGAGGTCACGCATTTAATTTCCGGCCGAGATAAATATTTTTATTATGGAAAATTCTGTAAAAGTATATTAAAAGTATATTTTTTTAATTTTTATTTGTACACGTCCTGTACGTTATGAGAGCTTTTAAATGCAACATTCATAAAGATTTCTACTAATTTATTTTATTTAAAATCCCTTATCTACATCGGTCCGTTACATATTTGTTATGCTTGTGGATAGATTTTGTGGTGACATAGTTGAAAAGTACACTTACAAATAAACAAGAAAGTTGTATGGAGCTGCCGTAAAAACAACACTGAAAGTTTATTTGGCACACTCGTGAAATAACTACATAGTACACGCTAATTTATTTTAGCACCGAAATGAACGTAAACAACACTTATATTAAATAAAGTTTAATTCTTTCATGATACTTGTAATAATATTACTTTGAGTAAAAGGTTACATCATCATAAACGGTGTAAGCAAAGCGTCGTATTTCCTTTGTAAATATTTGGATAATGTTCAGAAATGTGAAGGTCTTTTTGGAATAAATTCGACCTAAGTAAGTTGTAAGAAAATTTGTTCAAACGAATATCTACGAGTATTTACTTCTTTTTTTCTTTTGTCATTTTTTGTCTATATTCCTGATCTAGATTTTTTTCTTCAGGAGATCACCACTTCATCTCTAAATAACAATTATAGTAAATTAATTTTGCTTTAAAGGGTTTATTTATTTTTAAAGTAGACTTACTATTATACAGCTAAATATTAATTACTCAAACGACTAATTTGAGCACAAGGAGAAGAAGCTCGTTACTAAGTTATGCAGTTTATATCAATTTAAGTGATCACACGAGCGTGTAAAGAGTGTTTCGTAGGACGACGCTTGTTACAGATGTAATCGAATTGACAAAATTATTTCACACTTTCCTTACCCACCTGTTGTCTTTTAAGCACATATCCTTTCTAAAAGTTGTAAATAAATAATGTATTCATTTTATAATATTTACATAAATCGATTTTTAATAAAGAAAGTTTGAAGGACCGTACGTATCCTTATTATCAACGAAATGCTTATAAAAGCAATTTATTCATCGTTATTAACATAACAAAATTCAAATAATCTATTCATATTTTTTTTATAAGAATCTATATAATAATTAATATTTTCGTTATAAGAATCTTTTTTTATTGAAACGTAACGTTTATAATTAAAATCTTCCGCGATGTATTATTTCGCTTTTTATTTGTAATACCAACAAATATTCGCTCATAAACTTAATATCTAAGCCTGGTTTTTCTAGTCTCGCTAGAATATTTTAAAGGAAAGTTGGTTTGATAAATTTTCAGCATTATTTGTTTTTTCACCAAGAACTCTTAGACTTATTCAACTAGGTTACACTGAATTTAGCCGAGATTAATTTTAAGAGTTTATTCACAATGCCGCTATGTAGTTCAAGGCATTCAAGAATGTTGCCTACTGGAAAAAACTTTTACTTCATTGTCGAAAATTAAATAGTACAATTATGCTTTATACACATATTAAATATCAATTATCATACAGGTGAAATGTGATTTGTATGGAGGAATTGAAAAAAAAAATCAGTCGAGTAATACATACATGTTATTATGTAATTTGGTTTAGATATTATCTCAGTCACTTTAATTTTTAAATTCATTCATCATCATCTATTATTATGATTATCTAACTAATTCACTCCACCCGTTCAATAATAGATAATAGATATATACATAATATAAAACAATACTTATATAAGGCATATAATCAATTTACATAAACTTACATAGATAAATATGTGGGTGGAGGATTACGCCCCGGCAGCGAGATCAAACGGCCGGGGGTAAGGGCTGTAAGCCGAGAAATCGGCGGACAATCCTTTTTCTTTCTTTTTTTTTTGTCGTAGTGGAATCCATTTACGGATGATATCCAGGATGCCCGGGTCGGCAGTTCTAGACCTATGTCGGACTCGGCACTTTGGGAGTGCAATACCGTACTAAGCCCCTGCGGGAGCCTTCAGCCGCTTTAATTGGAGGATCCCGGATCTGCAGGCAACAGGATCCTTCCAGCGACAGGCTGGCCTCGGCGAAAAGGCTAGACTTCTCCTCCATGGGGACTGTCCAGCTCACCTCTGAACAGTCCTGACGACGCCGTGTCTAGCAGGACTGGGTTCCCATCCCGGCCCGACACGTGCTCAGGGGCGTTACTGGAGGCGCATTAAGTAGCGCCTCCTACGCACCCCCATTGGTCGCCCGCAGATGGAGGCCACGTCGGCGGCCTCCTCTCTCACCCGCTCGCCGGCATCCTTCTGGGACATTACTGTCTCGCAGAGGGAGACCATCGCCTTCCAGAACTCGTCGTCGCCGAGCATCGCGATGATAATGCTCGGGAGCGACAAGTCCCCTCCGAGGACCGACGTCAGACTTTGACGCAGCGCCGCCCATCTCGGGTACACCTCGAGGGTGTGCTGGGCAGAGTCCACCGCCGTGCCACAATCGTGACATTAAGTCATCGGCTACCTCTGGGCCGTCCGGCACAGGTAGTCAGTCACCAAAGCAACCGTGCCCGGTGAGAACCTGCGTCAGACGGAAGGTGAGGGGCTTGCGTTTTCGACGCATCCACCGCTCAAGGACCAGGCGAATGGCAGCCGTTACTCGTGTGCCGTACGGTTGCCCCGCTAGGCCCTTCCCCCACCTCCGCATAAGCGCTTCCTGCCCTATCCGACGGACCCGTAGGATCCCGTCCAACGTAGGGTTCTCACCAAGAGCCCTCCTACCCGAGTTGTATGAGTAGGTCTCGGCAAGAACCTCCGCCACGAGCTCCCACGAGGGGTCGCCGGCTAGAGCAGTAGCTGCAGCCCACGATACCGTACGGTACCCCCGAATCACGCTCACCGCGACTGTTCGCTGCGCAGCGCGAAGCGCCGCCTTATTTATCGCGGTGAGGCGACCCGCCCAAACCGGGGCACCGTACGTCGCCATACTCCGGCAGACTCCGGAGTACAGCTGCCTGCAGGCGGCGCTGGGTCCTCCGAGTTTCGGGAGAAGTCTGCCCAGTGCACTCGCCACCTTCACTACCTTCGGTCCCACCATTGCGAAATGTGGGCCGAAGGTCCACCCTCTGTCAAGGATGAGCCCGAGATATTTCATTTGGGGACTCATCCTGACTCTCCCCTCTCTAATCTGAAGGGTAGCCCCCGGTGGAGATCCCGCGGAAGAGCAGGGCTTCGATCTTGTCAATCCTGACACGAAGCCCTAAACTCTCTATGCGGCTGATCACGAGGTCGAGTCCGACCTCGGCCAGCCGCGCCGCTTCCTTGTAGTTTCGTCCCCGGGAATAAACGAGATAATCCTGGGGAGAAGACGGCCTCGCAGGACCCAGTCGTACCCGATGTCCCACAGGATCGGACCCAGAACTGATCCCTGCGAGACACCGCAGCCAACTCACCGCCACTCCACAATCGGCGGACAATCCTAGCCGAGTCCAGCAATACTGCCTTCTGCATTCTGGCTGCGAGCGAACCATCACGGATACCCAGCTGCCTCAGATGGTGAGCGAGGCTAACCGGGATCAAATCAGTGGCAGATCACGATAGGGATGATTTCAGTGGACTCAACACCCCACGTGTTGACAATTTCGTGTGCCAGATCCAGATATTTGCGTTTTTTTTTCTGTTTCGGCTTTCACGAGGTTCTCGTCATGCGGGATGGTAATGTCCACTAAAAACACCTTTGACCGTGCCATATCCATTACCACGATATCAGAATTGTTCGCCAGTATCGTCCTGTCCATGGCGGGTCCCAGTAGAGCCGGACTCCGTCGCGTTCGGGTACTGGCACCGGCGTCTACTGATAATACCCACCTGTTGTGTGTGTGGCACTCTATGTTCCAGGAGACCGTACATTAGAGCAAGCTCTTGATGAAAAATCTTGGCCGCTTGGTTATGTCTATGTAAGTACTCAGTGTTGGTAAGCGCTAAACACCTCGAAAGCACATATCTGAATTACTCGCCGGGATGACGACAAGTTCGGCAGAAGTCGGGAGTGACATGTCCAGATACCGATAAGATTCAGCCTCGAAAAGGGTTTTGATATTGGAATATATTTTTATATATTTTTATTTATATTAATGCATACAAAAACAATCTCGAATGTCCAATTCTTAGAAAATCGCTCAAATAGGCAATGTTTAAGCTTATGTGCTGTATTTATAATCATTACAGAGGATATCGGATAAGCTCGTCTAAATTGAGATAGTAAATACGCATTTGATTTTACGATGTCGTTACAATTTCGCCATGACGACCAATCCGAAACGATCGTCGGCGACGAAAATTGTTTTTGCGGCTCAACCTATATAGTAGGTACTTAGTTTCTATACTCGTTGTTAATAATGAACAGATCTCTCGCTTGAAGTTTTCTAATTTCACAATTGAAATGCTTATTGTTTAAATGTGGTTTTAAGTTAATTTAAAGTAACAATATTAGAAATAATTAAACTAAAATAAAAAATGATTTAAATATTGAACTTTAAGTAGGAATTAGTTGATTCTGCTCTCTCTGTGTCTTTTCAAACACACTCAATAATAAGTTTTTGCGAAGTTCATAAGTTTATCGAGCTTGCTCGAATGAATGTGAAAATCGATGTGAAAATTCGAAATGAAGAAACATTACAAAATCGATGCTTTTTCATTATAATATATAAATCGTAATAATTTGTAAAATTCAGGCAATCATTTAAGCTAGAAAATTTGCCAAAGAAAAAGACATTATTATGTAAGTACATGCAAAAGAGAAAGACTGACAGTATAATACCTAAGTACATACTTACGAAAATGTAAAAAGAAGCAAAGATGTGAATAATAAACAAAAAACGAACAATACAAAAGTAAATATGAATAGTATATAGCATTACTAAAAATGTCAGACAAGTAGGTAACAATTCGTCTGTAAGCCTTGAATGTCTTCCGAACTCGACGCAGGAACTATTTATCGCCTAGTACGGCTATAAAAATGTTAGAAACACGCGTTAGTAAAACTAAAAGAGACGCGTGATCATTTACTATATTTTAGTTTGTGAGTTAAGCAAAAACGTTTGTTTTCGAAATTGTTGAAGTTTATATCTGTCGTTTTTAAGATTATTAGTTTAAATAAATAAATAAATAAAAAATCATCGAATAGATAACTTTCTCAATAATTTTTTAGTTAAAATTTAGTACATGCCTCATTTAATCACACTTAAATATCTCATACTTATTGATCAATAATAATTTTAAATAGAAAATAAACTAAGCCTTTATAAAAAACGGGCCGGGATGGGAACCCGGTCCTGCTAGACACGGCGTCGTCGGGACTGTTCAGAGGTGAGCCGGACAGTCCCCATGAAGGAGAAGTTTGGCCTTTTCGCCGAGGCCGGTCTGTCGCTGGAGGGATCCTGTTGCCTACAGATCCGGAACCCTCCAATTAAAGCGGCTGAAGGCTCCCAAGGGGTTTAGTACGGTCTTGCACTCCCAAAGTGCCGAGTCCGACATAGGTCTAGGACTGCCAACCCGGGCATCCTGGATATCATCCGTAAATGGACTCCCTTGCGACACAAGAAAAAGGCTTTATAAAAATATTCTCTTAGTTAATTAATTTCACTACAAATGAAATCAATTTTAGAATTTACTGTTATGTTTTACCCTTCTTTTAAACATAGTCGTTTTTAACGTATTTTTTACCGCTTATACAGAATGACTGGTGAATTAGGATCAATATTTAAGGAGAATACTCGGTACATGATTCTCATTAGAATTATGAAAAAAAATAGGTACTTAATTTTTGACCAAATTTCCATAAATTTCAATTTAAATAAATGAAGTGTGGACACATTTCCAGTCATGCCGGCAGCGCGTGCGGCGTGGACGCGTGGTGTTGTTCTGTGCCGCTTGCCAAACGCACGTGGCTAACTTAAACGTAACTTTACTTAGAAGTTATTAATATTTACCTTTTTTTTTACATAATTCGAATGAGAATCAAGTATCGAGTATTCTCCTTAAATATTAATCCTAATTCACCAGTCACGTGTATTATCTATGTAAGCTTGTATTTATTATAATCTTATATAAGTTTTGTATTGTATTATGTATATATATTATTGAACGGGTGGAGTGAAGCAGTTAGATAATAAAAATAGGATTCCATTATTTTACATAAAAAATAAAAAGTAAAAAATAAAATATATAAAATAATTTATAAATATATATAAAAAATTGTGTGTGTCAGCTCCGACGCACGACTGGAGTTTACTCCTTAAGTACGATTGTCTAAACATACGCAAAAAGAGTTTATCCAACTGAAAATAAGATTAATACCATATGAAAGGGTAAATTAACAAATTAATGAAAATAATATACATATATTTTATATACATTTATTATAACTAATCGGCGAAATATTTTACATTAAACTTTTCACAATAGTCAATTTCAGATGTGCACAAATATTTCATTAGGAATGTTGATAAATTATGTAATTATTATTATCTGACAATTATCATTTATTTTTTAAATATTATTATTCAATATTAATTAGAGCAACATTACTTTCGCACCGCACCGTAGGTGCGCGCGCACCGAAAAAGTAACGAGGTCATTCAATAGTAGATTTTACCTCTCATATTTTTCTCATACCGGGCGCCTTATATATGAAAATCGATTCTGGAGTAAACTCCAATAATAAAACATAAAGTAAATGTTTTAATATTCATTAAAAAATGTTTTTGAGGCTTATGACCTGCCATTGAGGAAAAACTCCTAGGTAGCAATGAAACTGAGTTATTCATTACTGATTCTTAAATTACAAAATATGAAACATTTACATAAACATACAAAATATGTTTTAAAAATGCGACAGATTTTTCGATCAAGAGAGCAGATAATGTATAATTTAAAAAACCCGTTAAAAAAACGCATATCTTCAGGTTTGTGAAGATTGTACATTCAATTCTCTGAAAAGTATCAGCTCTGTGGACAATCTATTTAAATTAAAGCTCTTAAATTTTACTAAATTAAATTACATGAGTTGTAATGAAATGCTGTGTGACGCTTGGTAAAAACACAACAATTATTACAAAAAGTGTTCAAACGAACGACTTGATAAATTGAAATTGATTTTGATTGAAATTACGCAATTTTTAACTCATAAGAATGAAACCTGTTTAATACGGTACAAATCTTTATTTTATCATCTTCAAGATAGTAATCGTTTCAGAGATAAACTTTAAAATACATCCCTAATGAGCTTGCACAGCCTAACTAACGGTATTAATTTTAACAGGATTTTTAGCGTACATTTACTAGGATCTTACGTTTACTAGGATTACAGCTACGAAACGTTTATATGTAGCTTATGAGATTTTTCATAAAAAACATTTTAAAAAAAAATTGTTGTTTTAAAAATCAGATAAGAGATAGCATCTCAAGCATCATCAAATATGTCACACTTTCATTTTATACTAAACACCTTTGGGAATCAATTTTTGGTAATCCATTCACTATATTTTATGCATCGTCTGTCAATCAAAACCAATCAGTTAATTTATATAATTTTATAAAATATTCTTTTTATTATTATTTTTTTGCAAATAATATAAATCTCTGTAAAATATATTTACAAATTCATACCAAAACTTTTCAAACTTAAGCATATAATTTTTTATTAATAATGAGAAGATAACACGCTTAGGTCCAGGCGTTGGAAGATGAATATTATATAAAAAAAATATTTCAGTCATTCAGCCGCAGTATCAATCAGTATAGATTACCACAGTTATAATAACAATGTGCAGCCACTACTAGTTCTAACGAATTGACGACGGTGCAATATTTACGTGTACACGCGTGCTAGGAATTAATGTAATTACTATTGCCGCTATTCCACTGTTACGGGTACGTACATTGTGGTACATTATTACCCGACTCTGGCGAAGCCCAAAAGTAATGATATGTTCTTGAACTGTATATTATGGATCCGTTCATATATTGTCTCGCACTATTAAATTGACTAACCGTTTTGAAAAGTTATAATATGTCGTTGCATTTGTCTTAATATAAGATTCAAGCCATAAAATTTCGTGTCTTTTATTAATTAAGTTAAGAATTAATTTTTTAACAATCCTAACATAGGATCCATTTGCACAAAAAAATTATATAAATAAAATTAGTACAGTATTTGAAATAAAAATTACAATATTTTGTACATAGTAATATTTTGTAGTAATTGTTCGAAATGATGCCCACGGCCACTTTTTATGATCGCACCGCTCGCCATCGACAGGGAATTCATGCTCACACATTGCAGCCCAAATGGTCCCGTACAGTTCGGTTTCAGAGGAACTTCCTCCCACGGACTATTCGGCCGTGGAATAAACTCCCTGCTGAGGTTTCCTCACAGGGCTACAGTATGGGGTCATTCAAGAGGGGAGTAAATAGATTTTTGAAGATTACGGTAACCGCTTACTATCAGGGGGGGAGCGTATGCTTGATTGTCACCGTCGTGGTATAAAATAGAAAAAAAAAAAACTTAATAAGAAGCTACTATCGCTTCAAAATGTAGGTACATCAGACTATCCTAAGAAAAGACTGCCAGCTGACGAGAAACTTAACAGTTATTTAAAAAAAAAAATAATTTCTAAATTAAACGAATCTATGCAAATCTTCATGATATAAATATTCTTTCAAGATATAATATGCTTTATCTTTCAGAGACTTTTTTATATAACTAAGGGTTATAAATGGGAACAATAAATAATTTTGTAAAATGATTTTTTGCATAATGTGTAATATGTTCATGCTTTTAATTTATTGAATAGGATTTTAATTAAAGAGGGACAGTTATATAATTGCAGAGATTCAATGCTGGCGTACATAGAAATACTTATTTCAAATATCTGTGCTGGCGTCCAAAATCCAATGTCGACACGAGTAAAGCGATATCCGTAACGATTTAATTAAAGGCCCCGATACCATAGTTCGAGTCACCATTAAACGCACTATTGACTTATTGAGCTGAGATGACCCAGTGATAGAACACGTGGATTTTATCTCAATGCTATATTTATTTAAAAAATCATCGGGCGCTGGATCACGAAATACTCTAGAGATGTATATGAAACACTCGTTTTATTATATATGTAACAGATGTAGATGATTTTCTATATAATTTTATATTAAAATAATTAAATATAATCTTATTTTTTGATATTTGTAACGAGCAATAAATTAAACTTTATCAAGTGGCATCTTGCACTGACGAAACTTACGTTTAGTTCTTTTAGCATATTGAAGCTGAAATTAATTAAAATAATCACATTATCGTTTAGTACTCAGTGACCAGTTAATTATGTCATAACGATGAAATGAAATATATTTGAAAGACAATACACTTTATTTAATTTTTGACTATGTATTTAAAACAAAGAGTATGAAAGTGTTCAAAAGCAAAAACATATTTTCAACAAAGCGATGAAATTTCTGAACCTTCAGTCAAAACAACATTGGTCCCACATGGGCTATTATCGCCAACTTCACACCGTGCTCATGCGGTGAAAGTCCAAATGATGCTCTTTAGTTAATCTAATGTGCGGCTAAACTATCTTACTAGGCATTTAAGATAAGTTCCACAATATTCCTTTTATTTTCTCTTGTTCAAATAACCCCGTTTTTCAAATGTGGACGTTATCGTATGTTTTTGCCACATAGGTTTCGTTCTCCGTAATTTTTTAATGTACGTAATCTTACCTCATTTTTCTCAATAGAAAAAAGTTTACCTCAGTAATATATTTATTAGAATATTCCTTTTTATAAATCCATTAAATAGAAATTAAGAGCGTTATTAATTAAACCCATGTTATATCCTTTCAACGAACGATAAATACTAAAATCAAAACAAACAATCATTACAGATGCGTAATAGAACTTCAAGATAACTCTAATTATAAAACATTAAAATATATATTTATGGTTTTAAATGTCTGGTAGCGAAGTAATTTTCTGTAATCCATATTAAGAGGGAGGAATAGTAAATTTTATTAAGGGTACAAAAACCTACGTCTGTCGTGACTTCGTGAATAAGTTACAGTTTCATCGCGACTCGGTATCAAGGGTGTTTTTTAGCATCCAATTTACTATTCTTTACGCAGAAAAGGACCTTTGCATTGTAACAAGTTTATCTCAGTATATATATCGTGGATATTATAAATTATTAACAAAACGATTTAGATCTTACAAAAGTACGGTCATTCATCCTTGTAAAGCTTTTGTAATTATTGTCTTTATAATGTTATTTTTAGACAAAATTTAAATAAGAACTATTAAAAAAATTCTTATTTAAATAAAGAATAAGATTTTTTTTTTAATTACCAATGTTAGTTTTACATGAATAAGTGAATGAAAGTGAGTCAGTGAATGATATTTCTTCTTTATATCTACAGTAACAGGTAAGTAATTAATACAATTCGGTAGAGAGAACCAACACATAACTCTCTCCAGAGGGTGATGAATGGATTGTAATCTAATTGAATTATGTCACCTGGACAAGGGAGTAAGGGTCATCCTTATATACTATAAGTACATGTATAAGCTTAACCGTAACGTTTCTCGTTACATGCTTAACTCAAGATCTTAGGTCAACAATGCATTAACAAAGGTATAATTACAATATATAATTAACATAACATGATTTAGTGAAGGTCCTAGATGTAAGTAAAATAATAACTATAAGACCTAAAAATATATACTGTTAAGTAGAATACCGTAACAAATAGGAAGGGAACCTACACAATCATAGTGTGAAAGATGACGAATGAATGAATTAGTATGAAGAACAGAAGTGCGAGAGGCATAGTAGCGTGAGCTAGTATCATATGGATGAGTCGAAAAATTAATTGTAAATACAAACTCCGATCATGTTGTAGGGACAGTATAAAAAAAAACATGACATGATTTATACCAAAATTGTCTGTAAATAATAATTAGTTAATTTATACATTGTAAATATGTGAATATTGTAACATTTCGAAATAAATATTGTTGTTCCTATTATCATGTTGTACATATGTATCTATCACTGTACATAGCCCATTCAAACTAAACCTTTATATTAATAATGTTTTACTTTTCTTTGTTTTCATGTGAAGAGCTAATCGATACATATTTTGTACCTCGTAAAAGAAGGACTGGAGCTAAATCCAACACGCTGCTCTAATATGGTCTGATGGAAGTTTATATAGGAAATAATAATTATCCAATCGACAGACACATTACTTAGTATTCTGAGTATTAAATAAATTCAATTACATTTTGAAGAGTATTAATTAAAAAAATAAAATTAAAAAAAAACACGACTGGAGTTTACTCCTTAAGTACGATTGTCTAAACATACGCAAAAAGAGTTTATCCAACTGAAAATAAGATTAATACCATATGAAAGGGTAAATTAACAAATAAATGAAAATAATATACATATATAAATATATATTTATTTATTTTATATACATTTATTATAACTAATCGGCGAAATATTTTACATTAAACTTTTCACAATAGTCAATTTCAGATGTGCACAAATATTTCATTAGGAATGTTGATAAATTATGTAATTATTATTATCTGACAATTATCATTTATTTTTTAAATATTATTTTTCAATATTAATTAGAGCAACATTACTTTCGCACCGCACCGTAGGTGCGCGCGCACCGAAAAAGTAACGAGGTCATTCATCAGTAGATTTTACCTCTCATATTTTTCTCATACCGGGCGCCTTATATATGAAAATCGATTCTTAAGGAGTAAACTCCAAAAACTATTTAAAGGTACTGCAAATCATATAAATAAGAGATTTGTAGATCTGAAAGTTTAATGATATAAAAAAGTTATTGTCAGAAAAAATACCAATTGCTTGTATAGTATAGTATATATTATAGTTATAGATTAGTAGTATACATATAGATTTTGCTCATGACAATTGCAGCTTGTCTGAGCTAATTACGAAATAATGCCTTAGTTGTAATTGGTTAGAAATTGGATGTAATTACATTTAAATAATGAGATATGTCATAATATAAGCAAGCAATTAAGGTAGTACACTAATGACTAAGCTATAATCGTAGTTATATATGCTTTTGCAGATAAACATCCGGTAGATCGATAGTGCTTTCTATTTTACTTCGACGTTTTTTATACATCATCACCATCACCATCACCATCACCACCACCACCACCATCATCATCATCATCATCATCATCACCATCATGATCATCATATATCATATTACTAAATAGATTATAATTGGTAATATGATGAATAAAATATGTATAAATACACTTTTATTGACTCCATAAAAATCTGAAGCCGAACTTATATGCTTTCTTAAGACGTTGCATACAAGTATCAATTTTAGTTGAAGCGACCGTAAATTACAAGCTTTGGTTGAATTAGTATAATTGATTTTGGCTCCTAATAAAAACTTTAAGAATAAAGAAAAACTATGAGAAGTAAGTTTATGGAACTTGTTGAGTGCAGTAACTCAGATATAGTCTTCTTAGGACCTATTCGCTGTGAAACTGCAGACAAGTTGTAAGAGCTTTAAAGGAAGTTTTATTCGCTTTCTACTAATGAACTCTCTTTGATCAAATTACCTAGCAGTATATGAAACAAACTACCAATAATATGTGCTTAAATTTATTAGTTCACTGAGAGACCATATTTTCTTATATATCTTTAAATTTTCAAATAATACTACCTATATTTTTTATAGAAAACTATAAAGCCATATAGAGGCTTATAATCAAATAATCTCAATATCTTTAGGAGTAAACATCAATTGCACATCTTTAATGATACATATATACATATTTACATAAAACCTAATCCTTGTTGTGAATATTTATTTATTAATTAAAAGGGAAAACAAGATATTTTTCTAATATTTTCTTTCTTACATATGTATCGATAATCTATATTAAGTATAATTATATAAATTCACGCTATTTCTATATTTATTTAACTTCTCAATAGTACAACAAATATTTGTCTAATTTTCTATATTATAAATGACACTACATGTTCACCGCCCTCACAGTTTGGTTTAGTTTCTATGCTCATCAAATTATATTATGACGACTACTCTGCTCCTGTTAATTGTAATCGGTTATAAAATAATTTACAAACTTTCTCAATAAACACGATTTCCAACCAAATAACACATAGTACTCCTTATTAAATACTTTTTTCTCGTAGATTTTAGTTTCGTATAAAACCAGTCAATTAGCACTAAGTTAGTTATATATCTATGTAGCATCGTAATAGTGTGTCTTATTTAAAGAGATAGGAAGTATTAAGTTCATGTAGAAAGCATTAATTAACAGGTTAACTAGTAGCAAGTAGCGCGCACGTAACAACAGGCTTACAAGGGAATGCTATTTATATTGTTTGATTATATGCTCTTGTTCAATAAATTACATTTATGTGAAATTAAATAATAAAGATAAATTTAATAAAAAATATCAGAGGTGAGAGGTCTTTTTGAATAAGCGTACTGTATAAATTCATACTGTAAATTTTTCGTATTAACAGTTTTTTAATGACTTAACCATATAAACGCTATAAAATGTATATCTATACTAATAATAAATCTGTTAAAACCTCCGTTTCATTAATACACTATATATCATCAAGAATAAATTTTAATAGCGCGCTTTTATTTCGATCAGCGCCATCTCTTATCGTGTTTTTCTCTGTGCACGTATCACGTAAAAAGTACAAAACCAATGTAAATAACTTTAATACATAACAAGTATGCTTAGTTAAAAAAATCAAAAAACCCGACTGCATAAAATACTCTTATTATAAACTAAAAAGAATAAAACAATTTACTAGCTTTCATTTGATACCCATATTACTACAGTAAGAAAAAAAATTCAACTCCCCCCCCCCCATCTGCCATTTGCGGGCGCCATTTTGAAAATTTATATAGCCTATGTCACTACTACAATTTAGACAAATCCAACGACACCTCATATGTCAAAAACCGTCCAGCCGTTTGGGCTGTAGGGCGTGCCAAAGAAATGGACATACATACATACATACATACATACATACATACATGCATATATATATATATATATATATACATACATACATACACTCGAAAAACATAACCCTCCTGTCGCAGTCGGGTAAAAATTAAACATAGCTCACAGTATAATTTAGTTTTTGTTTCATTGTAATTAAATTTAAAAATAAATATTTAGGAAAATAGAAATACGCCTAGACGCGACATAGACGCCATCTGGTCTAACGAATCTTAAAAACTCACAAAAATTATTTTTGAGTTATTATTTTGTTAAACTTAAAAGTTTACTAAATATGTCGGATAGGAATAGAAATCGTTTTAATATTTTAGATAAACATCATTTTCAATTAATATACTATTATGTTAAATATTAATTATGTTAAATGTCACTAAATATAAAAACGATATTCTACCATTATACGATAGATGGCGCAGATAATTTTCTGAATCGCGCTGACCAAAACTTCGGCTAAAAGAATGACACTCGCTTTATATATTTATTAAACTGTTTTGCGCGTATTTATTAAACTGTTTTTCTTTTTTGCATTTAATTAAATACTTTAGGGTACTACGGTCTTGATTGTTTGTTTGTTGTTAAAATTTAAAATATTTGGTCGTTATTTGTTTTTTGATTGTATAAAGTTGGATGGTTATAGCTATTTAAGTTGTAATCTATTATCTATATATATATAAAGTCGTGTTAGTTACACCGTTTATAACTCGAGAACGAGTGGAACGATTTTTATGATTTTTGTGTTTTTGGATTTGTCTTCGTCGGGAATAATACTTATTAAAATATGGTATTCATCAATGAGAAAATAATTAATAAAAAAAACAGTTCAAATGTTTCATCCGTACTATCTATATATATAGATATAATAAATCTGTCACTCAATCCGTCTATTATAAAATATTTTCCAGTATCGACGCAGGTGTAGGTGATAAAAAATATAAATTTATAATTTTTAAAATTTTAGTTAAATACCCGTGCGAAGCCGGGGCGGGCCGCTAGTAGTACATACATTTTATAACTATGCACACCGGCATATTTAGCGAAACACAAAAAAAGGTCCATAATTAAAAAAATATGGTTTTATTTTAAAATCTACGGACTACACTTCTTTTGTTACTTAAATCATTATCACACTAAGAACAGATCACATTAAGAACAGATTTTGCGAGTAAAGGCTATTTGTGAAAAATTGTACATTCTTGAACTTTTCATGTAACCGGGAAAAAAAATTTTTTTTCTTTTTTTATACCACGACGGTGGCAATCAAGCATACGGCCCGTCTGATGGTAAGCGGTTACCGTAGCCTATGGACGCCTGCAACACCAGGGGCATCACATGCGCGTTGCCGACCCTTTAAAAACCTATTTACTCCCCTCTTGAAGGACCCCATACTGTAGTCCTGCGGGAAAACCTCGGCAGGGAGTTCATTCCACAGCCGAATGGTCCGTGGAAGGAAGTTCCTCTGATACCGAACTGTACGGGACCATTTGGGCTGCAAAGTGTGAGCATGAATTCCCTGTCGATGGCGAGCGGTGCGATGATAAAAAGTGGCCATTGGCATCATTTCGAACAATTCTTCGGAACACAACCCATTATACAAACGATAGAGCACGCATAGGGATGCAAATAATATTAAAATAACAATTAATTAAGTTAGAAAAATGGTGATTAATATCGCGTATTTCCTCCACGTGCTCTTATTAAAGTTTCTACCCGTCTAGGCATACTGAGAATGATGTTATCGATGGTCTCCTGGGATAGTTTCCGCCATTCCTCAACTACGGCGATTCGCAGTTCACCCACGTTGGCAGGAGCTGGAATTCTGGACTTAACTTTTCTTTTCAGCAAATCCCAAACGTGCTCTATTGGGTTCATATCCGGTGATCTCGCCAGCCACTCCATAACAGTGATATTCATATCATTAAGATAAGCTTGAGTTACCCGAGCGGTATGCGGCCGAGCATTATCCTGCATAAAAACAAAATCGTCACCGATATATGGGGCAAACGGTACGACATTTTCTTCTAAAACTTCTCTGATATAGCGGTCTGCAGTCAGACTCCCTCTGTCAATTACTACCAAGTCTGTGCGAGCTCCCAAACAAATGCCCGCCCAAACCATTATTGATCCACCACCGTATGCAACTGTAGTTTCAAAATTTGTCTGAATGTATCGTTCTCCTTTGCATCTGTATATTCTTTGCCTGCTGTCAATTTGATTTAAGAGAATTCTGCACTCATCACTAAACAATACCTTACTCCATTGGTCCGCGTTCCAAAGTCGATGTTCCTGAGCAAAAGTTAACCTGTTTCTACGATGATTTACCTCGAGCCTTGGAGCCTTGGCGGGCACAAATGAACCCAAACCACTTCTTCGAACCTTCTTCGTACCGTACGCTCACTTACGGTTACACCCCGCACTGCTTCTAAGTCATGTCGGGCTTGTACGGCCGTCAAACGGGGGTTCCTATGTACACGAAACCAAATGAAATGATCATCCCTACTCAAAGTGCGTCTTTTTTAGCCTTGTCCTGCTCTTCTCACATAAGTACCGGTCTCCCTGAACCGTTGGATACTGCGATGGATCGTTGAAACTGGTCGACGAAGATCTCTGGATATAACTCCGTAGGTTTGGCCATTTCTTCGCATTTCGAGTGCCCTCGCAATCTCCGTTGGTGCTAAGTCAGGCATAATTCAGTCCTCGACTCCAAAAATATACGCGATTAAAAAAAAAAACTTACAAAAAAACAGTATTTCAATGAAATGTTAAATCAAACTCAGAAGGAAGAAATACTCGAAGTTCGTTCCAGATGAGGTGTATTTGAATAAAATTAAAACAATTGCATAAAATGTGATGTTCAGTTTTTTCTTAATTTGAAATTATTTCTTTTTAAATTAAATGACGTATAAACCAGCCAGCAACCTTATATGATACTGATATCAAACCTTTTTTTTTTGTGTTCCGCTAAATATGCCGGTGTGTGTATAAAACTTTTACAGATTTTTGAGCCAGGTACTTTCACATAATTTCGTTAAATATTGCAAACTTAGTTGTCATATTATTGACTTTTCCCTGCTTCTTAACATTGGTTTTATTTATTTTGGAGATGCAATATAATTTTATTGTAAAAATTCTTACTATAACTCCTTAGTTGTAGTTGAGTTATTTATAATATTACATGATATCTTGCCGACATTACATTGACAATAAAAATTTAAATCATTTTGAAGATAGCTATTAGATTAAAATATTAAAATGCGAAAACCTATATTTTTCACATTTAATATTGGTTACGATTCAGTAAGCTTTTCCGTATCTCTTAAAAGACTTAAGAATAAATAATATGTAAAATAACCATTCATGATTACCTTCTTCCGTCATTTTATACTCTATATTCCAATTAGGAAAAGATTATATTACGTTCAATATTTACCAGAATTATTTGTATTATCTTTTATTATTTTAGTTCATTAGTTATCGATAATAACTCTTTACTTCCTTTTGCACGGATCCGGAATACATAAACCGATATAATGCTGCTGTTTCTCAACTGTAACATTCTTTTATTTCATAGTATTAATTCCGAATCGATCTTTTTGAAAACTGGAGAGGATCCTAATGAAACTTGATTATTCTCGATCTGATTGCAACGAGTGCTCGAGGAATAATTCGAGAATTGCAAGTGAAAAATCTAGGACTTTTTATGAAAAATTTTGCTTTGTTCAAACGAATTGTTTCTACAAACAATTCGTTACCTACGTACTGCTTAATGCATTAACTGTATATGTACTAACTTCATGTGATAAACAATCTCAAATATCTTCTCTCTGAAATTTCTTCTCGTATGAGAAGTAGAAAAAAAAACTAGTAGGTATATTGGCTGATATATACAGCCAATAATTCAATCAATAGCTCATTCGATTGTTTTTCATAGTACAACCTTATAACAATATCCATGAATTAGCTAAGCTATCCAGGAGGCGTGTTGATTATTTGCGCTCCGTCCAGATAATGATCACCTGCTCACAATAATGTCCTCTTATCCCTTCTCCCAGAAATATTGATATTGTTTTGCCGGTAACGTCAAACGATATCGACGATTATCGAACATAATAATAAATCCGAATTATAATTAACATAATTATGACTATCCTACAAAATTAAAACAATTATAAATCCTTTACATTACCATGGATAATCCTTTATGTTTAAAATTGTTTATAACATTTGATTAATACAAAACATAAAATGACTACTGGATACAGTACCAAAAGGTTACATATATTACTAATTTAATGCAATAACTCTAACATATATAACAAAAATAATTGAAAATATAGGTATGTATATGTATAACAAAAAAAGTTGTCGTTACACAAAGACTTTAATTTTGTAACGTTTTGTGTCATGATCCTTGTTTTTTAAGATAAATATATAAATAGGAGATAAATTATTATTTTTTATAAAAAAAGAAAGAAACAAAGCAAGCGAAAATACAATAATAAATTAAATGTTAAGATTGGTCACGAAAGCAATCATTTTTACAATTATAGGAACCAAATGTGTTTTTCTCACAATTAAATAAATGCAGTATCGTAATGTATTGTATTAATAGCGGATATTATCACGAAACGTAGTTATAAAAACTAAAGTGATCGAGCGCGGCGTATCTGTACTGAAATTATGAAGAGAAAATATTCCTACTTTTGCTTGTAATCAAAAATTCTTTAATCTGGAATCTGGTGGATTTAAATATTTCTTTCGCTATGAAAAAGCAAATCTAAGAACATTATGCTCCAACTCATAAGCAGCAGTAGCTCTATCAAAGTGGGCCTTTACTATTTACCAATTATTGAGTTAAAATCTTAACAATATAAAATGCGAAAGTTTGAATATTAATATGTAATATCTTATATTATTCGAAACGTATTGTTTGTGATTTATGATTAGCGATTGCAAATCTAATCATATAGAAATAAATTTTAACAAATGTAGGTATAGGTTTGAAAAAGAAACGCAGGAGAAACCACGGGGGAAACTTCGAGGGACGTCTAGTACGAAATATAGTGAAGGAAGTGTAAAATAATTAAATAAAATTAAACGACTACGATGAAGTCGGTCTCTTAAACGAAGGGTTCCGTACCACCAAAACTTTTTTTTAAACTACATATTTTTCAAAAACTTTATTTATAATCTACCAAATATTCAGGTTAGACAGACAGCCTTAAATTTTTGACTGTCACTATTTGAGTGAGAAATACAAAAAACTGTGAGCAACATTATATTATATTTTTGTGTGAAAAAATTGTGTACCTCTCTATTTATTTGCTCACACATATAAGGCTGGATCACGACGAGTTGATTGATCTATAACAAAATCATTTATCAGGCAATATACGCTTTTGTATAAATTAGTAAAGTTATTTAATTCATTACAGATAATTAAATTTTTGACTGGACATATCGTCATGTTCAATAGTCGGATCCATTTCCATTCATGTTATTAAATTTATCTCACACGCCTATTAACTTTTATCTCGTTACAGAAACTACTGTTATAATAAACGCTTTCATAGTAAATTTTAATTAAATTGATATAAACTCATATTACTATATATATTTAAATTATATAATAAATAAACAAATTTTATTTTCATTGTACCTTCATCTATACTACAAGTAAATATAATTAACGACTGTTTGTTGTAAATTTTTTTTTTAAATAAAAGCTCATCTATGATGAAGGTAACAATTAGTTCCTTCTGGCAACTATATCTGTATAATTTTTTTTATAAAACGGACCATTGAATCGATTTATTTCGTAATTTCATAGGTTTTGATATTTTGTGTGAAACCCTGTTCTTTTTTTTCTTAAATAATAAAATTATATTAGACCTGTCATATCATTTTGGACAGCAATAAGAATTAATTAAAAAAATCAAAAACCCGACTGCGTTAAATACTCTTATTATAAACTAAAAAGAATAAAACAATTTACTAGCTTTCATTTGATACCCATATTGCTACAGTAAGAAAAAAATTCAACCCCCCCCCCCCCCTCATTCCGCCATTTGCAGGCGCCATTTTGAAAATTTATATAGCCTATGTCACTACTACAATTTAGACAAATCCAACGACACCTCATATGTCAAAAACCGTTCAGCCGTTTGGGCTGTAGGACGTGCCAAAGAAATAGACATACATACATACATACATACTTACATACATACATACATACATACATACATACATATATACATACATACATACACTCGAAAAACATAACCCTCCTTCTATCGCAGTCGGGTAATAATATAACTCACTTTATTTGTTATCAGCTATCTGCAAACGATAGTGGTATTAAAATCGAGCCAGCTGTTTCTAAGATTACTTAGAAAAAATAGACCCCACAGATATACAAAAAATTTAATATTAATTTTTTTTCTTAAGTACCGTGAAAATACTCAACAGCGAGTCTCAAGCAAATGAAGTATATAGGTTTAACATGAATAGTTTATAGCGTTATAACCTTATTATTTATATAGTATTTATATTAATAAAATTTATATTTTATTACTATAAAACTCTTACACATGTTTTAGCCAGGTATTTTCAGATAACTTCGCAAAATAATGCATCCTTATTTATTATATTATTCTTTTTTTTTCTAATTCTTAACATTAATTTAATTTCTTTCGGACATGTAAAACAATTATGCGTATTATCATTTTGGTGAAGCTACTTGTCTAAACTAATAAACATTATAAAACCGCGACAAAACATTTACAGCACCTATTCAATGTTTAACCGAGTAGTATACTATAACAGGAATGTAAAAATCAGGCAATACCTACTTTAAAATGAACAAAACCTTACGGCATTGCATAAAAGTCGAAAACTTCAAATATTTCACACTTACAACGAAACAAATTACCTTTGTCTTTCGTATTTTGTAATCCTCTCTTAACGTCGATCTATAAATCACTGGCAGCACTGGCAGTGGAGGAAAAGCTTCATTGGACACATTTAGGATTCTCTATTTTTCTATAAATTTCTCAGTTAATGATCATATATACGGCATACGTCATAAAATATAAAAAAAAAAAAACAGGAATGTTTCATTATCAAATATTGTTTTTTTGAAAGGCATAAACAAACGACTTTTTTTAATCAAGCTAATCAACTATTGTATAATATAATACAAAAAATTTCATATGATAGATTCAGATTATATATGTATATACAAGAATTGAATTTAACTAATACTTCTATAAAGAAGTATCAGTTAAATCTTAGAAAAATTGTTTTAAAAAAATCATTTGAAATCTATTCAAAAGAGTGAATGCTCTTAATAATGTACATACAAGTCAGAAATATTGTACACTTTTATACTGAGGTACTGAGTCTAACTATTCGGTACTACTGACTACTGAATATTCGCACTGAAATAAACATAGACGTGAAGCAATTTGATCACTTTGAATCAAAATTTAAAGTTATCAAGCCAAATACGTAGCGTAGGATTTAAATTTTAACGTGCAACGATATGTTGACCCAAATCGTAATCAAACGCAGCAAGTTTTTTATTTCACAATATTTTGAATTTCTAGATTACCGTTACGTTGTTGAGAATTAGTAGGATTATTTTAGTTCGTCCTACTGCAAGATAAGAAAAGATCATAAAGTACCTATCCTACCCTATCAGCAGGCAGCAATTAGTCCCAATGAGACAAAAAAAAAAGTAGTAAAATAAATCTTGAGTAGGTATCTTATGAGTTCTGTTTTTTTTTTCTTATTTCTGAGATATTTAACTTTTTTTAAAAAAAATTATTATAATTTATTTTTCTTAATGAAGCATATACTGTATATATAAAGTTACAACTTATAAATGTCTACTACTGGACGATAATTTCTTTTTCATTGTAATATTTGTTAATTATAACAAAATCTAAATCTATTGATCTAATATTTGTTAATTATAACAAAATCTAAATCTATTGATCTAATATTTGTTAATTATAACGAAATCTAAATCTACTGATGTATGTACCTAATTTTCATACTCACACAGTTACAAAGCTGTATTCTATTGAACGCTGAATTTATTAAAACCTGGTAATATCAAAAACTGGCATATACCATAAACTCAGTAGTACTTATCGTAGCAGAACAATAGTTATTTATACCAAAGGACATGAAATCTAGCTAAATAAAAAATAATGACGATAACAACAGCCTTAACGAATTGTTTTTATACAATTTTGTTCACAATTTATTACGTATAGATTAAGTGATTCGATAAATTGCACTATGTACTGTACCAGCCTGTAAACCACCCACTGCTGAGCGAAAGCCTCTTCTCCATATAGAAGTAGAGTTGGAGCTTAAGCCACCACGATTAACCACTGCGGGTTGGCGGATAATTTCTCTAACATGAGTAACGATCGTTATCAGGTGTCTATGATAAAACCGGGACCGACGGCTTTACGTTCTCTCCGAGGCACGGTGAGGAGACCCACAAGAACATACATCCAGACGGAAACAAATATTTGTACAAATACAAATATCTGTATCTGATTCCGAGCGGGAATCGAAACCGCGAACGCCGGCGCGCGGCTTTGAGGCAACTACTCGCACCACTACACCAGAACGGTCGTCGCATGCACTCTAGTATTGTTCAATTTCATTTGTAAAGCAGTCTATAGAAATCATTAGATTCATGAATATTATGTACATAAATATCAATTAATTATATTAATTATTTATTAGCAAATATTCATAACCCAATTTTATTCGCAAAGGATTATTTATCGTTGTTTCTGCAAACAAACGGACGCGTTAAGCTTCGTAACTAGGCTATAAATATCGGCAAGCTCTAACTAATGGGCTTAGTTCAACACTTCTATTAGTTTTCTCTTTGAGGCTTTTTGTTTAATCGCCATAATCTCTCTAATCACTTGTTATGATTCGTAATGTTATTGTTTTTTTTTTTGCTTTATATCGCCATAATTTTAATTAAACTTTAATTCAAATATTTGAAAACAGAATCCAAAAAATTATACAACATATTTAATTATAATATGTAACAAATATAACTTTAACCCCCACGGAAAAAGTTATACAAAGTGTAATATGTGTCGTAATATTTTGACTGTCAGACGTCAAAATCGAAAGAATAGCTACTGCTTACTTCATCTGAAGTTCTAAACCATCTCTCGACAGAAGGTTATTATTTAATTGTTACTTTTTAGAGAAGTTTTTAAGTTAAGATCACTACAAATAATGTAGTTAAAAAGTTCAAATATTTGAAACATAAAAACATATATTTTAATAAAATTTCAGAGGAAAGGAACTTGATAGCGTCTCTATGGTCATTCAAGATAGCGTGAAATTAATTATCTGTTTAAACTTTTTACAATATATCCTAGAAGTGAAGTCCTTAAAAACTTTCCAGTGACTTTGTGGGCGAAATTAAAGAGAGAAGTCTTGGAAAAATCTTTTTCCAGTATATTTTCAACTTTAAGTTATTTAACTGCATTTGAAAATGTTTCTTTTTCAATATTATTTATTTTTATGGTTAAAGTATTAATTATTTTATAATTTTAAAATCTTACGTTAACGGACTTTAAAGGCATTTATTTAAGAACAACTCAAAAATCCTTCAATAAATATTGAAAGTCTCTTCTAGATGATGATGATAGAAAGTAGAAAATAAAATTAAAAATAAACGACTTAAGAAGAACATCCAATGTCTTCCAGGTCCAGATGTTGTAGATTTTAATTTTTTTTAATGCGTCTCAAGTCTATTAAATAATATGAGTTATTATATTAATACACCGTAAGTTGATAATTTGCTGTAAAAGATTTGATTTATCTAGCTACGTTTTTTTTTAAAGATTTTTACCTAAATATTTTACATATCTATTAAATTTTAATATATACTGACACTACATAAACCGCGCGGTATAACCCGCGTTTAGGGTTATAATTACTGTACAGTGTGTGTAATACTGTGTAAAATATTATGCTATCTTGTGCTTGTTATCTTACAAAATTGAGTTGAGTTAACGAGCGGAGTTTTCTGTTCTGAGTATAGTAAGTAACCTCAAACCTTTACAATATAAGAATCAACTATTTATGCCTTTTATAAAAATATGAGATAAAAGTACCAATCATTGCTATTAAAGTCTTAACTACCGTATACTCCCAAAGAAATAAAAAGTATTAATTTTTGTTTTAAATTATTGTTCCAGAATACATACGGACGTGCTATGTTTCGTAACTAGGATATAAATATCGGCAGCTCAGACTAATGGACGCAGTTCAATAGTACCCCATTTATTTTGCTCTATTAGGTTCCTAATTGTATCCGTACTTTTCGCTGTAAAGGGGAGTATAATTAAAGAAAAGAAATCTCTAACATCTCTGCACCTGCCTCTTAATGTCTTCGATCGAACACTATTAGTTAAGGCATAAGTAACATACAAATTCAAATTTTCAATTTAAACTTATTAATAATAAGTGTAATAAAGAGAAAAAAATTATATAAATTGTCGTTGATCAAATACTTGATACAAATGCTTTAAATGAAATAAAAATATCATCTACTTCAAGGTGTCAAAATCCATGTTTTTTTTTTTGTTTCGTTATTTTTGTTTAGTAATTTCCTTCACTTTTTATATTATAAAATTCTACTTGGATATTCAACACCAAATAAATTGAAAACTGAGTTATAATGTATTGTTGCTGTAAGCTAACGTTTGAATAATTAAATATCAATGCACGTGCATTATACTCGTAGTAGCGCTGTACTCATAATATAATAAACTGAACCTCATTTACTATGTAGTCACTAGCTCTTTGTGAATACCAATGTGTTGAAGGCATAATCGATCACAATTCAAACACCATTTTGACAACGTGCACCGCAATATAGGGAAAAGTTTTGAAAATAATTTTTAAATATTAATTATAAAATATCTATCTATAAAAAATATGATTTACGACACGGAGAAAGATTGTTCTTTGGCATTTGTATACACACATACTCGTATTAATGTACAGTCAGATGGTGATTTTGGTCATTAAGTTTACCAAAAGCAGATGCACATGGACTATCCTCACCTAGCGTCGGTTGTCACATCTCTTTTTATATTCTGTGATAAATATAAGAACCAGAGTGAGTTAAAACATATAAGTTCTTAAACTTTCATAGTCACTAACACTATGATTATATTTAAAATTTTGATAGTACAGAGTATTCCTGTGACCATGGTATTTGAAATGGGGCTGAAATATCGGGAACAAAAACAAACATTGTAAATATTCTATTTTAAATAAAAATCATATACTCGTACGCATGGTATCATTTGAAATTGTTCCACACTGTTTCATAATGTTCCGCGTTTATTAAAGAAACATAATGGTCATTTGTTTAATAGAAACAACGTTCTCGTCCAGGCCACTTTCAGACATCGCGCCACTGCATTCAAGCCGCGATCATGCAACAGGACGGAAATGTCGGCAAACAATTGACAATCAGTAAAAATAAAGTTTTTATTAAAAATGAAATTTTACAATATTATACATATTTACAATTCAAAACTTAAAATAATTATTTACAAACAGTTTTAGTATAAATCATGTTCGCGTGGAATGGTGCCAAGAATACTAGCACCATTTCCCCGTTGAATCGCAATTCCGATTCTTTGGGCAAAAAATGCACCAGCCCTCCTGTCACCAGTGGACAATCTAAATATATTATGGTATATAATCATCAGCATCTTCATCATCATTATATCAGCCGTTGGATAACCTCTGTTGAACGTAAACCTCCCCCATCGACCTCTCACGACCCCTAGCGACTTTCTCAAGTCGTCTGTCATCTCGCGAACGGCTGTCCGACGCTGCGCTTGCCGATACGTGGTCTCCACTTGAGTACCTTTCTGCTCCATTGGGCGTCAGTTCTACGAGCTGTGCCCTGCCCACTGCCACTTCAGCTTGCAAATTCGTTGGGTTATGTCGGCAACCTTCGTTCGTCTGCGGATCTTATCATTTCTGATTCGATCTCGCACCGAAATACCAAGCATAGCCCTTTCCATTACAGGCTGTGTGACTTATAGTTTGTTTAAAAAGCCTATATTGCCCTCCTGAACCTAAAGTGCAGTAACAGCAAAAACACGAATTCGAGAAAAGCACTCCTAAAGTTTAGAATCCATAAAAATATATCCGAAAGATACTTTTCGATAAAACTTTGAATGCAAGGTGAAAGGATATGTATAAAACTATAATACTAAAGATTGTTACGTTAGTTTTTTTTTACAAAAAAGTATGATTTTGACCATTTTTATGTTTTTGTTCCTATTACTACATACGGTTTTTTTACAAAATATTTTTAAAAACTCTTTTAAATGCAGTAAATCTTGTTATTACTGCATTTTAGATTTTTTCCCCAGATTGTTACTAACAAAAGTGTATTACGAAAATACTGGTATTTAATTTGTTTTTAAAACAAAACACTGAAGTTTCACACATAAAGTAAAATAAAATACCTTTTATTTAAATAAAAATTTGTATTTTCTTAAACAGATTTACTTGAAAAGTCATTTATGGCTATGCCATTAAAACTATTTATCAAAATATTGTACCTTATTACAATACTAGCGGCCCGCCCCGGCTTCGCACGGGTATTTAACTAAAATTTTAAAAATTATAAATTTATATTTCTTATCACCTACATGCGACATCTATCGTATAATTGAAGCATATCGTTTTTATTTTTAGTGACATTTAACATAATAGTACTTATATTAATTGAAAATGATGTTTATCTAAAATATTAAAACGATTTCTATTCCTATCCGACATATTTAGTAAACTTTTAAGTTTAACAAAATAATAACTCAAAAGTAAGTTTTGTGAGTTTTTAAGATTCCTTAGACCAGATGGCGTTGGCGGCGTAGGTACCTATTTCTATTTTCTTAAACATTTATTTTTAAATTTAATTACAATGAAACAAAAACTAAATTATACTGTGAGTTATGCATAATTTTTATGTATTAAAGTTATTTACATTGGTTTTGTACTTTTTACGTGATACGTGCACGACCAAAAACGATAAGAGATGGCGCTGATACAAAAAAAAAAACGCGCTATTAAAATTTATTCTTGATGATATATAGTGTATTAATAAAACGGAGGTTTTAACAGATTTATTATTTGTATAGATAATAGTGCAAATTGTTTTTTGTGGGTAGCGATATTATCAATCTTCACAAGATTTTGATAATCCTAACTAGTAAATGCGCCATAAAAGGTAAATCTCAGGTATTTATCACGCTTAAATTAAATCACAAAATCAACATAAAATCTTTCTTCTGAACTTAACTGATGACTAAATGAGTATTCTTGTCTTCCAAAACTAATTGTCAGAAAAGATGAAACAATAATTATAGCAATAGAATTAAACAAAAAAAGCTATACAAACTAATTAATATCACTATTTAATTAATAACATAAAATAAAATAATCAGACTTGTTGTATGAAGTACCTACTTACTCTAATTTTACTCGTCTATATCAAATTCAAGTATTTCGTTTCTATCGTTTTTGGAAATAGGGAGATTTTTTCAAAAGATCAATCTATTTTCAGGCATCATGAAACCTAATTGTTTTATTATATTTTGCTTCCTTCCTAAATCGATACCTTTAGGGCCCGTTTTTTGACTAAAGATTGGCAAGGTTTTTGATTTTAAGCAAAACATGTGGTTATAGTTAGTTTCGTTAAAATCTTTTTTTGTAGAAAAGGCAGTGCCTTCATCTTTGAACCAAAACTTCAACTATGTCTCTTAAGTAAACCCTGTTTCCCTCGTTATCCTAAATTTTGTTTTGTGCAACGTGTGATTTGAAGTTGTAGAAATCTGTAACCTCCATTATTTTACATACTACCTTCCCCGACTTGAGTGACTCCGTAACTGCGTTAACGAAATCCCTAAAATCATAAACCTTGTCTTTTTTTCGCAAAAATTGTTCTACAAAGTGATGAAAAGAATCGGCTGACATGAATGTGTGCCTGGTTCAAAATATTTAAGCACAATCTGTGTGGCAGAGATGTCACTACTATTTATTATTTGAATAAAAAATGTTAGCAAGCACCAATTTTTATTTTGGGCTGAGCAGTTGTCCAGCCATAAAGTTATTTTCTTTGCATCACGTTTTTCTAATAAGAATGCCCTAAAGGTACTCACAATATCTTCCTGCTTCCTATTTGAGATCCCTTCATGCCAAACTGCCGCAAATACGTCACCGTCTTTAAATTTCCCTAATGGTACAAATGTTTCATTGTACACTACTAATCTTGGGTAAAATACAGTCGATTTAAAACTATCTATTCTAGGTAACATTATCACCTTCTGCAAATACGTACTACTACAGAGACGTGAATTTCATCTTGGCATTGTTCTTTTCCATCTTTTTCGTAAATTTGTCTTGTGTGTGTGCTTTTGTATATTTAAGTTTGTGGTTGAAACTCCATCGAGATCACTGAGCATAATGCTGAGGTCTTCTAGGGATTCTTCCATAAGCACGATATCATCGGTAAATCGAAGGTGAGTGATGTACTCGCCGTTTATGTTGATGCCGAATCCTTTCCATTTCATTCCATTTATTATGGTATATATTCGTTTATAAATATTATCTCTTATGACTACGAAATAAGCTTTAAATCACAAAACTCCATTATTTATATAAGCATTCTATACAACACCGAACATTAACACTAAACTATTAGATTATTATTTACAATTAGATTTTTATTGAAGTGAAAACTTTTTAAAGTGAAAAACTTATAGGTTTACGTCCCCGATGACCTCGACATGCTCGTGATGTATTGCGCTTGAGCTAGACTGGCGACACGTAGTATAGCGGCCTGTGTACACTGTACATGTATACGCATATATACATTAAAACAGAGCCGGCCTAAGGCGAAAATTGCAAGTGTGCAAGACTCACATTTTATGCCCCTAAGAAAACATTATAGAGTTTTATTATACATAATTATCTTGTGTCGGAAGTGTGCACAAAATCAAAAGCCGCCAGGATATAAGTGCTTTGTCGATGTATCCGAATTCCTAAAAAAAGGTCGTCCGGAATCAATACCTAAAAAATATGCCCTCCCAAAAAGGCTCGAGTTTGCGGCTGCATACTTCGCACACTCCTTAGGCCTGCCCTGCATTAATACATTCTAGATACTCGACTGTATCATATGCGTGTTTGACTTTTTGGGTGAGTAAAATCTTATGACTTCCTGTCACCGATATACTGTAATAGCAGTAACTGAAGTTATGTTGAGCACGTCTTGACCAGTTTATTTTATATACTGTGCATTTTTGTTTATTTATTTATTTATACACTTTATTGCATACATACAGTTAAGATGAACATTAACATAGTATAATATATTTATATATATACAGAGAAAAAAAAATTAAATAAAGAGTAGAAAGATTTACTGACGGCATGCAAAGGCGGTCTTATTGCTCTAAGCAATCTCTTTCAGACAACCCCAGATGAAGGAGACTATTCATAATAAAATGTGGAATATTTCTATCGTAGATAAATATAATTGTAGATACAAAATATAAATGTATGTACTTACACATATAAATATTTAAAAGAAAAAAAAAGAAAAGAAAAATAAGCATACAGAAAATAAATTGATTTATATATAAAATACTTACAACATATATCTACATAGATACATACATATATATACAACATAAACATATATATACAAGATGTGTACATATATAGGTACATAACATATAATAACACGAAAGCGATTAAAGCGAGAGATACTCGTAATGTTTGTATAGTAAGCGTTTTTAAAAGTTGACAACGAAACGAAACAATGCGCATTGTTTTTTTTTTGTTTTCGATTATTATTATTATTTGAATTGACTAATTGTAGAATCACTGTGCAGTACAATAGTAAGTACTCAATATAATTATGTTTGTGTAGAAAATTAAATGATGAAAACAAAACATTTAATATCGAATATTTCGAACATAGTTATTAATATTTTTGCTTTGAAAGTTTTAATATTATTTTTCCATTTTTTTACAGTTTTCACTTCTGTCGTATGTTTTATGACTGCCTATTATTTTATATATTTATTGAATTTAAGTTGAAATTCAGTTCGTAATCTTATCCTTAAGTAATGGAGATTATTTACTTTTGTTATCTTAAGAAGTAGGTATGACATTTTTACGTACAGGATATCTTAAAAAAGATGTCAGGCTCCTGGGGTAGAACCAGATTATGTCAGATTTTCACCCCCTGAAAGCCCTGTTATGGCCGTCCTGGATATAGGTGTCTGAATTGCTGGAGCTATAAACCTGAAAACCATGTAAAGGATTCCGAAACAGGTGGTCGTTTGTAACAAAAAAAAAAAAAAAAGATCCTGGCTGATAACTAAAAATGTCTGTTACACTGATTATAGAGATATAGAGAGAGAGAACGCTTGCCCCAAACCCAAATCGAGCCAAATAAAGAGCTACTTGTTAGTGTATGATGCTGTGCTGGTTAAGAGCTTCTTTAAACTGACGCTAATAATTACTGTAAACTGTAATGTGTATTAAAATAATAATTGTAAAATAACTAATTTACAATAGATAAATTCCAAGACTTATCTATTGACAAGTAGTGGTAGTTTGATAACGTTTAATAGCTCTAGTTCATTCCTTCTAATGGCTCAGATCCTATTTTTTTTTTTATCGCAGGGGAATCCATTTACGGATGATATCCTGGACGCCCGGGTCGGCATTCCTAGACCTATGTCGGACTCGGCACTTTGGGAGTGCAATACCGTACTAAACCCCTGCGGGAGCCTTCAGCTGCTTTAATTGGAGGGTCCCGGATCTGCAGGCAACAGGATCCTTCCAGCGACAGGCTGGCTTCGGCGAAAAGGCCAGACTTCTCCTCCATAGGGACTGTCCGGCTAACCTCTGAACAGTCCCGACGACGCTGTGTCTAGCAGGACCGGGTTCCCATCCCGGCCCAACACGAGCACAAGGGCGTTACTGGAGGCGCATTAAGTAGCGCCTCCTACGCACCCCCATTCGTCGCCCGCGGATGGAGGCCACGTCGGCGGCCTCCTCTCTCATCCGCTCGTCGGCCTCCTTCTGGGACATTACTGTCTCGGAGAAGGAGACCATCGCCTTCCAGGACTCGTCGTCGCCGAGCATCGCGGTGATGACGCTCGGGAATGGCTCAGATCCACATTAACACCGCTTTGTAGTAAAGTAAGATTTTTTTTCTTAAAATTAATCTTATTTTACGTAGAGTAATATCGTAAAGAAATATAAATTTATCTTTCGCGCCGTTTTTTTCGTCGAAGATTATGCCGTTGTCCAGTTGTGGGACATTTTCATCTATTTCTAATAAGATTATAAAAAATAGTTTTAAGTATTTTGCTTATAAAATAAAACTTCTACACAAACATTCATCTCCTGTTTAACTTTCTTAGGGGTAGACTTCCAAAAAATCCTAAATTATTATTGTTTGTAAAATAGTTTTTAGAACCAATTTTTATTTATGTAGCTTGAATAGTTAACGCTTTGCAATGATAAATCAGCAGTCAGATCATGATATTCAAGTTTAGATAATTTCGCTGAGCACTTGCAGCTCTGATTATAACTGTCTAGATGACATATTGGCTATGCATAACGGTTGAAATTACATATGTCTACTGTATTTGATATATTCGCTTCGTCTCTGAATTAGGGTCATATGCATCAATAAAAAGTGAGGTACTCGTAAAAAAGTATTAAACATGGCTGTTTGTGATATTGAAATGTTACGCAACTATGATTGATTGATTTATTTTGGGATAGGGGCAATCTTAAAAACGGATTCGGTCCCTCAGGCGGCAATCAGGTAATGTGGGATAAAGTGGGTTACAACCCATTAAAACTCTTGTGGAAGTCGTCTTAGATATGTATTGTATCCCGTATCTCTCTCTCCTCGTAGTTGGAGGAGCGTGAGTCAACGGGGCGAGATTGATTTATTTTTATACACTTGAAATAAAATAGAATATTACAAGTATTTTCTTCAAATTATGTTCCTAGGTGTAGTTGATACTAAAATTTTAATATTGCAGAATTTTGAATTTTTTTAATCGTATTTGCAAGGCTCATCATAATTTCTTGTTAAGAGTTTTTATTCATCTTAAAATTATTAAATAATACTTTGAGTTTATTAAGTTTATGTAATGCTTAAAATTTCCTTCATAAAATATAATTTGCCAGTCCAGTTTTGATGATATCAATATTTTTTGTGCTCTCAAATCGATGAAGAGACGTTATACTTACAACGGACTGAATATAAAAACTCGTAGAAATCGTACGATTCAGTGAGCACCACTAAAAACAATTAAATTTTTTATAATTTTTCGTAGTTAGATCTTCACTTTTATAATTAATTTTATTTTTTATTAGATATTATCGTATATCACTTAACAGAAATTTAAACTAATCGTGTATTAACTGATTATTTTATTTCGCTTAACAGTATGAATATTAAAATATTGAATGAAAGGTAAGTAAGATCAGGTAATTTCAAAAATAGTCAGTAAATTGATAAATAAATTACGGTACATATTTCACTATTAAAGATAGTTGTAAGAAGTCGTTTGGGTTTTTTTTTTTTATTGTTCTATATAGACTGGTTATATTAAGACTTATAGAGGCTACCCACTTATTTTTATTTAAAAAATGAAGAAAAAAATATATATATACATATATTGAGGCAAAGACTTGTCTATTGAATTAATTCGGCGAGGAAGTGCTTTCCGTTATCGTTAATTGTTTTTGTTCTCTTGTCCTTATATAGAAATGATTCGTGTTAAATAGTCTCAAAACTTCGGTTCTACTTAAAAATAATTACCTGTTAAAATGTTAAGTATAATATAATGATATTTGTAATAGAAAACTGCTGTAGGGATGTATGTGCACAAATGATTTTCGTTTATAGTACATTAAAGAACGGCTTTTTTATCAATATTCTTCTCAAGTCAAATGATTTAAGTTTTAGGCTTTTATTCGTTTCAAAGAACTGAAAACCGATAAACGATCTGAATGCAGCACGAGTCGATTTCAAAGCTTTGCATTTAAATCAGAATTTCAGAGTCAAATGCGCATCGAATATTTTGGAGAAACTTTTTGAACAAGAGACTCGTTGTGCGTATTAATAACAGCTTGTTTCCTTAGTCGCTTCTACGACAAAACTCGGAAAGACTGGGCAATAAACCGCACGGCTTGAAGGGCCGGCAAAACCGCAATAGAATATATATGAATAAAAAACTGTAAAAACCACATAACAGAATCGAAATCATCCTTTAATTCTAACAAATCGGCTCGAGATAACAAAGTTATATAAAACTGAAATAAACATCATATACACATTTACAAAGTTTCAAATCAACACGAGAACAAGTTGTTTGAATTGACTGTTAAAATGGGTTGACACACATACACATAGTAGTAATATCTAGTATAGCAGCTAATAAATACGAGTACATGTTAAAATCGTTCATGGAAATCTATCCATAATTTGATGAAAGAACACGATGATTTCAACCGAAAGATGGCGACTTCGTACCCGGGCTGGTAACACTGAACTTTTTATTTATTTATTTATTAAACGTTAACTTATTGTTAACACTTAAAGGAAATGTCCATCCAGGAGAAATTATGAAACATGTGTATGTATTTTGTTATCTTTGACCACAAAAAATTTTTACATTACTCTAACAATAATAATAATATATCACTCTAATAATTAGACTTTTTTTATCGCAGGGGAACTCATTTACGGGTGATATCCAGGACACCCGGGTAGGCAGTCCTAGACCGTATGTCAGACTCAGCACTTGGGAATTCAGTACCGTACTAAGCCCCTGTGGGAGCCTTCATCCGCTTTAATTGGAGGGTCCCGGATCTGCAGGCAACAGGATCCCTCCAGCGACAGGCTGGCCTCAGCAAAAAGGCTAGACTTCTCCTCCATGGGAACTGTCCGGCATCACCTCTGAACAGTCCCGACGATGCCGTGTCTAGCAGGACCAGGTTCCCATCCCGGCCCGACACGGGCACAGGGGCGTTACTGGAAGCGCATTAAGTAGCGCCTCCTACGCACCCCCGTTCGTCGCCCGCGGAGGAAAGCCGCGTCAGTGGCCTCCTCTCTCCCCCGCTCGTCGGCCTCCTTCTGGGACATTATTGTCTCGCAAAAAGACACCATCGCCTTCCAGAACTCGTTTTCGCCGAGCATCGCAGTGATGACACTCGGGAGCGACAAGTCCCCTAAACTATTCCTTACTTAATGTTCAATTTCGTAAACATTAAGCTTTTGAACATCATTACCATAATTTTTAGTTATTCCATTGTTCATTCCATACAGTCAAATAAAATATGATCAATTTCATTTTATTCTCGATTTTTCGACACATAACGTTATATGTGATGCTGGCTACAAAATTGTGTCAATTTTTAGCTTATATGTGCTCTTTAGTAAACATACTATTAATAAAACAAATTAAAGAAGAGAAACAATTCCCGATAATGAAGTAACATTTGTATTTCTATTCTCTCTTTATCTTTTTTTAAGCGGTCAATATGTTATTTATACAACAACACTGATGCAGACTTGAATTTAAATTTTTGAACCACAGCAATTACAATATAACTAATACAAAATAATAATTAAATATATTTAAAAAATTAAATACTTTTAGAGTAGTAAGCAGCCACTAGACTAAAATTTTTGATGATAAAACCCAAAGTAATACTGTAAATTTAGAGTATTTATTCAAGCACTAAAATGGTCTGACTACGGAGTTGGCGAAATATTCCGCCGCTTTGCTACTTTTCCAACACTTTATCCAACTTCACGTGAAAATTAAATAGAAAGCTTTTGTGATGAATAAAACGTAATACAGGTTGGTATTATTCAATTATGTTAATAATTTTTGAATAAAAAATAACTTTTCAAACATATAGTACACTATATAATATATTTTATAAAAATACTCTAAAAATTATAAAGAGAGTCGAGAGTTGAGAAGACAGTCAGAATTCAAAAAAAAAATTGTTTAATTTTTTGAAGTGCGTATTTGCACTTTCTACCCGTTAGGTATTATATTCTTTTAGGATATCGAAATAAAAAATAACTACTCAATTATGAAAAAAGAACGCCTTATTCTTTATAAGTTGATCCACAATCTTATTAAAAATAAAAAAAAATTTAGATTTTTATGCAATCAGATTTTACCTAAATAACCATAGTATGGTTGATGAAAATTTAACTTTGATTAATTACTTATTCTTCATTTAAAAATAAAACATATTTTATGCTTATTATATGTTTATAGTACAAAGAATTATAATTACATGAAAGTAATTTTACATATCTTGTATAATATACACTTACATATTATATAGGTACATATATGTGTTGGTGCAGTGTCAGTTGTGTTTGAGTTGTATCTTTCCCTGACCATCAAGTCAATCAATAAGTGTAATGTTATTTAGTTAGAATTAGGTTACGATGGGACTGGCATGTACTTTTGTATAAAAGTCTCTAAAGAAAAAAAAAAGAAAAAAAGTGTAATGCGTTTATTAAAGGACCAATCGCTTTATCTTTTACGTAATTATAAATTTATAATTATGTTATTGATTGTACATTTAATAAAATAAACTGACCCGTTGGCGCAGTTTGCAGTGACCCTGTTTTCTGCTCAAAGGATTGTGGGTTCGATTCCCGCTCCGAGTCTGGGTGTAATATATGTTTATTTATATATAGGTATTATTTATATGTATATTTATTTTTAAAAAAATGTATATCAGTCGGCTGTTACCTAAAACACAGGCATTAAGTTGCCTACTTTAGGAACAGACGACCTTGTGTGTGTTAAATATGTTTATTTTAATTTATTTATATATTTTAAATTCCGTTTAAGTATATACAAATGAATTCACAAAGATTCTTTTACTTTTAAATTATGACAAAAAAAACTGGAAACGCATACTCCTACACATAACAGTATTTACATATTTAGGATATACAAATATATTAAAGGAGGTTTATGTTCGCCGCTAGAGCTCTTTAGAAATATCCAATTCGAGCAATATTAATCGCATGACTGATCCAAAAAGAATATTTTCCGGTCTAGCTTACACAGTGAAGGCATCACGAGTATTTTAATATTTTGTTTTTCATCTCAGCTCTCACACTTTGTTCACTTGCTTCAAGAACGCTTGTCATTGTACATTTCAATGAACAAAGGAAATTCTTGACTCGAAATACTGTGGCGGTAAAAGTAAAGGATTGCTCGAGAGTTTTTTAATACATTGTATCGGAATTTTAAATACTTTATTGTCATCTAAGCTTACAGAATTTCTATTTATACTTCAATTGTGTACGTCATACGTGTTTATAACCATGTATCAAAAATTTAAACAAAACTACGTACATACAATTATACATATTCTATAAAGTCTTTTAATTCTAACTATAAAAAATCTCTAGGCTTATTATCATGTGAGGAATAGGCTTTGTATCATCAGAATTTTTTAAATCATACATGTACATTGTGAGATTAACGCTAACAAACAAATGAACCAGCTTAAAAATATTAGTGTATATTTTACAAAAAAAAACAATCTTTAGTTAAATGCAAAATTATTTACATTTTTTTTAAGCATTTAATTTTAAAATTTCACTTCCATAGATATATCCGTGTAAAATAAATTATTTCGTTCATAATCTTAAGGCAGGGAATGTTTGACTTCGTAAATATTTTAATTACGACCGGTGAACGAAGTTTTAAAGGCCTAGAAAGTACATATTGTGTAAACTCGGGCTAATGAGGTTCAGGCGGATAAATCCGGAATTATTAATGAGTCTTCCTATCACCGGTCACAAGTTTTATCCGAGTTGCTGCCCTCGAATTTGTTTACGACCGAGTCTTTTGAGTTGGGTAAATTTAAAAAGGGGAATGTCATTAGGTAAAGAGAAATTTCTATTTTAGTTCTCACCTTTAATACTGTTTCTACTAAAAACTGTTAACGAGGAAAGGTAATTAAAAATATTTAAAATATTGATGAAAGCTGAATAATGGATATGAAGAATGAAGAAAGAAATATTGAAAAAAAATAAAAATAAAAACATATTTATTTATCTATAACGAAATAATTAATAATATTAATTATTTCCTATTTGACTCGAACGATACCAACACTACATTTCTTTTCAACGCTGCACCCAAGTCAGTACGGGTTAATGCCGGTGCTAACGAGAAATCAAAGACGCTCTGTACGATTTAGTTTAACAAATACGATCAGAGATAAGACAAAAAAGAACGTCTTGCTGAGTTCACTCGACACCAAAGGAGCCTTCTATAATATACTAGCGGCCCGCCCCGGCTTTGCACGGGTATTTAATTACAATTTCAAAAATTATAAATTTATATTTTTTATCACCTACACCTGCGTCGATACTCGAAAATATTTTATAACAGACGGATTGAGTTGTCAAACATGTCAAAATAAAATGTACTTTAAATCAAAAGCACTAAGGAGTATTGATATCAACTTCGAAGCAAATAACTTTCAATCCCCTTTTAACTTCGTTAGAGGATGAATTTCGATAAAATACGAAACACGTCTTCAATCAATTCTGTTAAAGAATATTATTCGAAATTTGAAGTAGATTGGACCAAGAAATCATGTTGTCCCATAAAAACTTTGCCCCCCTTTTTACCCGACTGCGACAGAAGGAGGGTTATGTTTTTCGAGTGTATGTATGTATGTATGTCCATTTCTTTGGCACGCCCTACAGCCCAAACGGCTGGACGGTTTTTAACATATGAGGTGTCGTTGGATTTGTCTAAATTGTAGTAGTGACATAGGCTATTTAAATTTTTAAAATGGCGCCCGCAAATGGCGGAATAAGGGGAGGGAGTTCAATTTTTTTTCTAACTGTAGCAATATCGGTATCAAATGAAAGCTAGTAAATTGTTTTATTCTTTTTAGTTTATAATAAGAATATTTTACGCAGTCGGGTTTTTTGATTTTTTTAATTAAGCATACTTGTTCATCCTCTTAGAGGTAGAATTTCGTAAAATCCGTTCTTAGCTGACCTGTTCCAGAGATATCGTGATGAGTGACTATCACTATAGAAAGTCTCTTATATATATAGATATATGGTGGCCAACTCTCAAAAGGCGGATGTTAGAAAAAAATGTTCAAGGAGTCCTATACACCTTGAGAGCTTCTATCTAAAAGACCAAAATATCAAAGTCAACTATTCTTTTAGCGTCCATGTAAGAACCCACGGTCACCACAAGGCTTTTGCCTAAAGATCAATTGTGAAATGAAGTAATAGCAAGTTACAGTCTCAAGACGTCCGTACATGATTGTGGGTAATTTTTAATAAATTGAGTTCCACATCGCACAAATCTAATGATAGACTTTAAATTTATTGTTACATTTCAAATTATTTTAATAGTAAACGGATACATTGTTTAGAAATATTATTTAATTTAGGTATTATTAGCAAACCCGGCGAACTCCGTTTCGCCACAGATGGCTTCGTTTTTTGTAACATTTCGTTTGGGGATTAAAAGATGAAGTAGTACATGCTATGTATCAGAGATGGCGCTGTATGTGAAAAATGATTTTCCCTGTTTTCCTGCTTTTCTGTTGAAATTTTCCCTGAATTTTGTTTGCTATAAACCTCACGGAGCTCGAGACCTTTCCAACGAATGCATAACCGTGGAAATCGGTTCGTGCGTTCTGGAATTATAGCTTCAGGAAGGAAAACCCGACTTATTTTTATATTATAGATATACTTTTTATACCAGTCACATATAATGAATAGTAAATTCATAGGTTTACTATTAGGCTATATAGGTTTATTATGAGGTTGATAGTAGGAGCTGCGCCCAGGAAGGGGTTCCTACTTTCGTAACAAAAAAATTTTTAAAATGTAAATATAAACCATTTTTTTAAGTTTGTATCACAATATAATTACAACAATTTATATTGAAACATTAAAAATAATTAATCTTATTTATGTAACGTGACTTAAATGAAAACTATTATTTGAATACATCGGAAATAGGACACGCAAACGAATATCCGTTATCATTTTCTGTACATTGTAAGTGTGCCATATATTTGCATATGATAAATTATATCCATTTTTCTTTCGATGACGAATAGGAATAGGCGTCGCAACAAAAAATAGAATACTATGGTATGGCATCTTCTTCGGTTTAGCTATCTTCTTCTAATTTAAAAAAAAAACTTTAAGCGGGAAAGTTCCTTTTTTAATAAAAATAAAATTTTATTAATAATATTTTCATGCGTAACTTTCCTTTCTTTTTTTAAACTTTTTCCCACGTTTTTCCTACGTTTTTCTTCTTTTCAGGTTGTTGTTCGGATTTTGCTGTCAATAGTTGCCGTATATCTAACAGTAGTTCAACTTTTTTCTTTTCAGATAAGTGATGTTGATTTGAGAATCGTCTTAAAATTTCAAGTGAAAAAGCGACGGCTTTATAACGTGATTATTGTCGAAGATTGTTTTTTTAACATTTTATTCAGATTCTACCATCTAATAGTTGTCTGATTTGTCATCTTCTGAAGCTTTTGTTTAAGCATCCTGATATAAAGGGTCTTAGGGACTTTCAAGGCTCACTTACCGAAAAATATCCCTCACAGAAACACGGTCACTTTAGACAGTGTGACATATTTTTAATTCATGTGTCACGTTTTATTAATTTCGGAAAATTCAATTAAATCATCAAATTCTGTTTTTTAATACTGCGGCCACACACTCGTGAGAGTGACAAGGGAAATAGCGAGGGAAGTGGGCAGAGAAGTAGTGTGGCTGCGTTACTCGTTATGCTGCTCGTCATGCCGCTCGTCCTGCTCGGCGATCCATTTTTTTGTCGGTTTTTGTGGCGCGAGTCAAAGGAGCGGCAATACGAGCGCGAGTGACCAGCCACACATTCGCGCACTTACTTCGTCCTGTTACGATGAATCGATGTAGCCCACCATCTCCTTCGACGAAGACGACGTCGTTTCAATACACTGTTTTGTAAAACCTTTAAATACTTCGATAAACTATAAATGCATGAAGCGCACGCTGCCGCAATGTTGTCATCCATTTCAAGGCGACTACTGAAATGCGGAGCAACGCGATGAATGCCGCGAGTAGGGAATAATGTGGCCGCTAGGGCAACTTTCACGGCAGAGCGACGAGCAGCGCGAGGAGTAGCGCGAAGAGCATAGTGTGGCTGAGGGGTTAAGTATCTGAAACGCAATTCCTCTTTAAGTTTTACATTTAAAAGTAACAAAATAACCGAGTATAACGAGGATTTTATCCCGTCTACGAAACTATAAGAATTTCATCAAAAGTCAGACTCTTTCTATAATAAAACTAAAAGTAATGCAATCTACAAGTCAAAGTAAATATTTCATTCTCTAATTAACTTAATTAATATACAATACTGCTACAAAATACTAACAGCTGTAGTATTGTACTAAAGAAACTTAAAAAAAATACTCAAATAATGAAGAACAACCTCTAAGCACATTGTAGATACTTAGCCCGCGTCAGAGGGGTGACAAAAGTGTCTGCCACGGAATAACGACCAATAAATAGAAGGCCGAAAACGCATATAGTGAGTGTTTTGTGTTTCAATAGCTATCTATTTGTTAGACAAAGTCATTGGCACGACTTGCTCCCGTCACTTTTAGCCTTACCCTCTCCTATTTCGAATGCAAAACAAATAGTAAGGAACCTGTTAATTTAAATTTATATTAGGGTTTTTTGTTGATAATATGTTTGAAAGAAACTTTTACATAATTTGAAATAAATAAACGACCTAAGAAATGAAATGTAGGTTAACATTAAAAAAAATATATGCCATCAAAAACATAACCTGTAAAAAGAAACCAAGTCTCGCAACTCACTTCTTCTTCCGTAAAAAGTTGTGAGATCCATGTAATACCAAGTCGGCTAATTTATTCAAACCCTACTTAAGGGTTCTTCTGTTTTAAGTTATTACATTAGTAGCTAACCTAACAACATCGTATAGTGATCATATCAATATTAAAAATCTTTGATGTTTTAAATAAATAGACTGACTTGGCAATCGCACTAAACAATCTAATTTAATATAATATTCCTATGTGTTACTTCTTAGATACATTGTTTTCATGCGATTGCCAAGTCAATCTATTTATTTAAAACATCAAAGATTTTTAATATTGATATGATCACTATACGATGTTGTTAGGTTAGCTACTAATGTAATAACTTAAAACAGAAGAACCCTTAAATAGGGTTTGAATAAATTAGCCGACTTGGTATTACATGGATCTCACAACTTTTTACGGAAGAAGAAGTGAGTTGCGAGACTTGGTTTCTTTTTACAGGTTATGTTTTTGATGGCATCTCATTTCTTTTTGTAGACAGTCCTACTTATTTTCCTTTCCGGTGTCTTCTACTTCTTTAATATCAACAACGTATTTTCTTAAAGCCTTCGCTAGGTCTAATGAGCTTTTCTTATTTTTGTAGATATTCTTCCTCTTTTTCTTTTCCGATACGATACAGATATATAATTTGATTGTCATGTCATACATATTGTGATCTCAAGTTGACAACTTGAAATACTTGACAAGAGAGATGAATGAAGTATGTTTAGCCGGAAACAGTGTTGTCAGATTGCTGTCGATTTTTTACACCTAAACTTCCATAAAAATAAACTTTTAAAAAATATTTTAAAAAGTGAATGTATACTTATTTACGTACGTAAAAAGTTATACTTATAATAAGACGATGCGCCGAGTTAATGGTTGGTGCGCGCCATCTGTAAACAGACCCTGAAAACCCACTAAAACAAAGTACTCGTCAAGACGAATCAAAGGAGCCGAAACTCGATTGGGGTGTGTCGTTTTATTACAGAGTTCCTATAACCACCTTCTAGCTACATCATCAAACCCTGGTTACCATTGAAAGACAAACTACTCGTCTAGAGGATTCAAACGAGCCCGAACTCGATGAGGCTGTGTCGTTTCATTGCGAAGTTCTTATGACTGCGTTCCAACTCCATTATCAGATTAGACCCTGGTAACTATCTAAAAACAAAGTACACGTCAAGACAAATCAAACGAGCCAAAATTCGATGGGGTTGTGACGTTTTATTACAGAGTTCTTATGATCACCTTCCAGCTCCATCATCAGACCCTGGTTACCTTTGAAAGACAAACTACTCGTCAAGACAATTTAATCGAGCCCGAACTCGATGGGGTTGCGTCGTTTCATTACAGAGTTCCTATGACCACCTTCTAGCTACATCATCAAACCCTGGTTACCATTGAAAGACAAACTACTCGTCTAGAGGATTCAAACGAGCCCGAACTCGATGAGGCTGTGTCGTTTCATTGCGAAGTTCTTATGACTGCGTTCCAACTCCATTATCAGATTAGACCCTGGTAACTATCTAAAAACAAAGTACACGTCAAGACAAATCAAACGAGCCAAAATTCGATGGGGTTGCGACGTTTTATTACAGAGTTCTTATGATCACCTTCCAGCTCCATCATCAGACCCTGGTTACCTTTGAAAGATAAACTACTCGTCAAGACAATTCAATCGAGCCCGAACTCGTTGGGGTTGCGTCGTTTCATTACAGAGTTCCTATGAGCACCTTTCAGCTCCATCACCAGACCCTGGTTACCATGAAAGACAAACTACTCGTCAAGATGATCCAAACGAGCCCGAACTCGATGATGTTTTGTCGTTTCATTGCGAAGTACCTTTGCCTGCCTTCTAGCTTCATCAACAGATCAGACCCCGGTAGCCATCTAAAAATTAAGTACTCATCAAGACGAATCAACGAGCCTAAATTCGTTGTGGTTGCGTCGTTTCATTATAGAGTTCCTATGACCACCTTCCAGCTCCATCATCAGACCCTGGTTAGCATTGGAAGATAAATTACTCGTCAAGACGATTCAATCGAGCCCGAACTCGATGAGGTTGTGTCGTTTTATTGCAAAGTTCCTATTGCCACCTCTCAGCTCCATCATCAGATCAGACCCTGGTAACCGTCTTGAAACAAAATACTTGTCAAGCCGAATTAAACTAGCTGAAACTCGATGGGGTTACATCGTTTCATTACTGACTTCCTTTGACCACCTTTTAGCTACATCATCAGACCCTGGTTACCATTGAAAGATAAACTACTGGTCAAGAGGATTGAAACGAGCCCGAACTCGATGAGGTTGTTTAGTTTCATTGCGAAGTTCCTATGGCCACCTTACAGCTCCATCATCCGATCAAACCCTGGTAACCATCTAAAAACAAAGTACTCGTCAAGGCGAATAAAACGAGCTGAAACTCGATGGGGTTGCGTAGTTTTCATTAGGGTGTTCCTATTACCACATTCCAGCTCCATCACCAGACCCTGGTTACCATTGAAAGACAAACTACTCATCAAGACGATCCAAACGAGCCCGAACTCGATGATTTTTTGTCGTTTCATTGCGAAGTTCCTATAGCCACCTTCCAGCTCTATTATCAGATCAGACCCTGGCAACCATTTCAAAACAAAGTATTCGTTAAGACGAACCAAACGAGCTAAAACTCGATGGGGTTGCGTCGTTTCATTACTGAGTTCCTATGACCACATTCCAACTTCATCACCAGACCCTGGTTACCATTGAAAGACAAAATTACTCGTCTAGAGGACTCAAACGGGCCCAAAATCCTTCCTTTGGCTACCTCCTAGCTCCTCCATCAAATCAGCACTATGTAATCATAATATTGCATTGTCACATGATTTACTATTATTTTGGATCAAATTTAATTTGCAAGATTTGATGACAAATATCGAGACAGGTGAAACAAAATAAAAGCTTGTAAAAAGTGAGTTGACACATCCAGCGTAATGAAGTAAGTTAGCGCAATTGCGCGGCGCCTACTACTTAGCTTTATGTTGTCGGTTTTTTGTCACAGAGTACACGCGCATCGTATAAAAATTTACTTTCATCAAGAAGTTATAGCTTTAAAATACAAAAGTTATTTTGAGTCCTTATTTTCTATATTTATTTTTATTTATTTAATGTTAATATACATTGCTGTTATGACTCACTTAATCAATCAGGTGCATTCTAATAATGACATAATTATATGAACTCAAAAATGATGATCACGCTGGCGAAATGATGCGCGCTGTTGTATATTAAGCGGGAGATCCCGCGTTCAATCCCCGCCAGAGTAAATTTTCTTTCTCTGATCTGCTTTGGTGGGAGTCTTTGGTAGTGGCTAGTTACCACCCTATTGGCAAAGACGTGCCGCCAAGCGATTGAGCGTTTTGCTACAATGCAGTGTAGAAACCGATTAGAGGGATAGGTTTAATATAGCTGCCAACTGAATAAAATAAAATAACTTACGTACGGGAAGCGTGGAAGCCGTGGAGCGGGCAAATCACCTCAGCCAGTCGCGGTTATGATTTATTAGTGTTCTTTAATACTTTGCGTGATTTTGGTACAGCTACATAAGACATGTCCCATTCTTGCTTTTTTATTCCGTTGACCATTTTACATATTAACTTTGAAGATAATTATATCTAGGTACCTATCTACACCTATTATTCCACTATGTTATACTTGTACGGGTACATTGATTCATTCACTGCAAATGTAACTTTGTAATCCTATATATTTATATGGGATTACAAAGTTATTTATGCAGTTGGTGTATCTAGAAAACTGGACCGAAATTGCACAATATTTGAATTTTTCCTTGGTTTATATACTAAATACTAATGGTATTCTAAATTTGAAGCTTCTATGTTTGCTAGAAGTGCCTTAGAGTTTTGATGATCGGTCAGTCAGTGAGTGACAAAATTCGAAACTTTGACTAATTATAATTCTTAAACTACTGGTTCAAATTGAATGAAATTTGAAATATACCGTGTTTATACAATGCCTGCTTGGGTATTGAAAATTCAGACTTCTAGTTTTATCCACAACGAAGTTATAGGGGGTCGAAAATGGCCTGAGTTGCTTCGAGAAAAGATAGTACGGCCGTGCCACTTTTTTGCTCGACTTGGCGGAGGCACTGCCGTGCCTCCAGATGTAACTAGCTTTTAAACGCGACTTCGTTTGTGTTGTATATTAACAACCTATTTTATCCATTTTGGTCTTTGGACTATTCAATGGGAATCATTCAATCCGTCGAAAGGAACATTCTATCATTCGTAAATGTTGTAGAGGAATTTAATTTAGAAACGTACTAAGTTTTATTGAATATCGTATCGCGTCTTCTGTAATAAATATGATATTATGTGCACAAGAAGACAAACAGAAATATTTTTTTAATCATATATCTGGTCTCTATATTCATATTAAATACAACAAAGTCTTAGTTTCAATTTCACTATAATTGCTTATATATATATACTAATAACTCAAATTCTAGAAGAATATCAAGATAAAACCAACAGCACATTTAAAAAATAACTATCTTTGTTTTCATTTCTTTCATAACTACCCACTTTAATTCTTTTTTAATTTTTCTTAAATACTTTTTATTTACAGTAAACACAAACAACAACACATACAACAGTACAACGGCTCGTTAAAATTTTGTTTTCATTGACATTCTTGCTTTTAATAATAAAACGAAGTGACAACATCAGGGTCAAATTAGACAAAAATGCGCTTAACCTTTACTTTAAAAGTTTCAACCCATACTTAGGTTTCCTTTGCTCTTGCCCTCCAGGAGCTCTTTATTTTTACAAATACATTCCCAAAGCACGACGAATAATATCACTTCGTTATAAATGTCATCACAGTAGTCAAACACAAAATATTCATTTAGTAAAGAAACATCTATGCGGCTACCTACTTACACAAACAAGTATAGCCCGGACCGGTCCACGGGATGTGAAGGTTTTATTTGCAATTTAAATTGTTATAAAAAAAACAAAAGTAATGATATATATTATAATTATATGAGTTATTCAGTTTTACCATAAGTTAAAACAGTCATTCAGTCTACATTTACGTTTCCAACCCTGCTTTTAAAATGGAGTCCAGATTTACAATTACCAGAGAACAAATTATTTGTCTATTAAATTGGATAAAAAATTACAATAAGTTAAAAACTGTTTTAATATAAAATAAATATATAAATAATATTAACACGAATGCACGTTTCACAAGGATAAATAAATTAAAAGCCAGCAGTAAATAATGTCCTTGTTGCGATAAAAATATTTATTTCCGCAATTATTTCAAAGGAAAGGTTATAACATCGATTTCTTTGCAAAGTAGATGTTCAACGATCACTGCGGGGAGTCACTCGAATCATAAAGGAAATCTTAAAAAAGAAAAAAAAGAGCAATCAACGCGAGACAAAAACCGTTTGATTTAACTGAAGTACGCAATTATGTGAACGCTGTAAAAAACATATTAGTATATATGTATAGTTTTAAAAGAATATAAAGTTCTTTCGTAAAATAGTCAGCTCATGGAAGATAAATGAGTAATGAACTTTGAGCGTTCTGCATTAATGATCGTTCTGGTGTAGTGGTACAAAATATTTCATTAAAAGTGCCGGTCGTGGATTCGCTTGTCGCTCTGAACAAGCATTTATTATATTTGTACAAATATTTGTTTTTAATCTGTTTCTCATTGCCGGTTTCTCCACCGTATCTGGGAGATCACACGAAATCATCGGGCCCGTTTGTTATTATAATCGTCTTGTCATGATCAGCAATAATGCATTTACATTGCATTTCCATACTAGTAGTAATCCTAGTATGGAAATTCAATTGCAGTGAGTAGCATGTTAGATTAGGTTCTGACTTTTCTTGTGTATAAGAGAAGAACCAATTATCCAGATATGGGACATTTATACTGTTTTAGTACTGTTCAGATTGAGGCTTTGTTTATTGGTAAAGTAATAAATTAAAAGAAATTATATCAATACCTCGCTATTTACTCATATATATAATTTATTCTCGTATTGTCTCACACGTTCAATAATGATATACTATAACCAACATACCTTTTCTTCGCAACATTAGGTACTTTGGGTATACATAAGGTTTTTGATGAATGATGAAGATGAATTTAGTTGATTCAAGTAATTTTCGAATTAGGTTCATTCTTATCTAATGAAAGTACATTTTTGCAACGGACAGTAATTAATAATTAATTAACATGAATGAAAATAGTCCCGAAATTAAGTAAACAAAATCGTATGAGTTTAAATAATAATTTTAGCTACTACTTTCGAAATCTTTACATTAAATGCCCTACATGGTTTTGGTTTCTATAATTACGAGTCTCCAAAACGCATTCACCACTAGACATGACATCATACTTAAATGAATTAAAAAGAGCTGTGTGTGAGGCAGATATTGCGAAACTCATATAAATTTTATCGTAAGTTCACATGACCTTTCGATACCGATAATCTAGCGTCTTATCTCGTAATAAAAGTGCAATATACATTGAGGTATCCTACAATATTACTGATTTTGTGTAAGGAACTATTAAAGAAAAAAAGCACTCAAATAATGTAAAAGAGAAAATGTTTATTTTCAATAAGAGTACGATACCTACCAAGACATTTGAAATTAACATAAATCAAATTTACCCTTACTTACTTGATAAACCTACTAGTATAAGAGTCTAACAAAAATTACAAAGATTTATTCTTAGACACCTCATATTTTATTTATAACGAATAAAATAACATACTCGCATTTTCATAAATACCTAAGTGTATATAAAATTTTTATAATGTAATAAAAAAATACACGGTAACGTGATATTTCAGAGAAAAATATAATTAGCTTTTAATGTCTCGAAGCTTTAGAAGCTGTATTATATTTTGGAAAAGTGGCGTATTTTAATAATTGATTGAAATGAAGTAGGTATAATACTATTATTTATTACGAGGATATTGTAGGATGCTAATAAGTAAATATTAATAGTCAAGTTTCTTTTAAACGTTAATTTAAATAGCAATATTTAATTAACTTGACTACTTTTTTATAAGTTAAGAAGATAACAGAAAATAAGTATAGGTCGGCTTAGTTAGTTCAATAATTTTATTAAATTTATTTATACATTTTATGTTCTGCAACATCATTTTGTATACAACAAACGTTTATTTGGTCTATATATATATACATATATATATATATATATATATATATATACAGGGTGACTGGTGAATTACCATCGATATTTGGGGAGAACGCTCGGCGCGCGGTTCCCATTCGGGTCATGCAATAAAAATAGGTACTTAATTTTTGACCAAATTTTCATAAATTTCAATTCAAATAAATGAAGCGATGACACTTTTCCAGTCATGCCGGCGGCACATGCACAGGTGTTGTAATGTGTCGCTTGTTCACACCTAAAAATTGCCAAAGTCACATAATTTACCTAGTCAACAAATTTGTTGCTTAAACGAGTAAAATATCTTAGTATTTTTGCCTTTCCTAAGCCAGGATTAAAGTATTAAGGGGGACTGGATCATGCTTGTTTATCCTGCTACCCTGTTTACACGTGGCGGCGTTTGGACGTAGATAAACTACCTGTTTTGTGTCGAAAGTGCAGCTAGCTGCTAGGGTGTCCAGACGATGCGTAAATAATTGGATAATTGTTGAGTAACTTTACTTAAAAGTTTATTAATATTTACCTATTTTTTTTACATGATTCGAGTGGGAACCGTGCGCCGAGCGCTCTCCCCGAATGTCGATGGTAATTCACCAGTCACCCTGTATAAAGTAACTATAATCTTTTCACTGATATAAATAAGGCCTGTGTTTCATTAAAGGTAAAACCTTTCTCAATAACTCAAAAGTCTCAAAAACCAACCAAGTATTAGCCAATAACGAATAGTATCAATTATAGAGAATATAGTTCACAAAATTTGAATTGCGATTATGATATCTATAATTTCTTAACTATTTACCTTAAGCCGATTGATTACATAAAAATTTTGCGGGAAAATGTAAAATAAATGTTTACTTTCTAACAAAAACAATACTGAATGGAATCGAACTAAGCGATAATATTATGTAAACATTTTGATTTTCATCTCCTCTCCTAAGAGTAAATAAGGTAATGTACTGAATTTCGAATAAAAATAATCCAGCTCAAATCATATCCAGATTCATTTAAATTAATGTAGTGTCATTTAAATAATGTAATTGCAAGTATAAGCGATTCCAATACTATTACTATAGTATATGACAAAAAGCTATAATTAAAAATATGGACATTAACATTTTCAGAAATATTGCTGTGAGTTCTAAATATTCTGTTTAGAGGTGGTTGGTGATCTAAAGAAGAAAATTATAAAGAACTAGTAAATAGCATGCGGCTATTTATACGTAGACATTTAGCAGGTGTTCATAAGTAAACTAAACTAACTAAATTAATGCAATCCAATACATCGTTAATTAGATTATACAGAAACAAGATCTCCAGAAGCATTGTCGACTTTCGAGAATATCTATAAAAAGACTTTATCAAGAATTTAATTTGTCGAGCCAAATTTAAAAATGGATGCTACATCAAACGCTTGTTTCCATCTAGAACTGCAGATATTAAAAAAAAGTCTCCAAGTAACGTTGCATTTTTCAAGCTCGTTGCCGCCGAACGTGTTTTAAAAAACTCTAATAGTTTTGAGTTCACTACAGTTTCTTAGTACAAAGCCTATATTTTTGAAACCTTTGCTGCATATCACTATAAAGAAATAAAAATAAAAATCAAAGCTTATTACAAGCCGCCAACGAATATAAGTCAATTATTAATCAATTATCAAGTGCCAAATACCTTTACAAGATGCAGGGGTCTACAAATTGGACTGTGAATGTGGTCTCTCATAATTATATAGGACAAACTAAACGGAGTATAGAGACACGCGTCAAAGAACGCATAGCTGACATTAAACACCAACGGTCGACAAAGTCTGCTGTGTATCAACATATTCAACGAGGTACCAACCACTATACCAGATTTGATAAGCCACAAATTCTCGCTAAAGAACACCGATTCCTACCAAGGATGATTCGCGAGGCTATTGAAATTAAAAAACATCCTAATTTCAATAGAGAGGATTGTTGGAACGTACCACCAGCTTGGGAGCCAGTACTGAAATTAATTGAACCCAAGGAAAATAAGAACACAGCTCGACTTCCAGACCAAATAAGTTCATTCTGCATGAATAGGAACGGTTAATAGTAATAATTTAAAATTGTATAAAAGTGGGGTATGTAACAATTAATTCATTATTCGGACACCCACCACCTCAGTCTCCCAAGACCATAGACGATGTAAAGGGTTCGAAACGTCGGGAAATAAATTAAAAAAATCGTGAAACGGTAAAGTTTTTTTAAACAAATAACGATAGAAAGATAAAAAAAATATTATAAAAGAAATGGAAATTGTCTCAAAATTACTCAAAAAATTTTATGTCATTTTTACGTATAATAATAATAAACTTTAGTATTTTTAGCTGCGCCTTAAAAACAAATATGAAAATAATAAACATTGTGGTATGTTTCACACCTTAAGATAAACATGTAAATAAAGCAATTGAAAACTCTTAAATGCAAGTTTGACTTTATCCTATTATGAAGTTAAAAATTTTATAAGGTTAGTTAATTTATTACTTGAAAAAGATTCCGAATATTCGGTCAGTGCATTAAGAAATTGTGCAAAGCCATTTTGCAGCACAGTATGCATTGAAGTATATCGCGGATAAAGTACAGTGCTTATTGGTGAATTGCATTCAATAGCTCAAGGCGATCGTCACACAAAGATTCCTATGCTCTGAGTTTCAATCTCCTGTATTAGATTTCCTGTGTCGGAAACTTTGCTAATAAAAGCAAAGCAAAATCCTCGCTCGATTTTCGAGCTCTAGGTCATAATGCCTAATCTCTAACGTACCCAATTAATGTTTCCTACCAATTGTTTCAGCCAATCTAACGATACCTCATTGCAAAATTTATTACGCCGCTATTGGCTATTAGACACAGGCTGTGCCAAAAAATAACTATACTGTAACAATCGTTAAATATTCCAGGTCTAGGCAAAGGTTTACCTGCTTGAAATAAGAAAAATATAGCTTAATCATCTCTCGTAGTCAAAATATTGTATTAAAAAAACTATGAATAAAAGTTTTCTTTTGTTTTCCCTCTACACCTTACTTTTTTATTAAATAAGAATTTAAGCAAATTTCCTCTTGAAAATTAATTTGCAAGTCTTGGTTTGAACCATTCGTTTACGATTGTTCATGGGCGCTACCGCGCTACCCATTGGATCATCTCAAACAAAGACACAATAATACAAGTATGTATGAATTTATAAACAATAGATATATGTACTAGAAATTATATTATTTTTCTGAGGTCTTATCATAATATGTACATAACATACAAGTTAATCTGCCAGCTCTTATATTGTAGACAATTAAATAAGGTTTTAAGTTTGTTTTAGCACTACAATCAGTTTATATAAGACTTATTACAGTAAAAATACAATACATTGTACTGAATTGATTACCTGATTTATTTGACAGAGAGCCCGTTGGTGCAGTTGGCAGTGACTGAGCTTTCTGTTCCAGGGGGTTTGATTCCGAACCTGAGTCTGGGTATACTGTTTATATAATTATAATATGTGTATATTTTTAAGAGCGTTCTGGTATAGATTCCCGCTCGGGGCAAATATTTGTATTTGTACAAACATTTGTTTGTAATCTGGGAGTATATGACTTGTGTGTTTTTTGTCTTACACTGTTAAAACTTATTATTATTATTTTTATTTTTATTATTACTACTTTATTGCATAATACATTAATTAATTGTATAAAAGGTGGGCTTAATGCTAAAAGCAATTTCTACCAGCCGACCTTACACGTTTGTAGGTGTGCAAAATTGGAAATTTAGAAAATTCACTTTCAAAAAAAGACACATGGAAACATGACGACATCAACTACTATCTGACGCAAATGCTCTCGGGATACGGATTTTTCCGAGTATACTTACACAGATTAAAGTATGAAGATTCTCTGGAGTGCCCGATCTGTCCCGAAATCATGGAACCTACTAGCCCGAAACCCGTACTACCCGTAGTACGCTTGAAAAAAAAAATTAACAATTTTATAAATTTCATTTTAAAAAAAAGGCACGGGCAAATATAAGCCCGTGGATATTTTTGTAACATATTAAAAAAAAAGCCCGAAACCCGAACTCGGTGTCGGACAGATCGGAGGCGACCTGCATGAGATGCTGGATGATGCGAACAGCGACTATATTCTCCAACAGCTTGCCAACTTCGTTCAGCAGCACCATGGGCCGCCAACTCCGGGACCACCAGTGTACAGTGAGTCCGTTGGGGTCGGCACAGCACGCGGGGCATGGCCGCATAGCAGATCTGCACTAGCATACCGCGAATGCGACCAGCTTCGGCGCCAACGTCCTCCGTCAGGGGAGAAGACAGCCAAGACTGAACAATAGCCGCCTCTACTAGTAGGTCCCGATCGAGTCCACCTCTATTCTACTATCGCGGAAAAACGGGAGCTCTGTCCGCCGCGTGTCCCCTGCTGGGGTCCCGGAGGGACCGGGAGACCTCTATCCGGATACCGCTATATCTAGTTGTGATCGGATACTTTTTCGATATTAAGTAAAAATAAGGTGAAAAAATAAATATTTTAAATAAAAAAAATTACAACACACGTTTGGGACATAAAAAGGTAAGTTTTCACCAAATTTCGTAAAAAAAAAAATATTTTTGTAAAAGATACAAATAAAAAACCAAAAACTTGGTTATTTCAATTATTGTCAAAAAAGTGTAAAAACAAAAGTTGTAGATCTTTTTATTACCTACAACTTTGCAATTTAACTTTTTTTCATACGATTTGTAGTTTTGCTAGAAATCACGATAAACCGTTTCTTACCCTTCCCCCATCCCTGCCCCTTCCCGACCTCAGATCGCCCGTAATTTATTTTTCCCTGCATTTTTGTTCTTATTTTTTTTTTATTCAAGAATTATCGTCACTGGTGTATGACCAGTACAAGACAATGTTTAAACGAACTCCAAAACCAAGCACACTAACCAACCTTATATTATATAATACTGGTAGTCATATAATTTTAATAATACTAAAATTAAATAATACTGCATTTCATCTATATACGAAAGTAATATTTTAGACACATAGGTATTAGAGGTTTTTGCTATCTTAAAAATATGTAAATAACTTCACAAGATAACAACTTATATTTACTTAAATATTAATAAAACGTATGTTATATGCTGCGGTTTCTTAGATGTAAATAAAACCGTAATTACATAACTGAAAGCTAAATTAGTTAACGGACAACTATCAAGCAACTTTAATCGGCTTATAAACTAGGTAAGTCTCTTTCACTATTTCCATCGTACAAATATCAAAACTTTAGGTACCCTCATTTTAACTACAAGCGGATCATAAATGAAAGATTAACTATTTTATTAACATATGACCGTATTTAACGTAACAAAAACTACAACATACAAGACCATTTTGGTAAGCCTAAAACTGTCTTTAGGCTGTACACTAATTAGTATTGTGCTAGTTATACATATACTAGCTTTCACCCGCGGCTTCACCACGTGGTGTATTGATAAAAGTAACCTATGTCCTTCCCCAACCTTCAACCTTCAGCCTTCTTCATCACACACGGCTCAGCAGATTATTATATCATTATACATATACACAGATAAACAAACGGACAGAAAGAGAGTTAGAAGTTACTTTAGTTTTTATAATTGATATTATAAAGATATAGACGTAAGGATTTGTAGGGGAACCTGTTCTACCTTGGTCAGTTTTTTTTATTTTTATTTTTTATAAAATAATGTCACTTTCTACGTCTGTCAAGAGTATATGTATGTAAAGAACATTTAATTAACTAGAAAATTCAATCATAAAACTGTGTATATTTCTAAAGACTTGAGACCACTACCCACTTGAAAAAAAGGGAAAACTGACCAAGGTACAATAAACCAGATGTACCTTGGGCGGTGTCCGTTGTACCTTGGACAGAGAAGGTTCAAATCAAGATAAACACTTTTATTAGCTATAATTTATTTATTATCTGTTGAAATAATATAAGTTATAATTATTTAATCATATGAATATTTGCAAATAGAAAATAAAAACAGTTATTGACAACATTATCTAAGTAAAACTATAATTCTTTTAAATAAGCCTCATCTATCTATTTTCTACTCATTATTGTCGACAATACTTTGGCTTCGAATTACGTTTTTGTAATTTACAACCTAATTATTTTTTATTTTCATATTATAGGTATAATATAAATTGCAACAAAACATCCATTTAAATTGTCGTATTAAACAAAAATAAATAAAAAAAAACCTTAAGAAATTACAACAAAAAAGAACTTACGAAACACTCAGTCTTTTAGTTAATATTTTGGGATGAATTCATACTTATATTTAATGAAATAGTATTAACAAAAATCCAAATATTTTTTAATTTCTGGAACACGATAGGTAAACTTCTTTTTTTGAGTTGACTCTCTTTGGTGGGTTAATCTTTTTCTTGATATCTTGATACGGGTACAAATTCAAATCCTCCTTTTCAGGCCATTTCAAATTCAGTTTTTAAAAGACTTTTGCATGGAATTTATCAAAACTCCCTCTTCGCTAAGGGATTTTATTTTACACACATGAAGAAGAACACTTCGTAAGTTCGGTGGCTAAGGTACAACATCGCGACAAATTCACTTAACAAGCTTTATAAACCCACTTGCGATTGAGGTTAGGATCAGACGCTCATGCATAGTAGCTAGATATACTAAGATCAGATTTTATATAAGACAATTTTCACAAACATACAACACTTTAAATAAATTGGAATAAAGTAAAACCCAAAATACTTACTTTTTGAGTGTAAAACAATACATTACCTTTTTTAACTGTGCTCACACGGCGCCGGCGAAATGCAACTAACGTCACATTAATGTGGACAAATGACGTATCAAATACCATAGACAACGGTTTTAAATGGCGCAAAATTTTTGAAAAAAATGAGATTGTTCTAGGTACAACTCTGTCCAAGGTACAGCAGGTTCCCTATGCATATTATTGAATTGATTAAAGAGGATTACTTTATATAACGGTTTCACTTATCGTACGGCAGCAGCAAAAAATAAAAACTGAAAGGATTAGAATAAAGCACATAGGTAATTTATGAATATGGATGTTTGAAGTTTTGGCGGTTCTACTTACCTACTGCAAACGCGCGGCGCGACGCGACATCGTTTCATTTGATTTTACATTATCTCCTAAATTATGGGTCCAAATTAAATGCTATAAAAGACAAAGTTTATCTTCATAAAGTTGCCTTGTTGATAAAGTATGTTCCATTCATAAGGATTCATATGCCTGGCTAATAATAATACGATAAAATCAGCTTTTAATTTTTTGTGATAATTATTTGATTGCGGGGTTATTTTAAAACTATGATATATTCTAACATATTCATTCAAATTAAATGATGTCAAGGACAATTTTGTTCAAAAAGAAATACTTGTGATGAATAACGTATTTTTTGTTTAAGGATTTAACACCTTCGCAAATAATGCATTATTTTAGAACAAACTTGATTACCATAAAAAAAGTTATAATGAGTCAACTTTAAAAGGTAGATAGATATATGCTGTCACGGACTTTTTTTAAAACTTTTAATGGCGATTAATTCAGTCATACGTGATTTTTGCGTAACTATAACCGTTTACGCAGCGTAAAGAATATTTTTTCTTGTTTTTGTAACATTTATTTTTAATGCTCAGCTCCTATTGGTCGTAGCGTGATGTTTATATAGCCTATAGCTTTCCTCGGTAAATGGACTATCCAACACAAAAAATAATTCAATTCCAAACAGTAGGTAGTTCCTGAGATAAGCGCGTTCAAACAAACAAACAAACTCTTCAGCTTTATAATATTAATAATATACTTCAGATAAATAAATATTTTTAACACACACGTAGTAGTCTGTTCAACTTCACATCTGTGCTAAATTTGCATGAAAGGTAACAACTGACTGATATTTGAGTACAAATTTATAAAAAATTGTCTTTGAATATACCGGATGTAATCGTTAAGTGTGCGCAGTTAATTATTCCGTAAATATGAGAAAAATTCCGTCGTCAGTGTACACGTCTCGGCGCCGTATTTCGCAGATAGGATGCACTCCTCAAGGATAATCGTCCGCGAAGCCGCGGCGCTGTATGGCGCGAGGAGGGGTATACCCCAGGACGCGATAGGGGATCGGGAGGTGGAACGGATGTCCTCGGCTCTGCGGTCTCCGCATCCCGCCCAGCATGTCGACATGGACTTCCAGTGCCTGGCGGACGAAGAACAGCTCGCGGCCAACATTGGCCACGACCTTAACATCTAAACGGACGGCAGTAAGATTGAGGGCAAGGTGGGTACGGCGTTATCCATATGGAGAGGCGCCGCCGAAACCAAAACCCTCAAGCTTAAAGCTTTGCCGTCCTTCTGCACCGTCTACCAGACGGAACTCCTGGCGATATGCAGGGCGGCGCGGATGGCCGCAGATAACTCGGCCAGATCAGTCGGGATCTACTCCGACTCCCTGTCGGCACTGCAAACGACAATTAATCCAGTTGCCCTCCACCCCCTGGCCGTCGAGGCGCGGGGCCACCTGCGAAGGGCTTTGACACAGGACAAACATGTAAATTTGTTCTGGGTCAAAGCCCACGCGGGACTAGAGGGGAACGAGCGTGCCGACCATCTGGCCAAGGAAGCTGCGCTAAAGTCAAAACGCAGTTTTGACTACGACAGCTGCCCGGTTTCATTCATCAAGCGAAGCATTCGTATGCGATCGCTTGATGAATGGAACCAGCGATACCGGGCCGGTGAAACGGCCGGTGTCACCCGGGCCTTTTACCCGGACGCGATAGCCGCATACCGTATCATCGGTAAAATAAAGGTGGACAGATTTGTCACTCAGGTGTTGACGGGGCACGGTGGATTCTCCGAATACTTGCACCGTTTCAAGTGTAAGGAGAGTCCATCGTGCGTCTGCGATCCCGGGTGCTCTGAATCTGTCATCGTCCTTCTGGACTGCCCGGCCCATGATTACGATAGGCTCAAAATTGAAAATGTTATTGGTTTTAAATTGGATATTAACTCGATCTCCGGAATTTTAGACAGCAAAAACAGAGACTCGTTCCTACAATATTGCGTAAAAATTTGTAAAGTTGTAAATAATAGAAATAGGATTTAAGATTTATGTTGTTTAAATATAGTATATTATAGTTAAGTCAACATAAAACATACTGTATTAATAATTAAGGAACGTAGAATAAGTTAGTTATAAGAAATAAATGTAAGTATAAAACAATGTTTTATACAAAAAACAAGTTGTAAATAAATTAGTTTTCTATCTTGTATATGAGCCTGTTGTTTAAAGTAAAATAGATATCGTGTTTAGATTATATTAAGTAGTTATAAGAAATTTGTCAAAAATATTTGAATAAAGATTGGATATTGTTTTCCCCCCTTATTATCCCCAAAAAGAAAAATATATTAGACATAAGACTAGGTACACAAGAGCCTTAAGCTATAATGGGAAAGACCCAAAAAGTATGATAGACGATGTATGTAAGAAAGAATTGGTATGCAGAATGCTAGACGAGCAGAGTAAAAGCGAGAAAACTATAATATAGATTAATAAATGAAAATTGTAAACACAGACTCCTTCTGTTTGTCGGAGGTTTAGATATAAAAAAAAATTAAAAAAAAACTCCTCAAGGATAAAATCAGAAATGAGATTATCCGCGAGAGCACCAAAGGAACCGAAATAGCCCATAGAATCAGCAAGTTGAAGTGGCAGTGGGCTGGTCATGTATGTCGCAGGACCGATGGCCGCTGGAGCAGACGTGTCCTGGAGTGGAGACCGCGTATCAGCAAACGCAGTGTAGGGCGTCTCCCGGACCGCTAGACCGACGACTAAGGGTGTGACTCCATCAGAGCGGAGATGTGCGGAGGTGTGTTTTATACAACCAATAGAATTTCGTTGTGGTATACACTGAAGTGGAGAAGAGACGAGGTGTGTGAATAACAAAATTCTATTAGTTGTTTAAACACATCTCCGCACATATCCGCTCTGGTGGAGAGTCGGCCTTACGCAAGGCCGCCGGCGAGGGCTGGGTGAGGATTGCGAAAAACCGGGATATTTGACGCGATCTTGGGGAGGCCTATGTCCAGCAGTGGACTGAGATAGGCTGAAGCAAAGCGAAGAATAAAGAAGCGAAGAATTAAACCTATTTCGAAAGTGTGTATACCCAATGAGTAAAATGAATATAAATAAAATTAATATACCTTTTTTTTTTTTTTTTTTTTTTTTACGCAGGGGAATCCATTTACGGATGATATCCAGGATGCCCGGGTCGGCAGTCCTAGACCTATGTCGGACTCGGCACTTTGGGAGTGCAATACCGTACTAAACCCCTGCGGGAGCCTTCAGCCGCTTTAATTGGAGGGTCCCGGATCTGCAGGCAACAGGATCCCTCCAGCGACAGGCTGGCCTTGGCGAAAAGGCCAGACTTCTCCTCCATGGGGACTGTCCGGCTAACCTCTGAACAGTCCCGACGACGCCGTGTCTAGCAGGACCGGGTTCCCATCCCGGCCCGACACGGGTACAAGGGCGTTACAGGAGGCGCATTAAGTAGCGCCTCCTACGCACCCCCATTCGTCGCCCGCGGATGGAAGCCACGTCGGCGGCCTCCTCTCTCATCCGCTCGTCGGCCTCCTTCTGGGACATTACTGTCTCGCAGAAGGAGACCATCGCCTTCCAGGACTCGTCGTCGCCGAGCATCGCGGTGATGACGCTCGGGAGCGACAAGTCCCCTCCGATGACCGACGTCAGACCTTGACGCAGCACCGCCCATCTCGGGCACACCTCGAGGGTGTGCTGGGCAGAGTCCACCGCTGCGCCACAATCGTGACACTCAGTCGTCGGCTCCCTTTGGGCCGTCCGACACAGGTAGTCACCAAAGCAACCGTGCCCGGTGAGAATCTGTGTCAGACGGAAGGTGAGGGGCTTGCGTTTTCGACGCATCCACCGCTCAAGGACCGGGCGAATGGCAGCCGTTACGCGTGTGCCATATGGCTGCACCGCCAGGTCCTCCCCCCACCTCCGCATTAGCGCTTCCTGCCCTATCCGACGCACACGTAGGATCCCGTCCAACGTGGGGTTCTCACCAAGAGCCCTCCTACCCGAGACGTATGAGTAGGTCTCGGCAAGAACCTCCGCCACGAGCTCCCACGGGGGGTCGCCGGCTAGAGCAGTAGCTGCAGCCCACGATACCGTACGGTACCCCCGAATCACCCTCACCGCGATTGTTCGCTGCGCAGCGCGCAGCGCCGCCTTATTTTTCGCGGTGAGGCGATCCGCCCAAACCGGGGCACCGTACGTCGCCATACTCCGGCAGACTCCGGAGTACAGCTGCCTGCAGGCGGCGCTGGGTCCTCCGAGGTTCGGGAGGAGTCTGCCCAGCGCACTCGCCGCCTTCACGACCTTCGGTCCCACCATCGCGAAATGTGGGCCGAAGGTCCACCCTCCGTCCAGAATGAGCCCGAGATACTTCATTTGCGGGCTCATCCTGACTCTCCCCTCTCCGACTTGAAGGGTAGCCCCCGGTGGAGGTCCCTTGCGGCCGGTCCCGCGGAAGAGCAGGGCTTCGGTCTTGTCAATCCTGACACGAAGCCCTAAACTCTCTATGCGGCTGATCACGAGGTCGAGTCCGACCTCGGCCAGCCGCGCCGCCTCCTTGTAGTTTCGTCCCCGGGAATAAACGAGGGTGTCATCCGCGTAGCAGATGACACCCATCCCGGGGAGGAGGCGGCCTCGCAAGACCCAGTCGTACCCGATGTCCCACAGGATCGGACCCAGAACGGATCCCTGCGGGACACCGCAGCCGACTCGCCACCACTCCACGGACCCCGACCGGTTCTCGAGGCCTACCCTTCGATCGGAGAGGTACGCCTCCAACAGCCTCCTTAGATACGGGGGCACTCCGAAGTATTTTAGTGCCTCCCGTATCACCGCGTGCGGCAGACTGTTGAAGGCGTTCGCGATGTCCAACGACACCGCGACCACCACTTCCCTTCCGTGTTCCGCCTCACCCGTCACCGCCCGCAGGCGTTTGAGGGCGTCGACGGTCGACCGACGTGCTCGGAACCCGAACTGGGATTCTGAAAGTCCGGGTCCCGAGCCCTCCTCCAGGTGCTGAACGAGCCGGGAGGCCACTATCTTCTCCAAGGCTTTACCGGCTTCGTTCAGCAGCACCACCGGTCGCACCGCCGAAGCCGAGTCCGGGGTCCGCCCTGCCTTAGGTAGTAGGCAGAGCCGACCTTCCTTCCAGGCCTCCGGGAACTGGCCAGACCGCAGGCAGCGGTCAAACAGCTCACGGAGGCTGTCGCCGAGGTGCCCGAGAGCGATCGCAAGAACTCTCCCGTGCACCCCGTCTGGACCCGGCGCCCTCTTCTTACTCTGGAGGCGGGTAATAACCGCCTCCATTTCAGCCTCCGTGACGGGTGACGGAACACCCTCCTCCGTGTCCGGCGTCTGCCGAGCCATTCTGGGGGGAACGAAGTCCTCAGGTTCGTCGGGGAAGAGTTCCCCGACGATCCTCCCTAGTTGGTCCGGCTGGAGCGTATCGCTGATTGGGGCCGACTGGGCGCGAAGCTTGTTCCGCGCCCACATATACGGTCGGCCCCAGGGGTCCCTTTCTAGGCCCCCCACTAGCTCCAGCCAGGCCTCCTCCTTGGCTCGGCATATGGCCTGCTGCAGGATCTTCGTCTTCTCCACGTAGATCCTGCGCAGCCTATCGTCCCTGTCAACGTCCTGGGGGCGTCTCCGCCTGCTCCGGGTATATTCCCTCCTGGCCCCGTTGCAGGCAGCCCGGAGACCGGCTATCTCGGCCGACCACCAGTATAGTGCCCGCCGCGGAGGTGGACGCTTCGCGGGCGGCATGGCCGCTCTGCAGACAGCAGAAAATGCGTCGCAGAGCCGACTAGCCGCCTCATCCAACCCAAACTCCGACAGCGGCGGGAGGCTCCAGCGGCCGACGATAGCGGCCTCCTCTGCCAGTTCCCGGTCGAGCTTGGACAGTGCCCAACGCGGAAACTGGCTTCGCCCCCTGGACGACGTTGACGACGACGCCGGACGGACGGGAGCTGGAGACACCTCGAACCTAATGTACCGATGGTCCGAGAGAGTCTCCACTCCCGTCTCCACCCTCCACCCCTCCACTCTGCGCGCGATGGCCGGCGTGGCGAAGGTGACGTCCACCACGGAACCTCCCGACCAGCGCACGCACGTCTGGACTGCCCCCACATTGAGTAGGGACAGTCCGGCAGCTAGCGCCCACTCCTCCACCTCCCTCCCTTTTGGGTTCGTAGCCGGATTACCCCAAGCCGTGGACTTGGCGTTGAGGTCGCCGGCCACGAACACCTGGAGGGGGGCTAGCTGCCCCACCAGCGGCCCCAGAACGTCGAGAAACCGTTCCAGGGCCGCCAGGTCACGGTTCGGGGAGAAATAGACTCCGACGAAAGCCACCTCTCCCCGAACCGCCGCCACGTACCCGCGGCCCTTCGCCTTGACGACGAGGGGGGGGCCGGCTCCAGGCCTCACCACGATCGCCACCAAGTCCTCAGTGTCCCCCGCCCAGTGTGGGCTAGGAGGCACGGCGTATGGCTCGGCGACGATCGCAACGTCAATACTCCACTCCGCCATGGACTGCAGGAGAAGGTCCTGGGCTCCGGCGCAGTGGTTGACGTTCGCCTGGAGGACGCTGAGATGCCCAGACATCACTCGGCCATCTCAGCGTCTGCTGCCTCCACTCGGTTCCCCCCTTGGGACAATTGCGGGGGGAACTTCCCGCGGGTTGATGGGGGCTTGCATGCCATGCCCCCCATCACGTGGCCTGCCGGCCTACCGGAGTCCGCGCACACCGCGCAATGAGCGGCGGCCGAACACCCGGCTGCTTTGTGGCCTGCCTGACCGCAGCGATAGCACAGATTGCTGCGATCAGTACCATCTGGGCACGCGCCGGCGACGTGCCCTAGCCCTGCTATTGCTTCCGATGCCTGGGACGCGCCTGCAGGAGGTGGACCGTCGCCTTGGTCCACCCCACTTCTATGCTCCCGGCCTGCAGCAGCTTTTTCGCAGCCGCTGCCGGGAGCTCAATATGGGCCGACCCTGGCCCCATTTGCCCCGTGCGGATGTTCCGCACGAGGACCTGCCCTGCGGAACAGCCCCCCTCCTTTGCCACCGCTATGGTGAGCCGTTCCGCAGAGACCGCGTCGCTCAGGCCTGAGATTCTCAATTCGGCCTTCTTTTCAGGCCTGAGCACCTCCACCTCCTCCGCCAGGGTCTCCCTCAGGCGAGCGGCTAGGGCGTCCGCCTTTTCGCCACTCGTGGAGCCGGGAATCTCGATCAGGCGCGCTCCGGTCGCTGACTGGCGGATTCGGAGCGGGCCGATTCCCAGCTCCTTAAGGTCGACGCTCGTCTCGGCCTTAAGGAGCGCCGACCCGTAGGTTGCCCCCCTAGCCGCTGCCTCTGGCCGTAACTTTATTATTACGGCCGAGGAGCGGGGGAGCGCTAGATTGGGCTTTGTGGCCCCCTTCTTCTCCAGCTGCGCTGGAGCAGCTGGTTTCTTTGGCGGCGCGGTCTTCGCCGGCGGCGCTGAGGTCGTCTTCTTCTTCTTCGCGGCTGACTTGCGGCTGACGACCTCAGTCCAGCTAGCCGCCGGCTCCGCCTGTGATTCGGCCAGTTGTGGGGCCGCTTCCTTCGAAGTGGAGGGGCCAAATGCGGTCCACTCCGTTTCCTTCCCCTTTCCCTTTCCCTTCCCCTTCCTTTTTCTCGACGCTTGGGGAAGGGCGGGGTACTCCTCCCGGCCCGAATGCGTCACCACATCCGTACTAGGGGCCGCCGAACCCCTGCCCTTTTCCTCCAGCGCGGCCCTTGTGGCCCGCGCCAGCGGTGCGCTGTCTCCAGCGAGAGGAGGGCGGCAAGGAGGGGCCGCCGAGCGCTGGAGCTTCGAAAGGTGGCCGTCCACAATGTTGCCGACCATATGCGCGAGATCGCGCATAAAGTCGGCATTTTCCTTCGTGTTCGAGGATTCAGCCGCCTTTTTACGGCTGTCCTCGAACTCCCTCCTGTAGGAGCGGACCTCCTGTCGGACCAACTCCAGCTCCCGCGAGAGCCGATTGTTGTCGGCCCTCAGTCGGCGGACCTCATCCGACTCGTTGCGGGCCACCAGGGACTCCAGCACCTCCCTGATGGATCCGGCGGCCCTCCTAATTTTGGCGGCGTACCCTCCCCTGAGGCTTACAGATTTGCCGGTTAGGCCGAGGATCAAGTTGATGTTTGCCTCCGACGCCATCATCAGCTCCTCGGCCCCCCGCCTGTCCACGTCGTTTAACACGATGGGGACCTCCTCCGTCGTTTCTCCCACCTCCTTCTGCTTGCAGAAGGCCCTCCTTTGAAGGGCTGCCTCGAAGCCGTCCTCGCGGTCCCGCTCCACGCGCTCCCGCAGAGCAGCCCTGGCGCTGGTCAGCGTATGCGCCTTCCCCCGCTTGGCCGCTGACCGCGGTATGGACTTTGCGGCCACACCTACCTCCGTCTCCGTGGCGGTGTCTTCCGACCCCCCGGAGTACAGACGTTTCCTCCCGAGGTCTGTTTCTGACAATGAGGTAATGGAGATGTCCTCCAGAACCTCCATTACTCCATCCGGTTGGCCCTGAGAAGGGCCGTTGTGTTGGCCCTGAAAAGGGCCGTTGGGGTGGCCCTGAGAAGGGCCTTTTGGTTGGCCCTGAGAAGGGCCGTTGGGGTGGCCCTGAGAAGGGCCTTCGGGTTGGCCCTGAGAAGGACCGTTGGGTTGGCCCTGAGAAGGGCCGTTGGGTTGGCCCTGAGAAGGGCCGTTGGGTTGGCCCTGAGAAGGGCCGTTGGGTTGGCCCTGAGAAGGGCCGTTGGGTTGGCCCTGAGAAGGGCCGTTGGGTTGGCCCTGAGAAGGGCCGTTGGGTTGGCCCTGAGAAGGGCCTTTGGCAGCTGCACTTTTACTCCGCGTAATCATCTCAACACAATTAGTCGCAAAGACAAAACAATCTAAAACCCAAGTCTAGCTTATAGCGTTTGGTCACCTGCCTGCCACCTGCGTTACCGGGGTCAGGACAGGGTCCAGGGGAGACGAACGAGGACGTAGCTATAAACACTTGGGGACTCCCCCAAATTAATATACCTACTTTAATAATGGAAACGATTTTTTTTTTTAATTTCGACATTAATCACTCCTATATATTTACTATGAGATTAACAAAGAGTTTAGGGTAAAATTCCAAGGTCGCGTCACACATGAGCATCACGATAATAGCGTCAGTATAACGGACGGATAGATGTACGTAGCCCGAGAGAAAAAGAGGAAGATATCGAAAGCATATTAAAATAAATTAATTTATAACTTTCGTCTCTCTTACATATGAGAAAAAAGTGAGACAAAAAATATCCCGCGCGACCGCCATTTTAAAGATATTTGACATGACATTTTAACTTTAAACTTTTTAGTAAATTGTTAGTAAAAACTTTGATACATCAACAACACAAAATACTCTTCGAGATTAAAATAAAGGTTAATGTTTTAGTTTTATGAGAGGTACGATTTTTTTAAATTATTCAATGTTATTAATTCGAGTACTTATATAATGTAATGTTAACAATATTATTTGTTTTTAAAGGCCTATAAGCATCAATTTATTAGCTGATATCATTTCATGTTATATTTGTTTAAAAATTTTTTTTATCGCCTCTTTAGTCTCTGACATCTATTAACTATTAAATAAACAAATTTTAAATTGAGTTTACCAAAGAAGTATCACTTCTAACATATGTACTCCGTACACATGTTTTTTTTTTAAAGTTTATATTGAGTATTGCACAACAGGGACGTCAATTTCGTCTACTACTTTATATATTTTGCACTTAGTCAACTAATCTGTTTAACTTTGTTTTTATTCCATTTAGACCCAGTTTCACCACTTGCTATTAAGTTCCGGCTAACCTAACTGGCACTTTTTTGACAGATAATTGTATGGGTTATATGTCAAAATAAGTACCAGTTAGGTTATCTGGAACTTAACAGCAAGTGGTGAAACTGGCCCTTAAGATAGTATTATTTTATTAAGTTAATAGCGATTCAATCGAGTATCAGTAATAAGGTTTTATTATCTTTTATATAGTAAAGAAACTGTATACAGTTATATATTTACGGAATAAAGGACTGCGCAAATTTAGCTATAACACTTGTATATACATAAAACATATAAAAATAATACACCCAAACTCGGGGTGGGAATAGAACCCACAACTATGGAGCAGAAAGCGGGGTATTTGCCAACTGCGCCAACGGGCTAGTCTTTGTTATTATTAAATATTATTAATTTATAATTATATAATTATGTACTTTGGAAGTTACATCATAGGACGATAACGTAAATTTCAGCAAATTATACATATTATTAAATTCAAGATTCGAGAGAACTTCGTGATATTTTCAAATCGTTTAATTCATATTCGTTACATTAGATCAAAGATCTCTGTCATAAGCCAAATATGATTGATCTCAAAAATAAAGATAAAACCCTAGCAAATTTAAAACTGCATATCTTGCAGTCGTGCTGTCAAAAAAAACCGCGATGGCCATTTCACAAATATTATTTTTCATACTATACGTAATAAAATATTATTTCGAATAAAAAATAAAAGACATTGGACATTCAAAATGGAAGTAATGGAAAATCCTATATTCTAATAGGAGTATCATTAAATAAATATTATTTATAATAGTATTCCGTTTAAAACTGCATTTAATAGTTATCTGCTATTCCGCAGAGAAAATGTTTTCCAATTAGTCAGATACAGCATTTTTTATATCAGGACCTTTCGCTTGATAGGTAGCAATTTAATCTTTATACATAGCACAATTCTGCGTTTAATGTTTTTATTATTGGAAGATTAGAAATAATTTATTTAAAGTTTTAACTCTAAGTTTAATAACATGTAAAAAAATATATTTAAATACCAATTTTACCGAATAAATGTTAATATGCAAAACGTGATAATTTAAGAAATGTTACTATTTGCAAAATCACCGATGTATCATTAATCATAGCTCTTTGTTTAAGACATTGATTAATTATCGAACTACTTAAATATTATACAATTTGCAGTTGTAATTAACATTTTTGTTTTCAGTAGAACATTGTTTTAGCTTAAATATTTATACATTATGTTGCAAATGTAATAATTTCGTTTTACTCATACATATCCATATATAATTTGTGTGTTCACGTTGCGAAAATAAAACATCACTTTAAAAATATTTAAAGCGTACAACCTAGATCTTAGAGAATATATGAAACATTAAACTGCGTAGATTATTTTATAATGTCTGGCCTCGTTTCGCCTTAAAGTTTTCTTCTGGAACGCAAATAGTACCTATATAGATAAACTTGAAAAATAAAATATATCCGAAAAATAAAATCCAAAAAGTAGATACCGAATTTTGTCATGTTTGGCACGGGAATTCCATTTGACTATCTAAGAGTCTCCTTAAAAGGATTTTTGGCGATTAGTAATATTTTTCGAAAAATTCAACTTTTTGAGTACGCTGCTTAGCACGCTCTATATAAGAAAGCGAGTCGATCAAAAGGAGGAGGTTGGAGTGTCTTCAAAGCGAGCTTCAAAGTGCATGTTTAGTTTAGGTTGTTAGGTTTTTTTCCTTTTTTTATCTCTAAGAAATACATTTGCGCATTCTAGGATAGGTTAGGTAAGATTTTTTTTTTGCGAGTTGCCAAAAATCTTTTTATGGGGACTCTTAGTCAAATAGAATGTTCGTGCCAAATTTCATGACGAAAATCGGTATCCACTTTTCGGAAGTTTATACATAAAAAATTATACATATACTTATTTTATTCTGATCGTTACTTAAATATTTTTATTTAATTTTGTAATAACAATTACGAGAAACAAACTAATTGAAAGCTATTAAAAATATTTTATATTTGAATATGTGTTAATTTGGCTACTATTGAATCTGAACGAACGAAAAATTCAAAAGCTCTTTATAGTACTTTAAAATCGAACATGAATACGTTAACTGTAAGCGCTTGAATTTAAATTATACTTCGTTCATTAAACAACTCCTATACTTAAATTAAGTTTTCTGAAATAAAAATAACAATGTATTCATTCATACATGCAGAAAAGACACATAAGTATACACATCATACAATGTACATACATATCAAGATTGAGATCATTTGTTTCTATTCTTAATTAAAGTTTCTGAAACAAAATAATTTCTTTATCATCATCAGCATCATCATATCAGCCATTGGATATCCACTGTTAAACGTAGGCCTCCCCCATCGACCTCCAGAGCGACTGGTTCAAAGCAGCCTCCATCCAACGGCTTCCGGCAACTTTTCTCAAGTTCAAAAGAATTGATTGTCCTTCTAATCCAATGCCCTGTCTGTTAAATTTAAATATTTTCATCCGAAATTCATTAAAGATCACTAAAACCTTGACCTGGTAAAGTTTTATTTATGAACATTGCGTTTATTAGTTAGATAAACAAATTAGCCGCTAATACGTAAAATCTATCAACGCTACTAATACGTAAAATATACGTAAAATCTATACCTACATGATTATGTTATAAAATATTTCATTTATAATTTTATTTTATTAAATGTGTTTAATTTTGTTTGAAGCGAAAATCTACTTATACTATGCTTACAATTTGACGTGGTCGTAATTTACAATTACTAAAATATTATTCTGCCAAAATTGAATTTAATAAATAATTACAATGAATGTTTTTTGAATGTGTTTGACCCATAATATTAAACGGAGTCGAAATTCTTGGGGAAGCTGTGAGGTTTACGCGACAAAATAAAATTTTTGCTTTAGTTATGTTTTTTATCACTAACTTATGAATGTCATAGCTTACCTCAGGTAAAAATAACAAACGCCAGCTACAAGGCTCGCGATGCCTAAATGTTATAGCTCCTATTTTTTTTTTGTATCGCAGGGGAACCCATTTACGGGTGATATTCAGGACGCCCGGGTAGGCAGTTCTAGACCGTATGTCGGACTCAGCACTTGGGGGTATAATACCGTACAAAACCCCTGCGGGAGTCTCCAGCCGCTTTAATTGGAGGGTCCCGGATCTGCAGGCAACAGGATCAGATCAGGAGTGACAAGTCCCCTCCGAGGTAAATGTTATAGCTTTATGTTAAGCTACCCTATCTACTAAACCTATATACCCAGACTATACTGACTACTTCTGTACAAAGAAGATATTTTAATTTTTTTATGGAGTGTACGTTATACTAAATTCAATTTTGTCTGTCTGTATATATCTTGGCTATGTCATTGTATGTATCTTATCTAAAACTACCGAATAACATTAAATGGCACTAGTTATAATTTGACTTTATACTACGAGCTGGGACAATAGATGATACACTTTATAGCGGAATTCAGCATGGTTACCATGGGAGAAAGGGTAAAAGTCGAAATGTTTACTTAGTTATAATTCATTAATGCGGTGCCCAATTTCGTTTACTCTATATAAATATATTTTAAAGATTATTCTACAAATACGAGCATTTCATAGCTTTTTGTTTGTTGGTTAAGAAATTAGACATTATAACAGTATTAGATACAAAGAACTTGAAACCCGAAATATAGAGAAATCTTTGAAAGTATGGCTATAGTAAGTAAGATACATACGTACTAAGCTACTTACTTAAGCTTACAGGTCTAATAAAAGAGATTACAATTGAATATATAGTTGTAGGCAGGGCAGGATTTAGGGGAGGGCAAGCGGGGCAACTGCCCCGGGCCCCCACATAAGAGGGGCCCCCACATCCACGTAAGAGGGGCCCCCACATTCGCAAAAGAGGGGCTTCCACAATAGAGCTAAGGCAATCGAGTTGGAGTGGTTCGGAGTTGGGACGACATTTTTTTTTAGGAATAGGAATAGGTAATGGCCTTTTTTTTAGGAATATGTCCACCCGGCAACGATAATAATAGATATAATATAGAATTGATCGTGAGATTGCGACGACATTTTTTTTTCGTAGTCATTTTTTCTGCAAGAAAAAAAATTCAGATTAAGGGGCCTCCACTCCATTGTCCCACCCCCACAACTCTAAATCCGGCTCTGTTCGTAGGTACAGCCAGTATAATAATAAAAAAGGAGAGACAAAACTCTCTTTAACAAAAGTAAAATTTGGTCCATATTATAATCACAACTCCTACTCAATTACTTAGTTTCATATTTTGATGTTGTTTTTGTGTTTACTTTAATATTATTATACACTCATTTGCAAAAAAAACGGGCGGTTTCGATTTTCTTCCTGGCTGAAAAAAATAAAATACCAAAAAGGTTTTAATCAGTTGAACATGTTACTGGCCAGTTATAAAAGTGCCATAATGTTTATAAGAGTACATTCCAAATTCAAATTTTTGACTGAGCCTGGTTTTCAAAGAAAATAACTTTTAACTACATTTTGTGGCGCGAATTCCCTATAGTTAATATCGACTCTAATTAACTTTTTGTCAATTTTTATTAAATTATCTGGTGTCCTCGACATTTAAAAGTATTGTTATTGCTGTTTAGCAATCTCGAAAATGGTAGATAAAGTGATAGAAGCGAGCAAAATTGTTGCGCTGCTTGAAGAAGGTTGCAGTCAATGCTTCGTGGCTCAGAGGCTAAATGTGAGTCGGTCGACAGTTCAAAGGACCTGGCAGCGCTATCAAGAGACCGGTTCCGTCAAGAGAAGGCCTGGTTCTGGCAGAAAGACATGTACCGAACCACGGGATGATCGTTTTCTAGTTAGTCAAGCGTTGAGAAATCGCAAATCTTCTTATGTGGACCTCAAGAACACCCTCGAAGAAGTAAGAAATGTGCAAATTAGTCTATGGACGGTCAGGAGGAGGCTTCTTGCTGCTAATATACACAGTCATCGCCCGGCACGCGGCCCTAAATTACTCCGTGGACATCGAGTTGCCAGGCTTAGCTTCGCTCGAAATTGTGTGTCATGGACTCATGAAGACTGGGATAGGGTATTGTTCTCCGATGAAGCCAGGATATCTCTGCATGGTGAAGACCGACGTCGGCGAGTGCTACGTAGACGAGGAGAACGCTTTACAGAGGCATGTTTTGAAGAAATCACATCTTATGGAGGGGGCTCTGTTATGTTTTGGGCAGGAATAAATTCTATGGATCGTACGGAGTTAGTCTTCATCGAAAACGGTACACTGACTGGACACCGATACATAACGGAAGTTCTAATTCCTTATGCACAACCCGCTTTAACCGCTCTTGGTGAAAACTCAATTTTTATGGACGACAACGCTCACGCCCACCGGTCTGGCGGTGTGGATGCGTATATGCTAGAAGTCGGAATTCGTCGTTTGGACTGGCCAGCTAGAAGTCCGGACCTCAATCCCATAGAGCATATCTGGGACGTTCTGAAGCGACGAGTGAGATCAGTGCAGCCGGCTCCGCAGACCATCAGAGAGCTAAAGAATGTGATTACCGCGGAGTGGGAACGTATTCCCCAAGAAACCATAAAAGATATACTCACTAGCATGCCCAGACGAATGCAAGCTGTGATTTCAGCAAGAGGGGGTCACACTCAATACTAAACTTTTATCTGCTTTTAATGTATTCAAGAAAAACAAAGAAATTAACGCGTTTCATTTTTATTTAGCGAGCAGGTACAATCATAGAGTTTTGAGCTTAAACATTATTTCTTAATAATTTAATTAAAATGTTATGATAAAACTGATGAAAACTATTCCTTCCTAATTAATTTATAAAATTCTGAGGATAACAATACCTAAAATTGTCAAACAAACTAATAGTAACTATAAAATAGTTCTTTGCTTAAGTGCCCGTTTTTTTTGCAAAAGAGTTTATTTCTCTAATAAATTATTATGAGGCAGAAAATAAATGTGATTTCACGAAAATGCTTACTCACCTAATACGTTTGACAAACGTATGTATTTCTATTGTTATATTTCTTTTATCGTTTGTTCTCTTCTTATTTATTGTGGCCAAAATCGGCCTTTTCCTAATATTGACTAATATTATTTCATTTTATGAATATAATTTTACTCTCATTACACTGGCACACAAAAAAAATTGTCTGTACTCCGGGCGCCACCTATCTACGGGCATGTTTTTTCACCCGCTGAATATGAATTTCAAGTCAGTTTAGGTGGTCCAGGCTTCAATTTCGAGTAAATTGCAAAAAAACCTCAAAAAATGGCAGCAATTTTCTGCTATTTTATCGATTTTTTGCAATCTTTTGAATGTTTGAGACTATGGGCCAAACTTATTGCAGAATCAGACCAAGCAGATTATATTATATGAAAATATTTGTCAATCCGGGTCCATAAATTTTTTTACACCAAGATAATCCCAATTTTCTTCGATTTTTGCAATTATTGATGATTTTTTACAATTTTTTTTTTTTTAGATTTAAAACAGTTTATGATTAAAGTACGATCGAAATTAGTATTTAACAGATCAAAATACATGAAAATTATGCTTGCCTTAGATCTCAATTTTTTTTTTCTTGCCAAAACATCGAATTTTCGCTATTTTTGGGGTTTTTTTGCAATTTACTCGAAATTGAAGGCTGAACGGCCTAAACTGACTTGAAATTCGTATTCAGCGGGTCAAAAAACATGCCCATAGATAGGTGGCGCCCGGAGTACAGACAATTTTTATTTTTTTGTGTGCCGGTGTTATTTAAGTTTTACAAAAACCAAAATATTTGTTACACGTGATAAAAAGAGAACTGGTAAGATTACTGTGCATCGTGTCCATCTGTCATTGCCGCCCAGAATCGAATGGAACAATTCACTTAATATTAAGTACACATATAAAATTTCTTTATTTACTTTATGCGCTTACACACTGAAATCATGGATTTTTTTTATTATTTATTAAATGATTAGGAATGAAATATGTTTTGATGTTTTGCTTAATCTAAACGTCTGGTATAGATAAAAACATTTTTTTAAATGAAATTTATGTTATATAAAGTGGAGTGGAGCTATGGTGGTCTTGTAATAGCTAATGCTAATGTAGGAACTAACCCAGCTGCGGAAGATATACATTCAATGTTTAGAAATAGTTTATTGACAACACGGTTTTTATAGATAAGTCTATTAACACCGTTTCTATTTCGATTCGATCTTTGTCCGTGATTTTCATTAATCTGATTGACGTTAATGTGTAGACGAGTCCACTAAACTTGAAAAGACGATAATTTCCTTTATGATGATGGTAAGTAGCCATGCTAACAAACGCTTGTTAGCTTACTATTCTTTATTATTTATGCTAAATACCTTCGGAATACATGTCAGCTCGTGTACGCATGGTCGGATTTAGGGGAGGGCAAGCGGGGCAACTGCCCCGGGCCCCCACATAAGACATCCATAAAATAGGGGCCCCACATCCGCAAAAGAGGGCCTTCTACATTAGAGCCAACCGAGTTGGAGCGGTCCGGAGTTGGGACGAACTTTTTTTTTTAGAAATAGGAATAGGTATTCCTAATAGGTAACTTTTTTTTTTATTGGTGACGACCCTTTTTTTTAGGAATGTGTCCACCCAGTAACGATAATATATTGGCGTGAGATCGCGATGACCTTTTTTTTCGTCGTATTTTTTTTCTGCAAGAAAAAATAACAACAATTCAATTTCAGATCAAGGGGCCTAAACTCCTCCTTTGCCCCGGGTCTCCACAACTCTAAGTCCGGCCCTACGTGTACGAACTGATAAAATGAAAGGTACACCTATAATAATATTATCACAATTAGACTCGTAATACATTAATAAAAATGAAAGTATAATGTTATAGAAAATATAGCGCTAGCTTCCCATTTTATTTATTTAACGGTCCCCCAGCGTGACGAAACGTTTCGCTCAAACAAAGTCGGAGTCAAACGTTTACTTATTTATTATTTGTATATCTTCATATGTCTGATCTTGAACTGATTAGACACCAAAATGATTCATTGAACATGTAACGTAAAAATAAGTTAATTTTTAGTTAAGTTACACTTAACTAGAAACTAGCTTAGATACTACACGTCTTGATGTAATTAAATATAAAACTTTATTTTATAAATAATCGTGATCTTAAGACTATTTTACAATTAATGCCTTAATCGAGCGAAGTTTTAATCCTAAAGTCGTTTTCTTAGCTCTTAATACTGAATAAAACACCGTGAACCAAAAAAATCATTTTTAGCAATGTAAACACAGTAAAATAATTTATAGTTAAAATTTTCGAAGTGTAAAACTTAAATTATGAATTGTTCGTTGAAATGGCTAAAATTTTCTAGTTTATTGTCAAACCAAATATAGAAGATTCGAGAAGTTTCACTTATTATGATTCCTTAGAGGCTGTTTGGAGTTTAAAACTGTTAGTGTATACATGAGCGAGTAAAACTATATTAGTTATAGTAGTTTACAGAACAAAGAAAATGTTGTAACTAAATTATTTTACAGAATTTAACTTCCTGATTTTCTATCTCAAATATTGATATTATTACTTGTATTTTATTATAAGCATTTTCTTATAAAAAAATAAATCTAAACTAAATTGAAACAGCTTGAAAATGGCCCACTGGATAAATGTCTCTTCTATCTATATAGGAGAAGGGTTGGAACGTAATCTGCCTGTTCCATTGCGGGTTGGCGGATACGTTGTTACTAGCAAAACGTAATTCATACGATGACGCAAAGTCAATTTTTCAACAACAGTTTTAAAACCAACAACAATTATTTTAGTGTTTATTTTTATTGTTACATTTCATACGTCAAACTCATATTAAACAAAAATGCATTAATTTAAATAATAATAAGTAATATAATATAATAAGTAGAATAAATACGATAACAAACAGTAGTCATATAAAGAATCTATTTATACGATTATATATGTATAAAATACTATAACGCTGATAATAGTTTTAGACGTTAAATTTTCATATTTGTTTGTTTGACTTGTGTGTTTACTATATAAAGGCTTTATTCAAAAAAAAAAGGTTTAGATGTATAATCTGTCAAGGTTTTTCGATAAAATAGTTGAAATATGACGATAATTGTTGAAAATGTTCAATTCCCTTTGAGATATATAAAAACAGTGTATGCTAGAATTACTCCTATTATATAGCTCTGTACAAAAGGATAGATTACTATACCCGTATTAACTTCTGCAAAAGTAGTCATAATGCGGTATAAGAAAAGCTATTTAGGCGGATACAGTATTAATTATTAACGATTTAAATACGCTAGTTAGCATAAGCATTTCATACACATTATGATAATCCTTTACACCATATAATTTAAATAAATATCTTAAAAGTTAGTATATAATATAAACTAACGCGTGTGAAAATGAATTTAACAGGTCTCACATCGATGACGGGACTCACTTGATGCGACAACATCATATGTATACCTACTACCCGTGCGAAGCCTTAACGGGTCGCTAGTTTATTTATAACCAGATGATTTAACTTTTATTTTCGCTTAATTACGCTGGTCAACAGCGTAAATGATATGAGAATAGACTTATGCCTATTTTCATATTAGATTACTTTATTATATGGCTGCTAGACATTAATCCAGCAATTAGATATATACGGACTTCTTAGTACAATATTTATTAATAACATAAAGTCGACATAGTAATGCGCTGATTAAAATTTATAATCCGATTAACACGCTCGTGTAGAAGTACTTCACTGACTTACTGCAGAAAACTTAATATTTGAAACACGTATAATTTTGTGCGAAGTACGATTTATTTAGAGTTAATTAAGGCCCATAGCAGTGCGAACAAGTGTACATCAACCAGGATGGTGATGGGCAGCAACGTCGCCACATTCTGCCACAACACACTGCGCTCGCCAATCCATCAGTCAAGCGTGGTAGGTATTGGCAAACCCTCCCAGAGATGATGAGGGAAGCCTAAGTTCAGCAATGAGTATTAAACGGCTGATGTAGTAGTAATAAAAAAAACTAAGAATTTGCGAACGATATGGTATCATCATACATTTAAAAATTGATTATGATCACAATTTCATATTTTTCTTCCTCGCAAGTTTTTTTTCCAACCCAATCTCAACGGATTTGCAAGCTGAAGTGGCAATGGGCAGGGCACATAGCTCGTAGAACTGATGGCCGTTGGAGCAGAAAGGTTCTTGAGTGGAGAACACGTACCGGCAAGCGCTGCGTCGGACGGCTGTCCGCAAGACGGACAGACGACTTGAGGAGAGTCGCCGGAAGTCGTTGGATGGAGGCTGCTTCAAACCGGTCGCTCTGGAGATCGATGGGGGAGGCCTAGGTTCAGCAGTAGACATCCAGTGGCTGATATGATGATGATGATATGTATTATTATATCGAATATGTGATATCAGGTATGTCGAAATAAAGCTAAAAACTACACTATATGAGATGAATTATAATTGAATTATAAATAACAAAATTACACAGTTTCAGTATTAAAATCAAATGTAAAGTAAACACTTAACTAGAGTTTACATAAAGTTCCGAATATATGAATAATGTGAAACCCATAAAAAACGAAAATATTAAAATACGTTGAAGTACGAAGTATTAATTGCCAGTTGTAATACAAATGTCTGAAGTTTTCAACTTTGAAAACAAGCGTTAGCCACATTAACTGAATGACAATATTTATAAGTATCTGAAATAAATATAGTCAATCGCGTATAAAAGTAATTAGTACAAATTGCAAGGATTTAATTAAATTTAATAAAATTTAGTTAAAAGATATTTTAAGACACTTTAGACACCTATCGCCTGAACTTATGTTTCTCTAATGAAAACGTAGATTGAGTAAAATTATTTCTGTAGTCAATATGATTTTTAATGTTCCAACAATGGATAAAAACGACACCTACCATTTTATTACTTTATAACATACAATAAAATTTAAAGCAATACGCAATAAGTGAATAATTACGTCGCTTATTTTAAAACAAATAAAGAATGTGTTTAAAAGATTCCTAGAAATATAAAATTGTAAATTGTTGTCAGGAATAAAACTCGTAATTACCTATCGGTCACAAAGTTGGCTATTTCATAAAGAGTTTATATCGTACTTCTTATCTCTGGTTATTCATTTTTCAAAACCGACTTCAAAAAGAAGGTTCCAATTCAAGAGTTTTTTTTTTTTTTGTTTTTTACCTCAGAACTCCTACATTTATGAACTGATAGGGAAAACCCTTTTGTTTACTCTCCGTTTGATCCCATTTAAATTTGAAGAAAAAGTACCACTCACTAAGGGTGAATAATAGGAGATTAAATTTATATAGACTCAAATTTATTTGTTTCAAAATCCATTCCATTGTAGTCTGTTTATTTCTATTATAATTTTTTCTTGTCTGTATTTTATTGTTTTATAAAGTAAATGTTTCGTGAAATTATACAAATGTATATGACATGAGTATATTTAATGAATGAATAGTATGTGTGGATCTAACATTTGGCTGATAGATATTTAGTACACCAAACAAATTAAAACAAGTGTGATAAGCATTGATGTATAATGGTGATATTTAAAGATATCTGAAAACTTATACTATTAAAGATAATTTGAAAACGTTGTACGGTACAACGTTTTCAAATTATACAACTACAACTTGTACCTATCTAAAATTTCATATATATTTTTTTAAACTCTTAATTTATAAATAAATAAAATTAAAATAAAGAATAGAATACAATGGCCTACAAACGTACATATCTGATATATGGATTTGAAAATTAATTGTTTCATACAATTTACATTCCCCGCATATCTTGCACACTCGTATCCGCAATTTAGTTTGTGAATTGTGGCTCACCGCTGACAACCATCTCTATGTTACTATGAAGAATCACTTTAACAAATTAATTTTTAGAAACATCAATGACAAAATTATTCCTATTCTAGGGTTTACATTTAATACTCATTTTTTAACAAGCACTTAAACCTCGAAGTCCAAAAGATGTTCCCAAATTATTCCTTATAAAATAAAATTATTTTAGTATATAAAAACGTGCTTACTCAAAATTACAACCACGAAGAAATAATATAAAAGTGTTTTATAATTATTAAAACTGAGAAAAAAAAAATTGTGTGTGTCAGCTCCGACGCACGACTGAAGTTTACTCCTTAAGTACGATTGTCTAAATATACGCAAAAAGAGTTTATACAACTGAAAATAAGATTAATACCATATGAAAGGGTAAATTAACAAATTAATGAAAATAATATACATATATAAATATATATTTATTCATTTTATATACATTTATTATAACTAATCGGCGAAATATTTTACATTAAACTTTTCACAATAGTCAATTTCAGATGTGCACAAATATTTCATTAGGAATGTTGATAAATTATGTAATTATTATTATCTGACAATTATCATTTATTTTTTAAATATTATTTTTCAATATTAATTAGAGAAACATTACTTTCGCACCGCACCATAGGTGCGCGCGCACCAAAAAAGTAACGAGGTCATTCATCAGTAGATTTTACCTCTCATATTTTTCTCATACCGGGCGCCTTATATATGAAAATCGATTCTTAAGGAGTAAACTCCAATAAGAATAAGAATAAGAATATCTTTATTTCTAATAATAAAAGACATTACATCACTTATAAAATTAAAATAAAAAAAATACAACAAGTTTTAAACAATATATAAATACATTAAATCCATGTGGGTAGTCTAAATAAGAATGTGTCGAGACGCGTTCTTATGTGCGAGTTCGCCGGTAATTTTAATTCACCGTCTATAATTGCAAGTTAGGCGGTGGTCCAAGTTATAATAAAAAAGCGACTAAGCGTTATTATAAATATCAGAATTTTTACCCATTTGTCTACATATATATATGTCTAGGATTGCATGTGTAGTACATACGAGTAATTATAAATATTTTATTTACAAAAAGGGAGTGGTCACATAAAAGCTTTCATACTGTTGTTATAATATGCATTGGATGTACACTTAAGAGATGAATCCCCTGATCTTTAATCTAGAAAAATCTGTGTTTTAAAGATCAGTGTCTCCGCTCAAGACAAAACAGTAAGAATGATACAAATCGAGTGGATGTCCATTTCTTATACCCTTTTTTTTTCTTGTTAGTTTAAAGATGATTTGATGATGATTACATATTTGTATGTGCATGTGTAAATGTGTGTGTGTATATATGTGATGTGTGTGTGTGTGTGTGTGTGTGTGTGCGCGCGTGTGTTTGTGTGCGTATGTGCATGTGCGTGTGCGTGTGTGTGTATGTGTGTGTGTAATTGTACTAGTTTAATAGATTTTCTGTGTCGTTGTAGTCAAGCACTTTTAGCCAATTTATAAGTGTCCTCTTGACATTGAATCTGGTTAGTTGCTGCAGCTTTAAGATCATATTAATTTTGTTATAAACTTTGGCACTAAGGTACTCATAATTTTTTTTGGCAAAGCTAGTCTTGCAGTATACATTGGGGACCGGCTGCTTGGGTCTCCGAGTGTTCGTATCAGAAGCTAAAGAGTGACAAGATGATGTTTTATGTCGTCGAAGACAGACTTTTAAGATATAAAGCTGTCTGACAGTGTGGCATTTAAAATCCTTATAGATCTGGGTGGTGGAGTACCTAAAAGCTCTATGGAGCAAGACTTTTATAACGGCTCTCTGTGAACGTTCTAGATGAATTAAAGTTGTTTTGAAAGTCCCCCCCCATACGGGAATACAGTAAGTAAGAAGAGATTCACAGAGAGCCGTATAGACAGTTTTGAGGATAGCAAGATCAGCGGAATTCCTTAGCTTTTTAAAAATGTACATTAGTTTTCTAACGCGTGTCGCGAGGGACTGTACATGGTCTTTCCAATTAAGACATTGATCAAGTTGGATTCCTAGGTATCTTGTTGATGAGACTCTGGTGAGAAGAGGACAAGAGCATACAGGAGTATCATTAGAGCATATGTGTGCTCTGAGTTTAATTAAGTTTTCAGATGGTTGGGTTGAAGGTCTGATGGTGAAAGTAAGGAAGCAAGTTTTATCAATATTTAATGTGAGAAGGTTATTAGAAAGCCATCCCATACAGTGTCCAAAGACACGCTCCGCTATGAAGTGTGTTTCTGTCCAGGTTTTACCATATACTAAGATAGCCGTATCGTCAGCATAGGAGAAGATGCGAGAGTTTGGCAAAGACATATTACAGAGCTCGTTTAAGTAAATTAGAAAGAGGGTCGGACCCAAAATGCTTCCCTGGGGGACGCTACATCTTACTGGAACTTCAGAGCTAATGTGAGAGCCGATGCAAACACACTGTGTACGATCAGAGTGATTATCCTTGAAAATATCCAAGGCAACACCCCGTATACCAATTGATTCCATTTTTTTAATCAGGATTGGTATTGAAACTGTATCGAATGCCTTGGATAAATCCAGGAAGATCCCTAGGCATTTGTTTTTATCATCGATTCTCTGAATTGTAAATTGTGTAAGAGCCACAGCGGCGTCTTCTGTAGAAAGGCCTTTTCGAAAACCAAACTGATTTTCAGACAAGAGACTATTGTTTTCTAGAAAGTCTACAAGACGATTGTTTAGAGCTTTCTCTAGTATCTTAGATAAGGCCGGAAGAATAGAAATAGGTCTATAGTTAGTGATTTCTTTGTTGTCACCTTTCTTGTAGATAGGAATGACAACCGCCTTTTTTAAAGCCCTAGGAAATTTTCCTGTTTTAAAGGTTAGATTACATAAATGTGTAATACTGGGTAATAGGTAGAATTTGGCGGATTTTAAGATATCAGTTGATATGCCGTCCCATCCCGCAGATGAATTAGAACGCAGACCAATTATAAGTTGATTAACTTCAAACTCATCTAATTCTAATAGTGCTATAGAATTAGGAGGTGAGCGGACAGATATAGGCAAAGAATTGTTATATTTTATAGGTGTTATCTTACTGGCCATCTCATTACCAATATTCGCAAAGTAGTCATTTATTTCGTTTACAGACAGATTTTTATTACCATGTTTGTTAAGAAGGTTTATGGCTGTGGAATGAGCGTTAAAATCTGTGTCCGTAATTTGTCTGATAACTTGCCGCGTTTTTTTTGGATTATTTCTTGCTTTATTAAATTCAGATCTCTCATATTCACACTTTATATTCTTAAGTAGAATATTACAGAAATTACGATAACGTTTATATGTAGATTTTAAGATGCAGTTATCAGGATCTGATTTGAGTTTAAGATGCATTTTGTCTCTATTACGTATGCATCTGAGTAAGCCAGGAGTTATCCATGGTTTTCTAATTCTAGTCCTACATGTGATATTTGTGGTAATGGTATGTTTCATAATTATGGAGCTTAAGATGGAGATAAAGACGTTTGTAGCTATATTTACATCGGTTTCGAAAAGAACGCTGGAGAAGTCAGTGTTTTTTATGTCATCTATAACAGCATCGGTATTAATTCTGGTGGCAGTACGGTTAAAGCCTCCGATAGTACAAACATGGTCGAGGCTTAACAGGACAGGACAGTGATCAGTGATGGCGGATTCAATTACGAGAGTGGTTGCGGATAGGTTCGTTTTTAATAAAACGTGATCAAGACAATTATTATTTCTATTGGGGAAAGTATGGGCGGGCAATAGGCCATGTAGTGCCGCAAGGTTGAGATAGTCATTGGATCGTTGATCAGTGTTATCCGATTTAATGTCAACATTTATGTCTCCCTTTAAAATGATATTGGAATATGGTGATAAATCGGATAATATGCAATTTAAGCTCTCCAGGAAGTTATCAATTTTTTTAAAAGATGGAGGCCTGTATATGGCAATGATAGCAGTCTTATTTGGCAACTTACATACAAGACAGTTGGCTTCCTGAAATGGGGGCTCATATACGTTATAGTCTTGCAAATTGTTTTTAATGAATATTACTATTCCCTCATTTTGACTATGCAAATTCGAAGTTGCGAAATGGGTATTTAATGATGGTATATGTGAGGTTTTAGAAAGCCAACATTCGGTTAATATGAGAATGTCACAGTCAAATTTAAGCGAGCAAAGTAATACTTGAAGTCCGTAAAAGTTTTTAGTAATACTTCTTATGTTTTTTTTTTTTTTTTTTTTTTTTTTTTTTTATTCACATCTACAGGCTTACATGCGCCTATACCCTTTTCTTTACATATATTTTATTGTTATATACAGACGTTTTTACAGCAAAAGTAAATAAGTACTTAAAACTAGACTTAATATCTCTAGTCCCTGAGACGAGAGTCCAAACTGACCACTTTTATACTAATATATATACATTTTTTTTTCAATATTATATCTACGTGTATTTCCTATTTATATTGTTTTACAATACTATATCTAAATCTATTTTTAAAATACTATATCTATAGCTAATGTTTTTTTTTTTTTCTTTTTTTTTTTTTTTTTTTTTACAATACTATATCTATTTGCATTTACATTATTATATCTAGTTATAATTCTCTAAATTTTAATCAATAAATTTAGGTACTCTATAATTTCACACCCACCAATATGTTATATCGATTTATCTAATCAGCACCAGCCCCCAGCTGTGCGAGCACATCCTCAATGACTGCTGTGTCTCTATGATGGATTGCCATCTTGAGGGTGTGCTCCAGGATTTCTTTTGTTGTGGCCTCCGCCGCCCTCCCTACGAATCGGCCGATTGCGTCATCCCTGTCGTCGGCGTAGTAGACACAGGTCTTGGTGTGCCTACTTACCGCGACCACCGCATGCGAGACGCTGTCGTGTATTTTTAGTCTCTTTGCCCGTGTCTGGATGACGATGACCTCCTCGCTCGTCTGACCCTGCGCCTCGTGAATGGTCATGACGCTCGACCCTTCTCCGGTACCATATCCCCGGCCTATTAACTCCTTTTTCTCCTCTTGTGTGAAGACCAGGTACAGGGTCCGGTTCTGTTTTTCGGGTATTCTAGCGCCAGTGAGCCTTTCCGCACGCAGGGAATGAACGATGGGGTTCGAGCTGTAGATCCTGTCGTAAACCTCGCTGATGGCAAGAGCGACATCCTTGGGATTCCGATGCGTGCACGACAACTCACATGATATATTTAATGTCAGATTAGGCCTGCTGTATCGCACCTCGAACAGGTTTTCCCTGTCGATGTAAGGCAGCTGATTAATGTCTCCGACAAGGATAACCTCTTTTGCTTCCGACAGACGGGCGGCCATCACTATGGCACCAAAGTGATTCATGAGGGCCTCGTCCACCGTTAAACGGCTTATTTTTGTGCCCTCACGAAAACCATTTACCAATATGGAAGCCATAGTGCGTACCTTGTATTTGGCTTTGTCGCCATAATGGTGCGTCAGCTTCTGCCTGAGATCATTGGCCGCCTCGACTGTGGTCGTAACTACGACCTCGTTTTCCTCGTCGAAGTTTCTGACTATGTAAGTCGTCTTGCCGCATCCAGGGACCCCGTTTATCCATTTCAGTGCTGGTAACTGCCAGGCACCGAAAACGCTGCCGACTTCCGGATCTCCCGTAATGGTTTTTGCCATCTCGAGTATCCGGTCGCCTAGCATCACTCTCGTGCACCTGGCCACCACCACCACTGGATCCCCTTTAGGTGTATGGAAGGCTTGAGGTTCTTCGTTCTGGCCCTCGGCTTCGACCGCGCCCACGAAGCCGACTGTGGTATTATAAGCAGCCATATACCTTCCCGACATGTTGCCCCTGAGTATTTCGCGGGTGTCGTTATTGTAAATGGCTGCCTCAGCTTCTTCGAGTTCCACTCCCAGTAAGTTTTCGTGGCCGTACTGGAAGCTCTGCATGATTTTCTTGCAGGTGGCTAGGCATACATCGCAGTTCGCCTTTGTGATGGCCAGGAACTCGATATACGCATTTTCCGCATGTTGTTGCGGCGTGGACGCTGGTCGTAGCTTTGGTGGTATAACTTGCCCCATGTCGGCTTTTGTCCGAGTGGCCGGTGGCGTTTGTGGGTACCTCGGATTTCGGATACTTCTTATGTTAAGATGAATAACTTTGAGCGTATTTTTTAAATTATTGAGATATTGTAGACAATGATCAGGTTGGCATTTATATGATTTAGATACAGAGAATTTGTCCAGTTCTGAGTTTAATTCAATAATATTAGCCATTTTAGAATAAAACAATCTACAAAAAGGTGCGCAATGGATGAAAATTTGATTTTGTATATCTGATCATTATTGAAAATATAATTTGCTTTAAAAATGCTATTAGTGCAGTAACGTTTCCTATTTCATTACCATCAAAAGGACAATGTAGACATTGGCAATTTTTGTGGTGTTTTTGGTGAGAGTATGGTATCTTGTTAGTCAGGTGAGTGTATTTGTATGGTGTGTATATGATGAGAGTTATGGAATTTAGTGTGTAAGAAAAGTATGTATCCTGTTGTGTGTATGTGTTATAGTGTATTGTGAGTGTTTTATTTACAATATAAAAGCTTGAAAACAATAATAAAAGTAATATCAAGAAGTTTATAAAGAGTCACAATTGTTTTTGTAGCTCAAAGAGACATTTTTCTGATTTGACGAGAATCTGATTAGCTCCATCTTTCTTTCGTAGGAATATATTCCCGTTAGAAGACCAACAATAACTATAACCATATTGCTTAGCAAACTCTCGAGCTTGATGGAACAGTTTCTCGGAGGTAGGTGGAAGATACTCAGCGACGTACACCGGTTGGCGTTCACCTTGGATACCAATATGACTTGTGTTTAGTTTGTCATGCTTCGCTAATTTGCTATTAAAATTCCTGACCATAGAAAGAATTTGATTTTTGGTTTGTACCTTCAAGAATTCGACTGCAATTGTTTTTCTTGCGCCTGGCTTTCCTGGTAAGCGTCGAATGTCACGGATGTCAGCTGGAATCACATTGGCATTTATGGTGGAACTTATACTATTGATGATTTCAATCAGATTGGAGTATGATTCTTTCTCCTTCATGGGTACATTTCTAATCTCGATACTAGCACATCGTGAGCTGTGTTGTATATCCTTTAATTTGCTTTCTAGAGACTTATTATGATCCATAAGGAAAGAACGTTCTTTTTCCAGCTTGCTTATCCTCTCTTTAAGGTCTTCATATTGTTCATTTATAAATATCATAGATTTTTCAATCTCTTGGTTTGAATTTTGTATTTGTGTATTTTGAAGCTTGATTTCATTAACATCGGATACAAGTTTGGTAAGGATAGTGTTCTGATTTTCTATAATTTTGAATAAATTTTTCTCATGAGTTTCCTGCCATTTTTGAAACATATCGTTCAGATTCATATTTAATTCATATTTAAATGTTGCAAGATCTAGTTTCCCAGGAGATAGTTCACTGCGAGGACGCTTGCATCTAGGGATCACATTTATTGTACCCTTTTCGAGCTCAGCCTCGTTTGGGACTTGCATTAGGTCGGGCTCAGATTGAGTTTCCGCTAGGCTTATACAAGACACTGTTGGAGGCGAGCGTTGTACGCGGGGCATGGTGACTCGAGTTTGAATCGTGAATGCAGTAGCAATAGAAAAAACGGACAGTACCTTGTATCGTATTAGAAATTCGCTCTCAGCGATAGACTTGCAGCCGGCAGCAGTGGGGCGCACTAGGAATGTTGCGTCGCGTCGGATCGGTGGTCGTCGGGTCGAGTCGCATCAAAGTCACCCAATATAATACAGGCAGCATTCGCAGAATTCACAAATTTATAACTATCCCTTTCTAGGACTGCCCACTAGGTCGAATTATTACATTAAGTAGTTCCAGGTGCGATAAGGAATTGAAATTTAGTACTTTGAGCCAATCACAATTTTTCAAATCGAAATTAAAGCGAAAATTGAGCACACGTCCACTCTGTACAGTGCACCAAGGCGGAGATAGATCCAATAAACTCCAAAAAATCCTTATAAAGTCTAATTTAACAGTTTGCAGACAATTATCAACGTAGAAGTTAATATCATTCGGCCTTTTTTACAACTCGCTCGTCTAGAGATGATATAAAGCCGTTTCGGAACTCAAATTTTTTGGTTGGCAATTTATCGAAACTACGAGTAATATCTTATTAATGTAACTCAGAAGCGAGATGTCAATATTATTCTCCAAATAAAAATAAATATTCAACGAATTTTTATTCTTCTATAAGGCCGATTTGCCGTCTGCATAGCAGTTTTGAGATTCCATTATTATCTAACGTTCTTAAGCTCTTTAAAAACCGCACTTGTAATCAGTGTCAGAAATATTTAGGTACTATATCTAAACCTGCAATAAGCTTTTGTATTGTGGTGTATCCGTCCGTAGAACTGTTCGAGCCCTTTTAAGATTTGGTTCAGAAGTAATTAGACAAACGTTGTCGACCTATGTGTCAGTTGCCTAATTGGCAGAGGTTTCGCAAACTATAAAGTACCTTAATGTATTCATAATTAAAGCTACGTAAACCATGAATGTGTTATTTACATATCTGCCTACTAATGTTCCTATAAGCAAAAGGAAACTTTAAATAATTTCTATTTGTGTTCTCCCTGGTCCGTTGTCCTGGCAATAAAATATATATAGTGACATGTCTCTAATCAAACTATTCAACTTCAAATAAATAACGCGGTAATGTCAGTAATAATGTTAATTAAAAATACAGTTTGAGATAAAAATCGCAATATTGTTATTATTTAACAATAACTATATGTCTAAAAATTTATAATATCTATAGTTTCTATACATATACCTATTAAAATGTATAAAAGTAGCGTAGGCTGTAGGCTAAATCACATAAGAATTCGAATGGTGACCATAGGGTATTCTTTCCAAGGTTTCTAAATGTGCACATTTACTTAAATAGATACATAATATTTGAAATTTTAAAAAATATATAATTTTTTTTACCGTATATACACAAACAAACACAAAAAGACATATTAACTGAAAAATACTGAAAGGGCAACTACACTCTTCACACAACTCTTACAGATGATATTTTAAATTAGTAATTGAGCAGAGCCAACTATTTTAGGTTCAAAATCATGCTAATGTACAGTTATACATATAAATTATTCAAATAATAATGCATAAATAAATTATACAGTTGCACTTATAATATTAATTTTTTTTTCCTTATTTTAATTTTTTTTTTTTTCTAATGGCTTAGATTGTGAACTGTCTGTCAGTCATTACACATTTATTGTTTTTAAAAGAAAAGGTAAATTTAACATCACAAGTTTTTTATATTCTTAAAGAAAGATATAATCCAAATTATTGACTTTTCTATTGGATATTCTAAAAATTTTCATGAAAAACTTGTCTTGACAAGCATGGACAAAATAAAAATTATTAGTCGAGTCACTGTCAAGTGTTGATATTTGAAATGATTTTTAAACACTTTATTTTGTGCTAAACATTGTGAAAATAAAACGTGAAACATTTATTTAACTGTTTATAAAACTGTATAAACATTTTTTTTTTTTTTTTCGATGAAGGTTAAAAATTAAAATTGCAAGCGACTCGATTTCAAAGCTTTGCATTTAAATAAGGATCATATAGTCAGCTGCATATTGGATATTTTAAACAACATTTTTCAAGTGCTGTATAAAAGTTTCTTTAATAAAAACTTGTATAAAACTTTAACAATTACAACATTTTAGGGTTCCATAGACAAAAGGGTTCCAACGCAACCCTAACAACTCAGACTTCGGTTTCCAATGACTGTATCTTCGGAAACGTAATAGGTTAGCACTTGAACTTTTAACAGAATATACAGAAATGCAGAACCAAACGGTTTTTTGATTCCATTAAAAAAACATTTTAAATGGTCTTAAAAATATACCTATATACATATTTGTTAAATCAAGCTTAAACTTAATTCAAAACTTAATAACTATAAGTCATACACGGCGGGGTCGATCAGAGTATACACTATCACAAAAAGGAATACCTATGAAGTAGCTTCTACACTTTCGAAGCTCTCATAGCCAACATTTCTAGCATTTTTCTGCCCTTAGATGCCTGCTATTCTCTAACCATTTTTGCTTGTAATGTCTTCTTATCAAAAAAATAAAAAAATTAAGTCATAATTTTACAAATATTATTTTTAATTTAGATATATATATATATAAATTTCTTAAAAATGAATACGACGAAATATAAGTCTGATTTATTCTTATTATTAATTAAATAAAACTTATGTTTGTGAAGTGAAATATACGTGTTATATCGGAACTATCAAAACCCTTGTGTTGTACAGCTGTCAGATTTGATTCAGCGAGCACCTGAACCAGGGCGTCTTCGTTACAGTGGCATACATAAATCAAAAACAGGACCGGTAGTTGGGTTTGGTGTCATTGATAGCGAAATTTGTATACCGCGGAATAGCGTGATATTATAGTCCATGTTAGAGACAAACACCGTTTTATCTAGAATATAATAATTAGGAAGCTACAAAATAGTTAAATTTTCATAAAAAAATTTATAAGAATAAATTTTAAAAAACTAATGTAAATATTAGAATGTCGCTACCACTATCAACCTACCTTCATATTTATTCAACGATACAGCAGTTCCGTTATACATAATGAAATGAAAGTACCTTCAAATATTTTAGTTATATTAACTTTCTATATTTTTAAATGGAGTTAGGCTTTAACATAGTACGATTGTGTTATTAAAAATCATTACAGCAAAAATAAATTGAAATTAAACATATTATTATTACGTTAAATAATAAAATCACATAATCATAAATCGCATTAATTAAGATCAAATGATATAATTATATTTTAATACATTAAATAATATACCTACACAAATCGTTAATCATTGAAAATAAGCTTTTTCTAAATCGAAAAAGCGTAATAAAAATAACACTTTCATTCATAACAAATACAAGTGGTATTTCTCAACCTCGCTCGATCTCGTCTGGAGCGATTCATCACTCGGGCTTTTCATTTCATTCATCCTTGAAGTTTCTAGCAAAATAGTAATAAGAATAAAGAATTCTAACATTTTACTGAATTTATATGAAATTTGGTAGTTTAATATCTTTTTAATTATTATTAGGGACCCTTATTATACAACATAAAGTAACTCTTATGGGTTCACACAATGTGGAATATTCGATAGTCTAGGGTTCGAATGACGTGGAACAAAAGTTTGTGTTTTTACCAACATTGGTTTTTGACCTAGTATTTTTGGTCTACATTAGTTTCTGGATAACATAAAAAATCGTTGGTTCCGGTTTTTAAATTTTATGTAAATTTTAGGTGATAAACTTTAGGGTTTTAACCTAAAGTAGCTGAGCATGACAAATTAAGCTCTGACATTTTTCTTATAGAGGAGAAGAGCCTTTTAACAGCAGTTAGAGAATGTTTCAGTTCAGAACAAATATAAAATAAAATAATAAGTATCATTAGTAAAGAATTTCCACTATTTGCAATAAAATAACATTTCAGTCTCCATCATACGCGTTCTTAACTTCGCAGTTAAATTGTTTTATTAGAAAAGATTTTATTGGTGAGGATATTTTCCAATTCATTATAACTTTATTTTCTTTGATGGTATTTGTTATTGAACTATGAGTATATTGATAAAGTTTTGCAAGGTAGAAGAAAACGATTGACGGTATTTTCCTCTTCATAAGCAGGATGCTATAGATATTCGTGCAAATCTAACTATCACAAATGAATTTACGACCTTTTTCAACGTCTTTTATTACATATTTTTGTGATACAAAAGTTGTTTCATTTGATAAGTTATATCTCCATAGAAGTAGAATTATCAAAACTACATTTCTATTGTATGCATGTATTGTAAAAGAGCTCTAATTGCCACAATTAACGTGTAACAACCGTATGACCGATAGCTTTACATGCTCTCCGACGCACGGTGGGGAGACCCACAAGCATATACACCCAGACCGAAAACAAAATTTTGTACATGTACAAATATCTGTCCCGAGCGGGAATCGAACCCGTGACCATTGGTGCGCGGCGTTTAGGTGATTACTCGCACCACTACACCCGAACGGTCGTCAAACGGTCGGTTGGTTGGTTTAACCATTGTAAAACGCTAACAAAATACACTTATTATAACAATAACATTCAAATACATATACGTATGTCATGTTTTCACTACTTCCCTTTAGTTACATCATTTGTCTATTTATCATACACTTTATCGCTCTCAACCTACGACTTCACAGTATCTACACACTCGGATTAAGCAAACATTAAAGCTGAACGGATGCTGAAGTGTGAAAGACAACTTCACGAGCACAACGCAGAGTATTTATGACACTGTATTATTATAAACATTGTCTTTAACCCATTTCGCAGTATTGTTGTAATAAAATTGTATGGTAAAATAAAATACTTAATTTAATTTCCAAGTTTATATTTTCATTGCAAATCGTATTATTAGCGGATTGAAAAATCGATTTAATATGTGTACAGAATAGTTTTTGATCGATTCGGGACGCCAATGGCATATCTGGTAACTGCCAATATTAAAACAGAGGACTACCATTGTTGAAATAGGTCCAGAGTAAATGGAAACAAACTTATTTATATATGTAAATGCTTTACATATATAAATAAGTTTGTTTTTAATAATAAAATATTATTTACTTATGTAAATGCTTTACAGTGAATATGTTATTATAAAATTGTACGACATTTCAGTATAAGTTCATCCTGAAAATATACAAATAAAGTAAGATAACGTGTTCAGAAAAATATTACTACAAAGCTATACGACAGTACCGTGTAGCAATAATACTTTTTGATATATTAATTTATCTTCAAACTGAAGGAAATTTATATTCGTAGTTTCTGGAATTATCCTTTTATATACGACTTATCTATATTATTATGATAAAACGGGTGACTACGTTTGCTCTACGAGGAATTGTTTTTGTTGTCAAGAAATAAGTATTTTATCAAGGAAGGCTTATAGTATATATATAACACAATTATAACTATTATAAAATATGATGCTGCGACCTATGGGATACAGTACCTAATGGCGAACGCGGACGAAACCATATAGGTTGTCTAGTAATAAATTAAAATTTTAACCATACACTTGATCCAATATTTAAAAAAAATAAACCACTTTAAAATATATTAATAAACTATTAATTTTCAACTTTAATGGTCAATCAAACTATTATGGTAATATTGTAATAAAGCCGAAATATCGCAAACTCAAAATGACCATCGACAAATATGTAAATATTTTACCTATCAATAATAATACAAACAAAATAATCTGTATTAAAATAATATAAAATAAAGATGTTGACGGTTCTGTTTAGGAGCTCTTGTAATTTTTTTATATTATAACGTAACAAAAGATAAAGGAAATTCATTGAATACAAGAGCTCACGTTTTCTTTAGATAAGTAGCGGCAAGAGTTTCCTGTTGGTTTACCCGTATTTTATAGAAGTTGATAATAAATAAATATATATATATATATATCTATTATAAACATTATTTACCAGCTCAATCTTTGCCAAAAAAAAATACTTAAAAGGACGTTTGATTTTTGTGCGATTTTATTTTTTCCTTTGACATAATCTTCTAAGTTCTTATAAATATATGGATGTTTCTGTTATGTGTTTCATATGGAATAAAAGAAATATTCGTTATAATGAAAATGTTTGGTTGTCAAATTCAACATTTATAAGGCACATAAAAAAACACAATGTTATAAAAAATATAACAAGGGTCTTAAACAAGTTTAATTATTTTAACATAGCTAAACGTCACGAATACACACGAAATATTGGATTTTATGTTAGTACCTAATTAAGAAGAAACTTTAACATGTAAAAAAGACCGGGAGTAATTTTCTTCCCACTTTGTAAATGATGTGAATAATATTTGTTCCTACGATATTCAATAAATTACACAATTTATGTTAACGCATCATTTATCCCCTTCCCCCTAACCTGTCCCTATCCTACTAATATTATAAATGCGAAAGTTTGTAAGTATGTATGTATGGATGTTTGTTACTCTTTCACGCAAATACTACTGAACCGATTACGATGAAATTTGGTGTGTAGGTAGCTAAAGACCCAGAGTAACACATAGGCTACTTTTTATTCCGGAGTTCCCGCGGGATAGATTCCTAATTGAAAATAGATACATGAATAGACACAGAAAACTAAATGCGCGATCTAGCGGCACGGCGGCGGCGGCGCCGAAGGCGGTAGCGGGAGTGGGGGCAGGGCGGGTGGTCCGACGAGCGGCGCGTGAGGTGGGGAAGAAGTCGCTCATAGGGTTTCCACGCGGACGTAGTCGCGGGCGGCCTCTAGTATTTCATAAAGGCAAAAATGCTCTTTCCGATTTGACCTGTACGAAGACAAAATATGCCCAAAATGATTTTGTTCGTCGTGCCACATGTCACACGTGTCGTGTAACATGTACAATAAAAAATTAATAATATAGATATGATTTTATGCCTACTCTCAAGTTGTAGAAGTCGTATCAATCAATTATTGAATGAATGATTGTCAATGTGTTTTGTGTAATCATTGCTTTGCTTATTTATTCTCAATTTTAGTTATAATGTTAATTTTTAATTCTTAATTTTTAAACTTCGAATTTTAATTTTCAATTATTAATCACTGAATTTAATGGTTGTTAATGTTTTATTTAATTGCTTTAAATAAAACATTAACTATTGTTATTTCACTATTTAGTTTCTGCTTTTTGTCGCCGAGTTGCACGAAACAAATTTTAAACTTCAGTGTTTATTAAACTAATTTAATCACAAGAATCGTGATTATCTGTTGCACGAAACCTACATCTGATTAAGTTAACAAAAAAAATTAGTTTAATTAAAGACCTATCTAACGGATGATTAATTCCAACAGCTTTAAATTAATCATGAGATCAACTAATTTTAAGATTAATTGCAACTTAACTAACGGAAAGTTAGCGACGGTTTCGTGCAACTCGCCGTATATGTATTATTTATTGGTGGAAACTAGATTAGTTTAAGTTTTATCTTGCTATTATTTATTATTTGTATCTTATTGTACTGTTTGTTTCCCAAATATAAATAAACAAAACATAATATCTTCGAAAACGTTACGATAAGTGAACAATACATTACTACTTTGTATCATTTCAAGTGATTTCAGGTACATTAAGACACACTCCTCTAGGTTAAACCATAGAAAGTTAATTAACGCCATAAAATATTATTAAGTATTTTATCTTTTTTATTTATTTCTTGTATGAATATCCCTCAGTATCGATTCTGAAACAACTGAACTATTTTTATACTCTTTCACCGTCTGTATAAAACTCAATGCAGATTGTACGAAAGAATTACCACAAAATCGCTATAACTTTGTCTATTGACCAATCGGACCCAAATCGCGCTGAATAATGTTAACAATTAAATCGCTATGCCTTACGCAATAAAATACGCAATAAAGTATTATTTTAAAACCATCACTCTCTATAATAAAAGATCTCCTCTTATCTAAAATTTTCATCGCAATCGAGTTAGATCGATTTAGTAAATTTTGAATGAAAGAATATTAAGAAACGTTTCCTGTCTCTTTATACATCCGTCCTCAGAAACTTTCGCATTTAATCGTATATCAAATTAGAATTTTATATCGTCATTAAATACATCAAAATGTCAAAGTAAAAGTAAAATAACAGCTTCTATATGGACCATAAAAGCCTTTATAGATGAAATTGCTACTAATGCGCTAACATAAAATAATAAATGTAAACATGATAACGTAAATAAATAAGATATTAAATGAATCTTTCTTGCCTTCTACCGATAACCATTTATTTTCTACTTTCTAAATGAATCTGTTAAGCTACAGAGCAGACAATGCTTAGATATTATCTATTTTAGTATGTAGTGAGATCCACAAGCGGAACACAAACAGAACTATGTACATATATATACATCGCGTAAACATCGTTAAGCTGAAGATAAAGTATTAAGTATTCAAAGGATTGCTGGAATCTATTATTTTATAGGATTCACGGAATTATCTTATCGGATTTGCAATTTCTAACCTCATTGTTTCGACCGATGTAAACTATTTCGTAACAGGATTTAAGTTTTAACGTTTAACTTTTTTATTTTTTATTATATGTACAGAAATGTTATGAAAATATACAATTCATTGAAATAAACAAATAAAGAGTACACTTATCCCTAAAAAAATATTTTTTCCAGCACACCCAAGAATAAATCATTTGAGACAGAAATCAAATGAACTAAACGTACAATTACACAAAATAAATTATTAAATTAGAACTATACTTACAAACATAATTATATGCGAAGGAAACATAGAACATAGGTACTATATTAATGTACAATTACATTACGTCCATACGACCCATGCGGCTTCGCCTCAAGTAGCCCAGTAGTTTTATAGGCCTACGTTACTTCTGAATAGCTTTCTAATACTGCAAAAGTTAATAAAATCAATTAAAAGTTTTACAATTTATTTAAAAAAAACAACAAATACTTTCTCTTTATAATTTTATGATAAACAATTTATTCTGAACACATATTTTTTTCATATTACACATTGGATTACAGAATGAAATCTGAAACAGAATTCAAAGGAGCGTGTAAGTAAATTGGTCTCCCTGGTAAAAACTTGTTTTCAAGTTTTTAACTCCGTCGTATCTATTATGCATTGGAATACTTCTTCTTGAGTCTCGCAATTTCCCCACAAACTTAATAATAATACGTTGCACGTATGAACACTGAGATAATAAAAGTTACAGTGTATTATAAGTTTTAATGCAAACCTCTATATAGGTATTGAATACTATATTCATATTTATTTCTTTTTTTTATCACTAAGTATAATTTCTAGCAACGTTAAACATTATATATAAAAACCGGGAAAAAACTCGCAAACTAAGAATTCCGTACCATCAAAGATTTAACAAACATTAATAATCATTAACAAATATTTAACAATCATTTTTTAAACATCAAACTAAAATGCTGAAAAAAATCCATTGGTTTTTAACCAAATTACTCTATATATTAATATGTTAAGCAAAAACTTTGTACCCCTTTTTACGAAAATTACGCTCACGCAGAAGTATGAAATTTGGCACATTTAAAGTTTATATGGAGAAGAAGTCCAGAATGCTAACATTTTTTATAATAATGCTCAAAAATACATTAAATTATTAAAAAAAAAAAAAACATTACACACACTACGACGCACACACATATGTACAATTTACATATATACACAAATTTTGTTTATTTTCAAAGTCTGTTATCAAAGCGGTCTTAAATACAGGTCTTTCAACATTTTTTTTTTAAATACAGGTCTTGCATAGAGTTTTTTATCGAAATTTTTATGACTGCTGCATATGCTCACCATGTTATGCGCAATCATATTTTTATGATGTTGACAATGATGTCAATTATAGATTAGGTCGAATTTCGACCACTGGGCGACCAATAGTTAACAATTATTAGTTTTTCAGTTTATTTTATCAATTGTCGTGTGATTTAATTTTGTTTATGGTTTTTTTTTTGTGGTCTCGATATAAGATATTCAGTAAGTTTTCAAGTTTAATTATTGAGTACCTTTTACGGAGGAATGGACGAAGACATTTCTAGGGTTCCTATGGCACCTTTGCGTATGGAACCTTAATTACTTATTACTACTTATCTGTCACGAATAGTTCATATCTTAGATTATTAAATTGCAGATTATAAAATTACATAAATATATAAACTATTTAATCCAAAATCTAAATATCATGATCAAGATTTTTTATCAATCAAGTACCTACTATTAGGCCTAGTTACAGGCGATGAGAATTATGAATCGAAGAATCATAATTACAGGTGGAAAATAATACGTTACAACGTATTATATTTATTTCCAAATTAAAAAAATTATATAACGTGTAATTAAAAAATAATTATTATTTATTAAATGAATAATTAAAGTATTATTATTATTTAATAAAATGTTTAAGAATTAATGCGCAAAACAACTCTACATAAAGAGGTATATATAGTAGATTAAAGAAATAAATTACCTTAATTTAAAAGGGGTACGTAAATATGTAATTACCTTTAAATAAAAGTTGGAACTTCGTAGCTCATCAACCATTTACATGTTAATGACTTTTTTCCCAGTTCTATACTCACAGGATATAAAATATACATAATCATGTTTTTATTAAACGTGCCCTTTGATAAATTAAAGAAACAAATTGGCAATTAAATACCCACAAAGAAATGACCCATTTGAATAATATACTAAGTAAAAAATAACACCACACTCTAAGTTACATAACCTAATAATTTCAATTAAAAAACTTCCATCTGCAGTTTTAAAACTCTTTTCTGTGAACTTGAACGAACGAATGAACTAACAAAATTTTTTTTTTTCAATATGTTGTCAAATGCTTCGTTTGAAATGTTTTTGATAGTTGGCCTGATCTCCGTGCCAACTGAATTCTAAAATAAAATAACGGAAACGTTCTGCTATTGTTATGATACAATAGATACATATGTTTGAAGTATTTCAACACAAGTACTGATAAAAGGAGAAAAATGCTTTGTTTTAGATTTTGCACTGTTGTTTGCCAAAAGATTATTCTGACTTCGTGTTTAATAAGCACCATTAATAGGTAGTGTCACAACTACTCGAGTATAACGGAGGAACTTTATGTAACCATTTTTTTTTCGGTATATCCTCGAACAGAAAATTTTAACTACATGTAACATTATACTATATTATTGTATACCTACTTGTGTTGACAGATGGTGCTGAGACTTGGACACTGAGGACGGGAATAGTGATTTTAAATTTGTGTAAAATTCAAAGACACTCAACGTATTATTCTTAGAGTCTCTCTCAAGGAAAAAAATCATAAATGAGATTATCTGCGAGAGAATCCAAGTAACCAACATCGCCCTTAGACCGAAAGCCGTTGCAACAGACCTGTCAACAAACAACAAACAATAAGTACAAGATATTTAATAGTTAGATATTTATTATTAGACTTCGTCTATGTTGACTTAATTTTTTCACTAACATTCGAAAATAATTTTATTTAAATCAATCAATTTTATAATGTTAAAATGTTTCTTTTAGAAGTTTGTATGCTAATTACAATTAAATTTAAATTTTGTTTATTGATGTTTACTGCTATTTTATATTCCTGTATCGACATCGAAATTCTATTTTGAGTTTTTTTTTATAAGCAAAAAAAAAAACTTTAAAAGGGATATTTCTTACAGTCCTTTTGATTCCAATAATTTACGCCTACCTATGAGACCCTACTGGTGGAGGGGTCCAAAAATTTCATTAAAGGCAACGGTCGAGAGTGCGATTCCTACTCGAAACGGATATTTGTGTTTATATAAATATTTGCCTTTGGCCTTCTAGTCTGATTACCTATCATTCTGGTGTCACTAGCTGTCCTCCTCACACGTCCCTTCGTGATAACATTCTAGAACTTTCGAGTAGAAAACGAATACCTCAAAGATAACCGAAATTAAAGAAGCCGAGATATTCTTAATTATACGTAAGCACCTGACCGTTCCCAATAGCAATTTTCCCATGACTGATACTGTTGTAACATTTGTACCTGTTACAATACCTATTTTAATTTATAATCTTAGTGACTTTTTTTACTACCTACCACTATAATTTGAGACGAAAAACTCGCGGTAAAAAAGTAATGAAAAAGAGGAATAATTTCACTTTGATATTAAATTTTTATTCATTCAAAGTCTCAATTTCATTTGTAGCTGATATCGCTCGTCAAATAAAAATCCATTTGATGGTATTATGTATATTAATGTCGAAAGCTTATTTCCTTTTAAGTACATTTATTACATGTTTACGTCTTACTTTTCTAACATACGATATTATAGAAGATATAAAATGTACATGACTAAATATTCAAGTATTTTAATTATAAAATCGTTAAATAAATAATTTACATATGTTCTATTAATTAATTTTACTGTGTTTGGTTTTTGATTAATAAAATACGTACGTATTTCAAATTATAAATAAGCAATTCTACAATGTTAAATTAATCATCTCGCTCGACTCAACTAAACTAGATATAGCAATTAGACAGGACCCTGAATAATGACATGTCAACATATAGGTACAAGTAGGTACCTACATGTATTATACTAATTAATGTAGCGAAAAAGATTAATTATTACATCAACCGTAACACACGGTAAGAACTAGAAGGCCAAACCTTTCGTAATTCATGATCGATAAGTATTTTCATATTTGTAGCGTTATATTTTGTTTGGTATACTAGAATATCCGCGTGGTTTCTCCTATACTTAAGTTTTTATGTCTACTGCTTTGCGTCGTTAGGTGATGGTTTTGGTTTATAGTCTACCAGATATCCCTCACAATTTCACACATGTAAATATTTTATACCAGATAACATTCAAAGTTCGCATTCTCATTAATCAGATTTTTAAAACCAAAAATGTAAAGTTCGATCTCGATATTATTACGTTTAAACAAAAAAACAAATTCATATGTTTTATAATGTAATATAGTACATATTCCTTCGATAAATATCTCTTTCACTAAAAAGTACTATTCAATAACATGCATAGTTTTGTGTTAGTCGTTCGTACTTAATAGTTTTGTAGTTAATCGTTCGTAATAGCTTAATAGTTGAAGTATCGATAGCTGCTATTTTGGATTGTTGCTAATTATTTTTAATTTTAAAATCTATTTCTAAAATATATAATATATAATAATATATATATAATGTATATTAAAAAAAATATCTAAAATTTGTCGTAACAGTATAAGTATTACATAAACTTCGAATATAGTGTATAATGTAAAATTAATAATTAAAATTTGTTTATAATTGGTGAAAACATAAAATAACATACCTACACATAAAAACAAATTTAAAGGATTTTAGTACATCTGTGTTTTTATAAATCGGTAAAAACAGACTTTTTCAATAGAAATCCCAAACTAGACAACACATAGGTACCCAGATATTGTCAGCGGTGAGCCATAAACTAAATTGTAGCTACGAATTTGCAAGATATGTATGAAGCAGGCAAGGTAACAATCCGCACTGGCCTGTTAAAATTATCTATCCAAATATTTAATATATGTATTTATTATACTAAAATAAATGACATTTCACGAAAACGTAAGATATATCAGATCATACATTACATGATTATGTACATACGTATATTAAATATATTTAGTTTCAAACTAAAATGTAAATTAAGTAACACATACAAGTGTTATTGTTAAAGATATTATGATAAATGTTTTTATCTGATTTTTTTCTCCTTAATATAATCTTGTAAAACTATGATCCAATAAATGATTTATTATTATATGAATAGGTTCTAAATATATTTCTGAACAAATAAATTGACATTTTTGGAATATTGCATCATTTAAAAACCTCCATATAACATTATAAATATGACATTAATTTTTGTATTTGAAAATAAAATAAACTAGAAATTAAAAAAGCCACGTAAAATAAAATTCGTATTCACATAACGACGTACTCTTTTAACAATAAACATCCATAGCTGATAAAATGTTTTACCGTCGCAGCAACTGTTTAAACAGAGTCGCATCCAACAATCATGTACAGGGATCACGTCGGGACCCGCTGAAAGGTATAATCCAATCAATTATTACGCCCGTGTCCCAATTCTGCAAAGCGAAATGCAAAAAGATTTAATCGCGAATAAAAATGTTACGGTAATACCATTTTGCTTTTTTATGTCTTTACTAGTGCCGCAGTAGTTTTCAAAGCTCTGTATACTGTATCATCTCTCGGGATGAAAAATTTATATAAAATCGTTTCTTTTATCAAGATACTTTTTAACGTATTTTAACTTTACTTGTAACAAGTAAACTATGTAAACGTATATTTTTTATTGTATATATTTAAAACTTTTCAAATATAATTATTTGCTTTACCTACTGGTGACAATACAATTATTAAGCTGATCTATTGATAGACCCTAGAGATGGATAGTGTTCTTTGAAAGTTGCTAATAAAGCTCTTGAGTTTGGAGCAGACCCATCTTTCCCACTGGGCACTCTGGGCACTTGCCCAGGGCCCCGTGATCAATAGGGGCCCCACTAGTTCTTGCCAGATCACTGAACGATAACCGATATTTACTACCGAAGTTTTTTAATTCGAATTGTCCACCAATGAAAAAAACCCGGAATCTGACTACAAGGACCTATTTCAAAGAACAAAACACAGAAGCTTTTTTGATGGCTCTGCAACGTCAGTTGAACTGAATAGAAGAGAGAAATTCAAAATAGAACCCTTTCTTCCCATAATTGATACTCTGAGCTTTCATCTAAACCAGCGATTAGGATCGTATAAGAACATTATACCCTGTACAAGTTAGCTTGATCTTTTTGACAGATGTAAATTTTCTGATAGACATAACTTTGCAATGACGAACATATTATTTTCTTAATTTAAATGATTTTAAAAATATTAAATATATATATATATAACACAGAAGTTCCTAAAGATTCAAGCGTCGTCCGAAAATTTTAAGATTTTTCATTGCTTCAAAGTAAAATTTAAATAGGAACACTGAAAATAATAGACGCTTGTACAATGTTACATCGGTCATAACATTGTACAAGCGTCTAAGAAAATAGTGTTCTGTCAAAGTCATAGGGGCCCCATTACCCTAATATGCCCAGGGCCTTCAATAGGCTAAAGACGGCCCTGGTTTGGAGTCACTTATTTCATTTTGGCAAGGCTACTTTGCCGAGTCAAATTGAAATCGACTTATAAAACAACAATCGTGTTGTCAATTTGAATCAAATAACAAAACAACTAGTGCATGTTTTTCTGCGACAACCTTTTTGAGTATTGACTTTAAATCTTTCAAATTAGCATCTGCGTTACATATTTAAATCATTTATTAAAAGAAATTTGACACTGAAAGTAAATTGCGTATCGTAAAATACGGACTACTACTCGGCCTTAACTATCTATATATAAATTAACTAGCCGTTACCCGCCCGCTTCGTGTTTCGTTAAGCCATCATTGTTAAATATAATAATATAAAAAAATTAAATAGGTTAAATATACTTAAAACAACTTCGCAGAATTTAACTTTTGGTTAAGTTCAGTCTGACAAAGAAAAATATCCTTGCCAAATTTTGAAACTGAAAAACTAAAAATAAAACTAGGAAAACCAACCAGGCACTTGGGTATAAGTAAAATGTTTACAATTAAATCAATATTTTTACAATTTATTAATGACGTATAAATTATTGAATTAATAATTAAATTAAATGGAATATAATATGTTAAATTAATTCCAATGAATTGGTAAAATTTATTATTATTCTTCTTCTTCTAATTGTAATCTTTCGAACTGGAGATTTGCAAATTCAGAGGTTAAATAATAGTCATAGAACGTAATAAATCGAAAATAGAAAATTAAAAAACCGGAAACGGAACTCTAAGTTCAATTGTCGTTTTCTTAGCAATGAAAACCAATGAAAAAGGAAAAAATAATTGATAGAATATAACTTTTTATCTATAATGTAGTGATAATTATAAAAATTAATACTCGGTTAGCTTGTCTTCATTTTCTGGATGGACGTTGAATGTACCTACTCGGCCATAAAGAAGATGCTTGCATCTCAATTTCCTTTGAGCCAAAAAACATTTCCACACAAAAAGTAACATTTCCACAGATTTATTTTCACAGATAAATTTTATTTCAAAAAAAAATTTAAAATTTTGAAAAATTTCATTTTCATAGCGGAAAGTTAAAAAAATTAAATATAAAAACTAACATATAAAGTTCAAGAAAATCAAAAGTGTTTTCGATTGGAAACTAATTTATTAAGTTCTCCATATTTAAACTCAAAAATTCAAGACGCTGATGGAAATCAAATAATGACTTTATATGGTTTTTTACAACGTTTATTAAATGAACTTAACAAAAGAATATTTCTGTCGTCATTAGCAATCTAAATTATGAACCCGTATAGAATCTAAAACCAAACTATAATTAATATTTATTTTTCTTTTATTACAACGCCCCCGCAATCCCCTTCGTGGGTGGAATTTCGTAAAATTCGTTCACAGTTGAACTCAAGATGATATGAATAATAGCTCTGGATTGCGTAAGCTAAGCCTACTTTTGATATTTTATATATATATATATATATATTTATAAAAAATATTTTAAAATTTTAAATATAAAATTTAAGAAATGAAAAAATTCTGGGGCTTACCGGATAGATAAATAAACAATAATTCGCCTGAATAAAATTTAAATCACAATTTTTCAATTAGTTCTGTAATAGTTAATTAATAATTTTCTTTTTCTGCTTAAATATGGATATTGCAAGTATGATAATTGTTAAACTATAAATTAGAGATTTTTTTTGAGCTTTCTTGGAGCAATTCTTAAAAGGCTTCAGAATAAATCGCCGTTAGGAAAATTAAAAAACAATTATTTTCAGAAACCAAAGATAGAATGAAATGTTCCAACAACAAAGATAGAATGAAAAGAAATGAAACATAATGAATTAGCGAACTAAGAAGAGCGTAATCTGGAAACAAGTTCGTGTAGTTCGGCCGTGAAAGTACTCGCCTGAGATTGCGAAAAATATTACTGGTCTCTGGAAGTAAAAGAAGTTGCTGGATGAAGTATAATGAGTCTCTTCCTGTCTTCGGTTATAGTTTAACTTGCTTATTGATTATTCCAGCTCGATTATCTTCTAGTCGGTCCTTAAATTACAAGTGTTGTATGTTGCGAGGTCTAGTCAAAAGGATTGTTATCGGAATATCTGATGAAGATTCATAATACCCTCTGCAGCTACCCAAACCACTGACAGGCCCAAAAATGTCGGTAAGAGATTGGGATACATTATTTAATGTGGGTTTCAATAGAAATTTTTGCCCAATGTGTTATCGACAGACAGAAAATTAAGTTGTCATCAGAGCTAATACGGTTTCACGCTGATGTTGCTGCTGCTTGACAATGGACGCTTTTACAATTTTTTGTTAAGCTTTATACAATTTATGAGTCAAAATAACAGCTTAAACAGAAGATATTTTCATTCGGTCCACGAAGTTTTTGTCGTGGTACAATAGGTTGAAAATTTTAATAATAAATTAATTAGTAAAAATAAAAAGCGTGACAGCACTGCAAATATGAGCATGTGTGACAGTTACAGTTAGCTACTTATATTTTAATAATTATTTTAAAAATTCTTTTACCAATATAAAACTGCATTATTCTAAAGTAACATAGACATTAAACATCATTCGAAATTGAAGTCTAAAATAATAAAAACATACTTCAAGATTCTTACTATGAGGATTCCATATTATCATACATACCAATCATAGGGTTGCAAGGTATGGTTTTTATAATCCATCTTCGTAGTATTAATGCGTTTTGCAATCCCTACATCCACTTTATATTACGTAATATTTCATAGATTTTTAATATCAGTACAACTAATGGCTCTAATAGATCCGTTACAATTTTACTTCATACTCACTAGTTTTTTTTTTTTCTTCTTTTTTCGTGAGAAACGAGAAATAAAAGTAGCTTAGCTAAATATTATCTCAATTCCGTCATAACCATAACCAAATAACAAATGTGCCTTATTTATCAGAATCTACGAATGCCTAAAAAAACTTTAACTAAAATAAGATAAAACTAACCTAATCTTTCATTTCTATTAAATTTACACACCTTTTATATTGCCTAGGTACATGCTATGGCTTCGTATAAATTTTATAACTTTTGTTCAATGTAGGTACATTTTAGCATCTTATGTCATCTTAGATAATTACATAAAACCCTATCATACAAACTTGATACATATTTTTATTAAAACAAATAAAATCAAATATTTATTATTAACATCAACGTTTTTGTAAAAAAAATCAAAATAAAACATTTTCTTTTTCTCCAGTCTATCCATAGGGAGCTTCTGATAAAATTCAGTTGACGATAAGTAAGAAATTATAAATCAAATTACGTAAATGTGCTCTGTTTGTTTACGTTGTTTTGTGTTGTTGACAAATATATTATTTAACTAAACAATATAGAAAATAATTTAAAATTTAAAACGTAATGTTTTAAAATTTAAATAGAAGATTCTTGAATTATTTTCTGAAGATTGAAATATTTTTTGTATTTGTATTTTATAGGTTTAATAATAATTATACTATTATCTAATAGTATTATCATATCTATGTACCTTGAATTTAGGCTCGACTTTCGACAAAGTATCGTTAGTCGTGATCACGAGCTGACTTTCATAATGGTTAGACTGTATACACGAATAAATACGAAATGGTATAAATCTCAAAAATCTTAAAATATATTAAAGGCATACCGACAACAATTTAATCAAAATATTTTTAAATTCTTATTTCTTAACATGATTAAATTTTTCATAAAATACAAGAGAGTATTGTTGACCATGCCATTCTATATTGAGGATCAAAGCTCTCCGCCGCTGGCCAAGCATTCGTGGCATTAAGTAGAGTCAAGTCACAGAAAGGCATTCAGAAAGGTGACTTGACTCTACTCAATACTACGAATACCAGTAAGGTATACTTATCGAAGAACTGGATTGTAATAAATTAACAGGCAAGCGACCATAAAATAATAACGCATTAATTGAGATAAACAGACTTAGTAGTATATCCAGAGACAACTAGAAATAAGAAAATAAATTAATATTCAAAATATTTTTCAAAACAAACTTTTATTTCAATGCATTGAAAAGACGAAAAACTTTGTAGTAGTCAAACCCATCATTTTGTTGCATTGTACAATTTTATATAATATAAAAATTTTTGACGATGCGTTGGCGCAGTGGTCGCAGCAACTGGCTGATGCGCTAGCGTTCGCGGGTTCGATCCCCGTACATGACAAATATTTGTATAGGCCATACAGTTTGTCATGGTCTGGGCGTTTGTGTTTGTATTGTGTGTGTTTCCGGGCCCCCGACACAGGATTTCCATCCTACTGGGGGCCGTTGAGTGTGAGACGTTCATTTATTTATAAAAGCTTGTGTTGTGATTTTTATTAATTTTATTGTAATTTACGATAAAAAGATTGTATTATTTCATTAAAAATTATTACTTTTAATTTTAGTTTTAAAAATTGTAAGAATCTGGCAACTAAATTAATTTCATCTAAACCAATCGGAATCGATTATAGTGGGGGTATGTTAAGTGGGTACAATTTGTTCATAAGCTAAAAGCAGGGACGAGGAATTCATTCGGGGCTGGACTTGAAGCGAGCACTAGTTCTCTCATTATATACTGTATTAAGCATAATATATAATTGTGTAATAAATATTGTATATATAATTAATTTAATTAAAGAATCAGTCAGAAAAGGTGTATAATTTCTTCACATATCAGAAGTGGCAAACATCTACTGCTCACAAAGGTACGTTAAATAATTATTTATTAGTCTTAATCTTAATTTTTTCATTGATATATAACATATTTTATTATGTATTTAACAATATAACAATTTTTATTATTGTAGGTAATAGTAAAAAAAAAAAAAAAAAAAAAAAGGTGACAAATTACTCGGCGGTTTTTATCGGAATATCATTCGGTCAAGCTACTCTTGATAATGATATTCTGTGTAGTGTTGCATGGATCATTTGGTCAGGGCTACTCTCTGACAATGACGCTATGCTATACAGAACCGTGCCGATTACAGTTTTGTATTTTTATGTTGTGACAATGTGAAATGTTTGATAAAACTTGGCCAAAGCGACTCTTTGGCAGTTTTATGCGAATATTCTCGTGCTGGGCTGTTGTAAGATCATTTGGTCAAGGCTACACTTTGATATTGGTCTGTAACAGCCTTGGGAACGAGTAACGCTTTTTCACAAAAAAAAAAAAAAAAAAAAAAAAAAAAAAAAAAAAAAAAAAAAAAAAAAAAAGAGAGGGTACCTACGTCAATAGATATAGAATTTAATATTCCGTGTCATTTTTTTTTTTACTATTATAAAGCAGCGTAGGGTCCGGTAATTTTCGTTCGACTAAAAGAAGTTATTGTTGCTAATTCAAATTACACCACGTTACCTTCTACTTGGTCAAGGCTACTCTTTGACAGTGTTGCGATAACGTGATGTATGATTTTGTGTATTGTGATTTAGTTTGTAACATAATTGTAATAATCCAAGAATATACTTCTGACCCTGCGTAATTAGTACGTGCTTATTAGATTTTGAAGGTTTGATGTACTGTTTTATTTAATTCTATTATATATATTTAAAAGTAAGGATATTCATATATATATATATATATATATATATATATATACAGATAATCCCTATCAATATATACCTATATAATATTTATAACATATTCAGTAAGGTTTAACAATCAATTATTTAATATATATACATTAATTAATGTACATACTACGAGGCTATACTTATGCAATAAAATAATACATGTACATATAATATATGATTAAATTATACGTAGATAGTATGTATACGTTATTATTTATTACATAGGCTAGATGCGCCTATATTTTTATTTTTCCTTGGCTAGATGCGCCTTGGTTTACATAGGCTAGATGCGCCTATATTTTTATGAGGCTAGATGCGCCTCCATGTTATGAGGCTAGATGCGCCTCCGGTTTACCTGGGCTAGATGCGCCTTCGGTTTACCTAGGCTAGATGCGCCTATATTTTTATGAGGCTAGATGCGCCTCCATGTTATGAGGCTAGATGCGCCTCCGGTTTACCTGGGCTAGATGCGCCTTCGGTTTACCTAGGCTAGATGCGCCTATAGATTATGAGGTTAAATGCGCCTCCAGTTTACGTGGGCTAGATGCGCCTTCGGTTTACCTGGGCTAGATGCGCCTTCGGTTTACCTAGGCTAGATGCGCCTATTGATTATGAGGTTAAATGCGCCTCCAGTTCACGTGGGCTAAATGCGCCTTCGGTTTACCTAGATTGTTTTCTTTTTCTCTCTGTTTATTTACTTTAGTAACTTTAGTTTTAGCATTTTTATTAGTAACTAGCTGACCCAGTAAAAGATCTCTTTTGCCAAATTGGAATCTGATGTTAGTTTTTATTCAATCTACGGAATTGAACTCTTCTTCAGTTTATTATTTCTCAAGATTATTTTTCGTAAAATTCACAGTAAAAATTTTATATTAGTCACAAATGACACTTATTCTAGTACTATTATATTTTTTTGAGGTTACAATGAGCCAAGGGGACAATATGAACAACAAAGGACAGCGTCGTAAGAACCCGTTACCAGCATCGCGATCCACTGCCAAAGTACGCAGAGTTAATTCACCATCGACATGGACAGTGGAAGACATCGAACGCGCGTCGAACACCAGTACCAGGTCAGATATTTTGACTCAACCGTTGCCTGCGGAGACTATCGTTACGACACCCACGCCTAGCTTTAGTGTTGACGATGTGATGAGACTTTTATCTTCTGTTAAACAAACTGATACGCAGAAATCGAACTTACTTAGTAGTAACAACTTTAATAACGTCGTACCGGAGTTCGATCCTTCCAGTAAGGCGCAAAATGTCGAGAGTTGGATTAGGAAGGTTAACGAATGTGCCACAATCTATGGATGGGACGGGAGGCAGACCGTACATTTTGCTTTACAAAAGTTTGTTGGTTTGGCAAAAAAATGGTACGAGGCTTTACCATCAGTTAACTACACCTGGGATGAATGGCAGGTTAAGCTTAAACGGGCGTTTCCTAGCGAGCAAAATTACGGTCGGCTTCTCGAAGAGATGCTGTCTCGCACCTCTAGGCACAATGAGAATTTACGGGAGTATTTCTATGATAAGCTAACCCTATTAAACAGATGTGAAATTAGTGGTAGAAAGGCCGTAGACTGTGTTATTCACGGTATTAATGATAAGTCTGTTAGAAATGGCGCACAAGCCTTAAATTGTGAGGAGCCGGAAGATCTTTTGAATTTTCTCAACTCTCAACGTTCTTACGATAATTTTCCTATTAAGAAACGTAATGACAATGTTAGTAACACTCGATTTAATAACGCTTCAAATGATGGCAGTAATACTAATAGCAATCCTATCTGTTTTAATTGTAAGGGTAAGGGTCATACTTACCTTAAGTGCCCGATGCCCTTGATCAAATGTCAAAAATGTCAGCGCGTAGGTCATCTTGAAGCAACTTGTAGGGTCGGAACATCGGCTGTACAAAGCTCGGAATCTAAAACTACGTTAGACGCACGAAAGACACTGACCATTTCTACACTTAATAACAGTAACGATAAATTCTTTAAGAAAGCCGAGGTCAATGGTCACATATTTTTAGCATATATTGATTTTGGTAGCGAGTGCAGCTTAATGCGTGCATCTGACGCAGAGACGCTGCAATTGCAGAGGCATTCGAAAGATTTGCCGGCAATTAAGGGTTTTGGAAATTCTTCAGTTACTCCCATCTATAAAAGTGCGATTTCTTTGAAATTGGATGAGGTAGAGGCTGTCGTGGAAATTCTCGTCGTCAACGACGAATTTATGCAGACTCCTCTTTTGGTAGGGCAAGATTTTACTGAACTCCCTCTCATCGCTGTTATGAAAGATGATAGAAAGTTACTTTTTTATAAAACCTCGAGTGGTGATTATTCTGTCGACGACGTTCATTTTAAGTTGATTGTAACGTCGTCGACAAACATAACAAATATAGGCTTAGTCGAAGTTTCGGTAGACAATCCATTGTTCACTGGAGACTTGTATGTCGAAGGATACAGCTGTGCCGAGCCTGGAAATGAGTACCATTTGCATCAGGGGCTATATCGCTTCAAGGAAGGCAAGGGACATTTAGTACTGACTAATCTCGCAGCCGAAATGCTAACCTTTGAAGCAAATTATCTATTAGCTAGGGCAAAAACTTTTGTCGAGAGAGAAATATGTCATGTTAACAGGATAGTTAAGGACGTGTCGACACTAGAACCCTTGCAAAGGTCTGATATTAAAGTTGGCGATAGTATTAGTGATAAAACAATTGGGAGGCTATTTTCTCTATTGCAGGCCTATCGGGACTGCTTTGCTCTTAGTCTGAGTGAAATAGGGTGTGCTAAAGACGTTTCCATGGAAATAGATTTAGTTGATAAGCAGCCTGTCGTATATAGACCTTACAGATTGTCCTATTCCGAAAGAGAACAAGTTCGCTCCATTGTAGACGAATTATTAGAGAACGATATAATCCAAGAGTCTTCCTCTGACTATTCGAGTCCGATCCTAATGGTTAAGAAAAAGACGGGTGAACAGCGGTTATGTGTCGATTACAGGGCGTTGAATAGGAAAACTCGAAGGGATTGTTTTCCGTTACCACTTATAGAGGATCAGCTTACCAATCTGAGTGGGAACATGTTCTTTACCACATTGGACTTAGCTTCAGGATACTATCAGATACCTATGTCTGAAGAAAGTCGTCGAATTACTGCCTTCGTCACGCCCGATGGGCATTACGAATTTAAAAGAATGCCGTTTGGGCTTGCGAATGCACCGGCTGTGTTTCAAAAATTGATCAATAAAGTGCTTGGTTCAAAAAGATTTGAATCTGCTTTTGCATATTTAGACGATATCTTAATACCGTCGAAGACTTTGGAAGAGGGCTTTGCTAGATTGGAAGAGATTCTTAAACTTTTACGTCTAAATGGTCTCACATTAAAACTCTCTAAGTGTAGGTTTTTTGATAATAAAATAAATTATCTCGGTTACGAAATATCTTCTAATGAAATTAGGCCAGATGAGACAAAAATTGCTGCTGTAAAGCGCTTTCCGATTCCGAAGTCTGTGCACGAAACTAGACAGTTTTTAGGTCTTGCGAGTTACTTTCGCAAATTTGTTCGAGGTTTCGGAGAAATCGCTAGACCCCTTACTAATTTGCTGAAAAAAGAAGTTCCTTTTCACTGGAGCGATGAGGCAAACCACGCGTTTAACTTATTGAAAAATAAACTCGTAGAACGCCCTATTTTATCGTTGTATAATCCTCAACTCAAAACTGAGCTACATACAGATGCTAGTTCTCTAGGTATTGGTGGAATTTTGTTACAGTGGCAGTCGAGTCCTCGAGCTCTAAAACCTGTGGCTTACTTTAGTCGACAAACTACACCCGAAGAGCGGCATCTTCACTCTTACGAGTTAGAAACCCTAGCGATTGTGTGCTCGTTGCGGAAGTTTCGCGTCTATCTCCTAGGTATTAACTTCAAAGTCGTGACTGATTGCCATGCACTCAGGACAACCCTCGTTAAGCGAGACTTGGTCCCACGTATAGCGCGTTGGTGGCTTCAAATAAGCGAGTTTACTTTCGAAATCGAATATAGATCAGGTACTCGGATGGCTCATGTTGACGCATTGAGTCGAAATTCAAACCTTTCTGAGCTGTCTGAAGACTCTAATATTACAGTCTATAACATAGAAAAGGAGCATTGGCTTCTGTCGCTACAAATGGCTGACCCAGACATATCGCGTATAGTAAAAATATTAAGACCCAATAATAATGAGGAGATTAAAGATATTAAAAAGCATTTCGTGATTAAAGACAACAAGTTATATAGGAGAGTAGGAGAGAAGCTGTGTTTAGTTGTACCTCGAGGAGCGCGCTTTCAAATCTGTCAATCAAATCATGATAACTTAGGTCATTTAGGTATAACAAAAACTATTGAGAGAATTCAAGGCAACTTCTGGTTCCCAAAATTACGGCGGTTCGTAAAAAAAATACGTTGAATCGTGTCTGCAATGTGCATATAACAAAGATAATATCACTAAAAGGAAAACTGGTTTCCTTTACCCCATTAAAAAGGTAGATATTCCCTTTCACACCATACATATAGACCACCTTGGTCCTTTCACCAAAAGTAAGAAAGGGAATGTATACATTTTGACTATAGTTGATGGTTTTACAAAATATTTATTTGTAAGGGCTGTAAAAAGTACGAAAACTAAGCATACTATAAAAGTTTTAGAAAATTTATTCTTTGATTTCGGATTACCTTCGCGGATCATTTCTGACAGAGGTACTTCTTTTACCTCGACAGCATTCCAAAAGTTTTGCGACGTCCATGGCATAAAGCATACACTTAATGCGGTTGCATGCCCCCGTTCGAACGGTCAAGCAGAACGGTTTAACCAAACGATTTTACAAGCAATAAGTAAATTGAACGTCAACACTGACGAACGTAACTGGGACATGCAACTGGGACATGTTCAATGGGCAATAAATAACACGATAAATTCCACAACAAAAAAGACTGCATCAGAGGTTATGTTTGGGGTTAGGTTAAGAGATAGCCTATTAAATAAGCTCGATATCGGTGAAGATCAACCTTCAGTTGACTTACAAGGCATACGAGAGGAAGCAGATCGTAATATCAGAGAGAGTCAGGCAAAACAGAAACGCCGCTACGATGACGACAGGACCCCTGCTGCAGTCTATAAGAAAGGTGACTTAGTTAAAATAACGAGAACGAATTTTTATAATTATGGCAACAGTAAAAAACTATTATCTAAATTCATCGGGCCGTATAAAGTAGTAGAATCCTTAGGAAATGATAGATATAAGATTATTAATGTTCCAGGATTTAGTAATAAGAAAAGGAGAGTTGAGACTGTTGTTGCAGCGGATAGAATACGACCCTGGATTAATTTAGGAACGTCAAATTTTTCTGAGGAATCTGATGATAATGCCAATGATTCTAGTAGTGATAGCGAAGACGACACACCTCTGTCAGAGCTGCAACAACAAACTCAAAAATAAAACTGTAAATAATAAATTAAGACTAATAAATAAATTCATGTAAATTCCTATAATATAATACTAGTATATAAGGTAAAGTTTGTACAAATAATAAGTATAATATAATAATTCGAATGTTGTGATTTTTTATGTGCACCAGGAGGTTGCACATATTCGGATGGCCGAATGTTGTGATTTTTATTAATTTTATTGTAATTTACGATAAAAAGATTGTATTATTTCATTAAAAATTATTACTTTTAATTTTAGTTTTAAAAATTGTAAGAATCTGGCAACTAAATTAATTTCATCTAAACCAATCGGAATCGATTATAGTGGGGGTATGTTAAGTGGGTACAATTTGTTCATAAGCTAAAAGCAGGGACGAGGAATTCATTCGGGGCTGGACTTGAAGCGAGCACTAGTTCTCTCATTATATACTGTATTAAGCATAATATATAATTGTGTAATAAATATTGTATATATAATTAATTTAATTAAAGAATCAGTCAGAAAAGGTGTATAATTTCTTCACACTTGTCGCGAAAATAAGTCTGGAAATCACAGAACTTTTAGAAGCTTTAATAATAGTAAATATATTCACACAGGTATATTCAGGTATATTCTTACAAAAAACAATTTGGCCCCAATTTTATTAGTTACGTACACAGATACAATAAAATATATTTTAAGGTATATGTAATAGATCTTTATTTATAATACAATTGGTACAAATTTGTTTCTGTTTTAATTAAGTATGGTTAATTTAAATAAAGAAATTCTTAATATTCTAGAACCGTAGGTACTAAAAGATATAATAACCCAGTATGTTAAATATAATTTACGTCTTACGAAATCAGATAGATATTTTTGATTATTATTTTGGTTTGTGATTTGTGTGTACATATACATTATAGTAATAGAGAAGAGTTGTGACACGGAGGGTAGATCAAAGATTTCATTAACACTTACCATTTTCCTCATAAACTTTAACTATTTTTATGACTGTTCCTCAAAGAATTTAGGTATTTTAATACAAAAGAACTTAATGTGATAATAACAGTAGATTTCTTACTACATAAAATACTTAAGTCCCCTTACTAAATAAAATTCTCTAAAAACAAACCTAAAAGTAACCATATTTATGAATTTCACGGCCAAAAAACTTAAGGCAAAGTTTATCTTTTAACTAGGTCTTTTATATTATCTCGGCGTTGCATAATTTCCTCTTTTTACCCCTATTTATTTCTTTCTTCGCGTCGGTCGTTAGAATCCGAGCCAGTAAAGTTGTTAGCGGAGTTATCTGCCCCCATCATCGTGTTTTGCACTTTGATTTTTTACATTACTTAAACACTTTCAGTACTGTACCAAAAACGCAAAATAAACCTTAATCAAGTCTCTCGTGAAAGCAGCATCACACATTAGTCGATTTTTTACAGCCAATTTTTTTTTTCGAAATTTTCTTAATAAACTCACTTATTTTTTACACGTATAAAAGAGAGATTAAATCTTTGATAAAAATTATATATTTTTCCATTCTCCAATTCAAATCAACAAGTTTCGTGACTTTCAGTTGTGCTAAAAAATTGGATTTTTTTTTTTTTTATTTTTTTTTTTAATCTACATGTATCATTCCTCGCGATGTTTTATTACTTTTATTACAATCATTCTTTTATATATTTGAAGTAAAACTTTGTTCGAAGAAACCCTACATCGGTTGGCTCAATGGTATCCCATATATTTTTGTATTTCATTTTCTTCTATGACCTCTTACGTAGCATATAGATTGTTACAACTAAGTACATCTAAATAAAAATAAGACCATATCCGATCCAGTACAATGAAATGTGATACTTACAGACGATGCTTTCGCTTGGTTATAAAAAGTGTCGTAAATTTTAACCTTTTGTGTATGACCAGAACAAACTTGCTATATCGCCAAAAAACTTATTTAGTATTTCTATTCAATCTTTTGTATTATATTCAGACTGATTATTTATTATAGTATGTTTTTTAATTAAAATCTTAATACAGGTACTGTACTGTACTGTATCAGCCTATAAACCACCCACTGCTGAGCGAAGGCCTCTTCTCGATGTAGAAGAAGGTTTGGACCTTAATCCACCACGCTTCTCCACTGCGGGTTGGCGGATAATTTCCTTATAATGGGTAACGATCGTTATCAGGTGTCTATGATAACGACCGGGACCGACTGCTTAACGTGGTCTCCGAGACATGGTAGGGAGACCCACAAAGACATACACCCAGACCGGAAACAAAAAATATTTGTACAAATACAAATATCTGTTCCGTTCGCGAATCGAACCCGTGACTGCGGCGGCGCGCGGTATTGAGGCAACTACTCGCACCACTACACCAGAACGGTCATCGTATATTACAGGTAAAGAAGGTTAAATTAATGAAAATAAAATTAATTGTTATCGCTCGTGTCGTATATTTTAACGAATATTTTGTCTTAAATCTTAAATAATTTATATATTATGTTCTCTGACTTCAACTGAAATAGTCTATAAATATCCCATAGCTACGCAAAGGCCTTCATCTATATAGGGAAAAGTTAAATTCGTCACGCTGCTCCACAGCGACTTAAATTTTCTCCTTCCAAGAATAACAGTCGTTATCAGGCATTTATGATAACAACTAGGACCGACAGCTTTACATGCTATCCACGCCGTGATGAGCAGATTATAGAGGTAGGTATAACATTTTTGTGATATATAAACGTATCACAAAAAGAGCGTATGATGTTGGAATTTATTTTAGAAATATTTTTAATAATTTTTAGAAAAATCATTTTACTTAATACCTAACAATTCAATTCTTCATATAAAACTACTACAAACAAACAAACTGCTATTTGAAACTGCAATTATATGTAATCCTTTTCCATTAGGAGCTGACCGTTTCACTATATATCATTCCGGCTTTAAATTTTGAAATTCAACAAATATGAGATTTAAAAAAAACTATGACCTGAAATGTATATACTCGTTATACGATTGTATATGTATTGTTCACATGACAAAAATAAAGAAAACATTTTTTAAGCATTGCAACGTCAAAAAAAATTTTAAGTATTGATTTTTTACACATTTTTCATCGGATACAACATTTACTAAAAATTTGTGGTCATCTAATCTGAAAACCAGTTTTACACGCCTTTATAATTAATGCTTTATACCTGTTAGTTATGGAGGTGTGATATTTTATAGCTAACGGTTTTCTTAATACACAGTTCTGCCCTGCTAATTGTACATGCAGTAATCGACAACTTTGACAGCAACAAAATTGAAGTAAAAATCATTGGTTGTACTGTTTTCATCTGGTTTTAATATCAATAAATATAGGACAATAATTATAATAAGTAAAGAAAACACGTTCCTGCCATTTTTCAATTGTTTTTCTGTCCGTCAAAATAAAGTGGATCTAACGAAGAAATTTGATACACTCTGAAGTTTTATTACAAAAGAGGGGAAAAGACGACTCAACTGCGAATATTGTGACGTTTATGAACAGTGACGAGAATTAAGTGTCAGTAATAGTAGACCAAAGATTGTTCAAGCGTTTTCAGTGCCAGTGTGTGTGGGAATTGCCGCTCTCATACGGATAAAGTTGATGCTATTTTTGAAAAAATAGAAATAAAATAGAAAAAAATAGAAATACAATAGATCGGCATAAAAATAGTTAAAATATGAAACTGAAGATTTACTACAAAATAGTTTTGACCCATTCGAAAAAGTATGGCTATACAAAAAAACTCGATTACCCAAATGGTAACACACGAGCTCACTGAAAGAAACCTAATAGATCGTGTACTCATTTATGATTCTCTATTTAAACGTAATGAAACTAAACTATTTAAAAAAAGATTGATCACTGGTGATGAAAAATGGACGATCTTACGACAAGGAAGTGCGAAAAAGATTATGGTCAAAGGGTAAAATTAAGAAAAAAGGGCTGGAATTGTTCAAAATAAAAGAAGTGGTCTTTTATCATGATAACGCCAGACCACACACATCTTTGGCCACAAATAAAAAATTGAGAGCTTGGTTGGGAAGTGTTAATACATCCACCATATAGTCCAGACCTTGCACCCTCAGATTTTCACCTGTTTCGATCTCTTCAGAATTATTTGGTTAGTGTTAGCTAACCATCAAGAGAGAATAATAATAACTAGTCAAAGTCAAAGTCAAAGTCAAAACATTTTATTCAGCATACAATTATCATAATTATTTACTGAACGTCATGATGTGTCTACCACCAGTTCGATAATTTCGGGATTTTTGATAGAATTACATATTTTTATTGTTACTAATATAAAAATCTATATTTCTTGATTTTATTATAAGCAAACGTAACAATTGTATATCTTTGACCGCTTGCTTAATGATTATTGTTACAAGCCTAAAATATATTACTATGGCATATAACTATCATAGAAATTATTAAACCATACCACTTACAAGAGTATAAAAAATTACACACAAAGTTAGGATTAGTACCTATTTTGGGTTATGTTTTCATAAATATCTCAAAACTCTTAAACACTTTTGTCTCGAAACTCGAAAAAGCCTAAATTTATAGTAAGGTTCTTAAACATTACTCTTTTAATGACTTTAAGTATACTGTAAGTAAGCGATTAAGGAGTACGGCTGAGTTCAGAAAGAAAATTCTTCACAATAGCAAACTTTATTATGAAAGCAATAAAAAGAAAACTCGAAAACAATATTAAAATGTTAAAGGCGCTAAAGTTGAACAATAAAGTATAACAGAGAATTTTAAAATTGTTTTTATATTTTCAGTTCTTAAGTCTGAATATTCTATAATACGAGTACAATCGTTCAGCTTGATGAAATACGTTCTTAAATTTGTCATTACTAGGTAAATACTTTTATACTTATACTAACATAGTATTTATTATTACATTTGGGTTTAGCATTGACGTTATTATCATAGACATCCGTTAACAATCGTTACACATTTAGGAAATTTATCCGCCAACCCGCGGTAGAGCAACGTGGTAAAATAAACTCCAATCCTTCTCCTATATGGAGAAAAAGACAATGCCCAGCAATGGGACGTTTACAGTTCAGTTTAGTTCATAGCATTATTATAGGAAAATCTTAACAAAAACTATTTATAGGATGTACGAGATTTTTCTATACTATAGTAAATAAAAAACAACGTAGAAAATACAAAAAAAATGATTTCTGACAATTATACTTTTGAGAACTCCCTTAAAATTAGAATCGGTCCAGTATCTTAGAATATCTAAAACAATCTTAAAGTAATTGTAACTGTATGTGGTAGAGTTTGTATAAAATCTACCTGAAATACATTATTTACTCTTTACACTCTTTGTTGCTATTATTAGCTAATCGCAATTAACAACAATTAAAACTATCTGAAAAAGTTCCACTGCCGGACGAAGGCCTCCTTTTCCATATAAGAGAAGGATTGGAGCTTAGTCCAACACGCTGTTTCACAGCGGTAGAAAAATAATTTCGTTATCATAAGTAAAGGTCGCTTAATGATGTCAACTTCTCCGAGGTAGGATAGGTTCCGGAAACAAATATTTGCGTAAATTCAAATATCTACCATGAGCAGGAATCAACCCCAGTGACCGTTTGGCATTAAGGTAATTTCTCACACCACTACACCAGAACAGATAACGTTACGCTAATGGCAAGCAGGTGTTAATATAACTCAAAGACCGGCTCATGACTATATAATGCTCATACAGTATAACAGCGTTATACGCACAAAGTAGGTACACTAGGGCACACTTATCCCACTTAAAGAGCTGAAGTATTATACACCAGTTAATTTGCATTGTTTATATGCTTTATGCATATAGTTTCGTCCAAATCATTAAAAAGTAATGTTAATAAACTTCTCCTATTTAGATTCGACGAACACTAAACTCACGAACACAAAATTCGAAACATTCATAATTACATCGTTTTGTCAACGAAATCATCTATTCTAAACTAATCGTCATTATTTAAACAACACGCTATCACAGACTTAAGAATGTCTTCTTCTGTGCTTTTTTTATGCTCCTGGTAGATCAGGCAAGACTTTTCTGTTAAATAAAATATTATATTAATATAAATTTACTGTTGGCCAAAGTGAGAAGCAATCGTGATCTTAGCGGTCACATTGTCCGAAATTGCTGCCACGCTGCTGTAAGCAAGTAAAACTGCACACTCCGCTTTGAAACTTCCTTTTAATTTGATACAAACCGAAACCCCTTTCTGCAATATACCCAAACAAGTGCAAAACATAATTAATTGTTTGGGATGAGAGTACTATGGCTGGGGGTTTCGAAGCCCTAAATAGATTTTTATAAAATACTAGCAAACCCGGCGAACTCCGTTTCGCCACCAAATGGCTTCGTTTTTTGTAACATTTCGTTTGGGGATTAAAAGATGAAGTAGTACATGCTATGTATCAGAGATGGCGCTGTATGTGAAAAATGATTTTCCCTGTTTTCTTGCTTTTCTGTTGAAATTATTCCTGAATTTTGTTTAATATAAACCTCACGGAACCAGAGACCTTTCCAACGAATGCAAAGCCGTGGAAATCGGTTCGTGCGTTCTGGAATTATAGCGTCAGGAAAGAAAACCCGACTTATTTTTATATTATAGATTAGGAATAATAATTATCAAGTGGGAGGAGTTACTGTATTGTTAGCAGGCGATTTCCGGCCGACTTTACTAGTAGTGCCCAGAGGAACGCGAGCGGACGAAGTTAAAGCGTACGTAAAGATTTGACGACCGTTCTGGTGTAGTGGTGCGAGTAGTCGCCTCAACGCCTCGCCTCAATGCCGTTGGTCGCGGGTTCGAGTCCCGCTCGGGGCAGATATTTGTATTTGTGCAAATATTTGTTTCCGGTCTGGGTGTATGTCCTTATAGGTTTCCCCACCGTGCCTCGGTGAGCACGTAAAGCCGTCGGTCCTGGTTGTTATCATGGATATCTGGTAATGATCATTACTCATGGTAGGGATATTATCCGCCAACCCGCAGTGGAGGAACATGGTGGATTAAGCTCCAACCATTCCTCTATATTGAGAAGAAGCCTTCGCTCAGCAGTGGGTTATTTACAGGCTGATACAGTACAGTACAGTAGAGAAGCATTTGTGGCCTTCAGTGACAAAACTGAGCCTTACCATAAATATGAGAGTCCATCTAAGGGGAGATGTTACTGTCGGACAATTCTCAGACCTGTTGCTTAAAATAGTAAATGGTGATTTCTCGGAACTGGATAATAATATAATTTATGAGTGTATGTATTTACCATAAACAAAGCTTAGGGTCAAATTCTTCAGTTAGCGGGAGTATACTTGAGGGAAAGCTGCTTCTGCCACAGTCAGTTGTATGTGGCATGTTCCAGAGTAGCCTGGCGATTCTAGCATCCGAAGGAAAAACAAAAAATATTGTTTATAAAGAAATACTGCGGAAGGTGTAGTATTTTGATTTCATTGTAAAAAGATAATACCCCCGTGTAACTTTCTCCAGACCATAGACCGAGCTTCGTGTTCATAAAATATAACAAAATTTAATTTAATTTTAATGTTTATTTAAACTTTAAATCCCGACTCTCTCAAGACCGACTCCGACAAAGATTGTTATACTTTATAAGTATTTACATATTTTAACATAATTATTTATATGTTATAACAAAATTAATAACGTAAAAACCTATGAAAAATCCTATAAGAACCATTTTCCACTTCTACGCGGACGAAGTCGCGGGCTAAAAGCTAGTCTCCAATATTTCCTTCCTATTAAGACTAAAACTCTTCTTTTTCAATCACTTGTATTTCTTAGTTCCTATTCTTGATTATGCTGACTCCTGTTTCCTCGACGCTACTGAAGAACAAGTCAATAAACTTGAGAGGCTACAGAACTTGTGCATTCGCTTCATTTTCGGACTTCGTAAGTTTGATCATGTCTCTAAGTTTCGAGCTGAACTCAAGTGGCTTCCTATTCGGCTTCGCAGGGATACTCACATACTCTGCCTGCTTTATAACATCTTATTTAATCCTTTATAGCCTAATCATCTTCGGGAGCGTTTTAAATTTTTGCATCCTTCGGGTTCCTCATGCCGGTCCATCGTCCAAACCCTGTTGCGGATTCCTTCACACTCTTCAAATTTTTGCTCTAATTCATTTACCGTCCACGCAGCTGGGTTGCGGAATTCGGTACCTTCATCAATACGCACTAGCACGTCTATTGTTGTTATTTCTATTATTAAAAATTTTGATATATTCTTTTGTAAATTGTACGTTTACCATCTTCTATTTTCTGTCTGTAATAGTTCCTTTTCGGGTGTACTGGAAGAAATATATTTTAGAGATAAGCACAGCCTTTATACTTGTGTTTCAATGACATTTATCTTTTTATAATATTGAACGTATAATAAAGTGTTAAATAAATTAATTAATATGATAATTATTGAGAGATTTTTACTCTCAATCTTTTTGTCGATTTTGCTTAGGAGAATCTACAATCTGAACCAGTCCTTAACATGAATGGTTATATATTATTATAAAATATTAAATAACAAATAAAAAGAAAGCCTACTTGAGTAAAATATATTTAAATTTTAAAATTGTACGTACGTACGTAATCAACTATCAAGAGATTGGATAATTCCAATTGGTATAATTACCAATAATAAAAGATAAAGTAAAATGACTGTTTAAAATTATCAATTATAAGTCAAATAAGAAAAAAATATAAATATCATACAATCAAACGAACTCTTAATCTTTGAACTGAACTGAATCAGCTTGTAAATGTCCCACTGCTGGGAAAAGGCCTCTTCTCCATATAGGAGAATGTTTGAAACTTAATCCACAACAATGCTACATAGCGGGTTGACGGATATTTACCCTATCATGACACAAAAACCGGGATCGACGGCTGACGTGCTCTCCAAAGAATGGTAAGATGACCCACAAAGACATAAACCCAGACCAGATACAAATATTCAAACAAATATTTATATTCATAATTAACTGCCCGGAGTGGGAATTGAACCCGCAACGGCCGGTGTTGACACATTGACTACAGCAGCCACAATAGTCAATTTTCAGTTGTTTCTGTATCACGTATTTTGGAACTGTAACTATACATTTTTTTATCCACGTTATTGGGTCAAAAACACACTGTAACTTTAAAAAAAAACAGTTGTTTGTATCTATTTGCTGTATTAGTAAATCTTAATATAAATGATTAAAAAAATCCCTGTTGTGTTTCATACTATGAATGAATAGTAGTTTAAAAGACAACATCAAACATGTATTTATTTAATTTTACTTATTCGTATTATAATACCAAAACTTAGTCATTTGTCGCCAGCACCGTAGGACAGTCATGCTTTAAGTTTTTTCGACCCGATATCCCAGTTAACGTGTTAAGGCAAAGCCACGCAACACTACATCAGAACAGTTGTCATGGACATGAGCTTTATTCAATTAAAATAATTTAAAATTTGATTTATATTTAAGTCTACAACCAACTTAATAAAAATATACAAAAACAAAAACACAAACATTACTTCAGCTTTACATAAATATGATTTTATATAAATACAATTGTATTTTTTATCCAATTATCATGTTTGGCATTTAATTTTTTTTTATTATTTTTTTTTATGAATATTAATAACATTGTGCATGAACTAATCAACTATTATATTTTACAATTGTTTTTTTTTTTGTGAGGTAAGGATCAGTAAAATACAATTTTCGAATTTTTAAAGCGGTTACACGAGGATAGCAAAGACAGAATAAGAAACGAAATCTCAACTACATATTATCTATATAGACTTATATACGTATATGCATAAAATAACACAAAAATTAACACATATGTAACTGCGTGGATCGACTAGTTTTAAGTTTAGAATTTTAGTTGTCTATGCATTAAAATTCCTATAACTAATATAATATAAAGGGAAAACTTATTTATTTGTAATCGGTTAGTTATTAAACTAACCGAACCGAATCGATTTTAATGTTTTGCTAACAAACATCTTTTAGATATAGCATATCCTGGAAAGCAATTCGCTTTGACTGACAGAATTAAGTAGGTAAAGTCTATAGGATTTAGTCATACGTAATTAAAAGGACTTAATGCTACAGTAATTTATTTAATCCAGTCACAGCTCCTTAGTTTCTCATAATAATCTAGTGGTTTTAATATTTAAGCCGATTATAAAACGCACATGAATATAAACTTACGTATTCGTCATATATACCAAGAGAATTTCTGTTAATTCACTGCGACATATTTTTAGAATGAATATCTCAGACTAATACGATAAAGTACAAAAATAATGTAATTTCAAACCATTTGGCACGTAAATTCTTTTCCTTCGCAATGGTTTGAAATTTTATACATATCAAATATTAATAAAGTATACATTATTTGTTAATTAAGCTTTTTGTAAGAAATCTGTATTGGTTCGTTTTATTTTTTAATGTAAAATTTTTTACGAAAAATATTATATTCTATTATAGAAATAAATAATTTATTTGTTTGGACGCACTGACCTCAGCTCTGTGCTTTTTAATTTTTTTTTCTTTTTTTTTTAAATTTTTTATTGAGTTTTTAAGCCATTTTATGTATTATAGTTCATCATACGTCGATTTATAGGGTAACTATAAAGTTAAATAATGAATTATATCGCAACGCAGGTGAAGATGGGCAAGACGTTTAGTGTAGTACGTTATTTTTATAATCTTAGTTTATAATCTGTTAATCAAATATGATTAAGTCTTTAAAACCTTTCATAAATATTTATTTTATTTACGAGTGGCCCGCCCCGGCTTCGCACGGGTATTTAACTAAAATTTTAAAAATTATAAATTTATATTTTTTATCACCTACACCTGCGTCGATACTGGAAAATATTTTATAACAGACGGATTGAGTTGTCAAATCAACTTCGAAGCAAAAGCAACCCCCTTTTTACTCCGTTACGGGATGAATTTTGATAAAATACGAAACACGTCTTCAATCAATTCTGTTAAAGAATATTTTATGCAAAATTTGAAGTAGATTGGACCAAGGAACTACGTTGTCCCATACAAACTTTGCCCCCCTTTTTTGCCCCCTTAGGGGTAGAATTTCGTAAAATCCGTTCTTAGCTGACCTCTCCTTGGCAAAAGGAATATTCCTACCAAATTTCAAGTCTCTAGGTCTTATAGTTCCAGAGATATCGTGATGAGTGACCTTTCGCTTTTATATATTAAGATTAAGATTATAAAACGGACTCGTTAAGAAATTTATTATATCTATATGTATAGATAGTACGGATGAAACATTTGAACTATTTTTTTTATTAATTATTTTTTCATTGATGAATATCATATTTTAATAAGTATTATTCCCGACGAAGACAAATCCAAAAACACAAAAATCATGAAAATCGTTCCATTCGTTCTCAAGTTATAAACGGTGTAACTAACACGACTTTCTTTATACATATAGATTACAACTTATATATATATATATATATATATATATATATATATATATATATATATAACCATCCAACTTAGTACAGTCAACAAACAAATAACGACCAAATATTTTAACAACAAACAAACAATCAAGACCGTAGTACTCTAAGGTATTTAATTAAATTCAAAAAGAAAAACGGTTTTTTAAATGCGGGCGAGTGTCAATCTTTTGCCCGAAGTTTTGGTCAGTGCGATTCAGAAAATTATATATTCTGCGCCATCTATCGTATAATGGTAGAATATCGTTTTTATACAAAATAATAACCCAAAAATAAGTTTTGTAAATTTGTAAGATTCGTTAGACTAGATGGCGTCTATGTCGCGTAGGCGTATTTCTATTTTCTTAAATATTTATTTTTAAATTTAATTACAATGAAAAAAAACTAAATTATACTGTGATTTACGTATAATTTTTGTGTATTAAAGTTATTTACATTGGTTTTGTATTTTTTACGTGATACGTGCACACAAAAAAAAAATGATAAGAGATGGCGCTGATTAAAATAAAAGCGCGCTATTAAAATTTATTCTTGATGATATATAGTGTATTAATAAAACGGAGGTTTCAACAGATTTATTATTTGTATAGATTGTGTGTGTTTATGAGTGTGTGTGCGCGTTGCAGTTGAATATCAAGATGAATCGAACGGTCTATATAAGGGTTTAATTGAATTTTCTCATGATAAATACCTATTATACTAATTTCAATTGTTTAAAATTGTAAATTGAATTTATTATATATATACTAAGACGCTACATTAATCGATATGGCCCAAAGTCTTAATCCTGCACTGGCACTACTGAATTTTTAAATAAAAAATGTATAAAAATCATCTACTTGGTCATGAAACACGCATGTCTCGGAAAAAATTAAGTGGCATGTATATCCGCCAATCTTCTAACATGCGTTTTAACCCTAGATTACTAACCTTGTTTTTCGACGCTTAATACTAACCTTCGTCGATTCGACGAGCCATGGTTGTTATAAGGGCGCACACAGGCCTGCTATGTCCAAAGCCATGTTTGGGGGTGGGGGGTGTCAAAGGGTCGACGGAGATTAGCCAGATTATAGAAGAGATGCAACCGCGCGAGTAGAAGTTAAATCAAATTTTTTAAACGTGCGTCGTTGAATCGACGAAAAAGGCTAAAGAGTAGAGATCTTTGCGTACTTTTTACTCAATAAATAAGCCATTTAATTATTTTTTTTATAAAATAGCCTTGTACCTCCTAAGATTAGGGGACAAAAATGTATGTATATGTAAACAAATTTTAAACGTTATTTAAAGCGACTCCAATAAATTTTGTTTTATTATTTCGTGTCTATTCGGTGAGATGACCTTTAAGGCATGAATTTAAATTTGTTTCAAGCATGCGAAGATCGTCTCTTACGGGTTTCAGGGAAAAAAAGCAGGGTCACTTCAAGATTTTATTTCACAGCATTTTTACTTCATAAGTGTTAGACAAACCCATCTATATAAAAATATTATATAAAGTCAAAAGGTACTTGTGGTAAGGAACAAGTGGAAAATAAAATGTAGCACACATTTTTAAAAGTAAATAAATTAATTAGATTGATATTGTGGTTTTAATAACTATGATTTATATTTAGCTTATTAGAATAGATCAATAATGTGATATCAAAGTTAGTTAAATAACGTTGAATTAAGCTACTAAAAGATAAACTCTATACGACAACTGAACTGCTGGGCAAAGGTCTCTTTCCCACATAGGAGATCGGTTGGAGCTAAATCCACCACGCTGCTCCACTGCAAATTGGTGGATAATTTTCCTACCGTAAGCAGTGATAGCTATCAGATCGACGGCTTTACGTGCTCTCCGAGGCACTATAGGGAAACCCAGAGGACATAGATCTAAACCAAAAACAAATATTTGTAAAAGCTCAAATATCTGCCCAGAGCAGAAATCGAGGCCGCAACCGTATCCGTTAAGACGACTATTCGCACCACTACATTAGAAGGGTTAGTGTTAAGGTAATGGCAAGCAAGTGTTTATACAGCTATTTGCAGTGTATCAGATTACATAGAGCATCAGTGTAAATAGAGTAAAATCATAAATTTCACTTGACAAATTTTTTTTTCAAAATTTTGTACAAAAAAAAAATGAAGGTATCTAAAAACACTAATGATATACGAATACATCTCTTCATATATATAGAAAGAAAGAAGAAAGAAAGAAAGGTTTATTTGTGAAATTGCTTAAGAACTATGTTACAATATTCATATAATATTTAAATTAGTTTAGTTTCACAAATTGGTCCCAACTCAGCGTCCACTGGCGGCAATTCCAGCACTGGTCTTCCGTTGGGGCCATCTAGTGAGACCACGAAACAAATACACGTCAAATAACGTTAAAAAAAAAACAATACCATTTTATAAGAAATGTATATGTCGGCGGGAAACCGCATATTTAAGAAACACACGTGGCCGGAGATGATTATTTAAATTAATTTAATGATTATTTTAATTAATTTAAGGAACATTAGTAATTTCATTATTCTTTTTGTAAAATTTTGAAGTAAGTTCCTATCAGTTTAGTTCCTATTTATTTTTATGTAATGATTCAGCTGTTTGAATCGCTGAATAATTTGTGTTAAAATGTTATTGTTATTTCTATTTATTTTTAGATAATGACTTTACTGTTTGAATTGCTGAATAATTTGTTATTTGATATCCCCATACTTTGTAAAATATTAGATGTACCCACATTTTGTAAAATCACTACGACGGATAGACCAATAAAAGCACGCACTTAGCGATGCACTGGGGGACTTCTCAGCCAGCCAGCGCTCGGAGCAGACGCATTTGGACTATCCGGTATACGTGAGCAATTTTGTGATATTTTTATAATGATTCAACTTTGTATTAACGATTTATTATTTATTATTTAAAAGAGTAACTGTCGAGTGTCTTGCCGGTTCTTCTCGGCAGAATCTGCATTCCGAACCGGTGGAAATAAAGATTTAAGCAATCAGAGTTCTAATTTTTTATTTCCACTAATTTCTAATCCGACATATATATATATATATATATATATATATATATATATATATATATATATAACAGACGAAAAAAAACTCAAAATGTCGGTTTGCGATTTATTTTTACGCAAATCACAACACTTTGAAGTACGACAACGACACTATCATAATAAATGGCGCTGATGGCGCATTTTGGGTCATTGATGGTCGATGATACTTTTAATTACACAACTACTACTAAAGTAAAACTTATGTCCGGGCGATGCCGCGGGCACAGCTATTAGTGATAACAATCATTTTAAACAAAGTTTGTAATTCAATATACTTAACACAATATAAACACTTTTTAATCAAAATGAATAATTTAACAGATTTGATTTGATTGATATTGTTAATATTTTATTTCATAATATTTATTGTCCTTGTTCACATTACAATGTTATTGTACGTTAACTTAGTATAGTTTGCATTGCTTTGTTACGAATATTTTGATTAATTAGTCAGCTGAACCAACTTCACCGAAACTCCAAAATAATTGCATTCAAAAACTCTAAATAAAATTTTCAAAGAATACAAAATTAAAACCACGTAAAAATTCAAAATCCTTTTCAAAGCTTTTTTAACCAGTGATACAAAATAACAATCAGAGATGGATAAAAAGTAAAAATATTTTTATAAGCGCGTTAAAATAGAGGGTGTCTAACAAGGCTCGTTTGGCTGTTCATGAGGGGGTGCTGGTGCCGACACTTATGTACGGAAGTGAAAGTTGGGTATGGCAGAAGAAACATGAAAGCAGAATAAATGCAGTTGAGATGAGAGCGTTAAGAAGTATGATAGGAGTTAAACTGAGTGACAGGATAAGAAATAGTGAGATACGGAAACGTTGTGGTCTGAAAGAAGATGTAGTGACGAAAATTGAGAAAGGTATGCTGAGATGGTTTGGCCATGTCGAGAGAATGAATGAAGAACGGTTGACGAAAAAAGTGTATAAGGCGAGTGTGAATGAAAGTGCGGGAAGGGGTAGACCTAGGCGAACGTTTCATGACCAAATCAGGGACGTCTTGAAAAAAGGCCCGGTCAAGAGTACCCTAAACCGAAGAGCATGTATGAAGGGAATAATGAAAGTGGACGAAGCGAAACAAGTATGTAAGGATCGTAGCAAGTGGAAAGAAGTGGTCTTTGCCTACCCCTACGGGAAAGAGGCGTGATTATATGTAAAATAGATTTAATTTATGCATTCGTTCCATTAAAACTACTATGACAAGAACAAAAATCGATTGAGTAAAAAAATATCAAACACCAACTTCATCTAAGACAAATGTAACGAGACGTATATATTCAATGGCAAAAAAAAAGTATGTATTTTGATGTTAGTACTTGAGAAAGATAACATTCTTCTTAAGATAAAGTAAAATCATGAACGTACACATCATAACCATAAATTTAAAAATAATGTCCTTGTCGAAATTCTTAATGCCGTTCACATTTCAGTGCTCAGGTGTTTCTTGTGTATGATGAAACTTACTTATCCTTAAATTTTCACATAGTAATTTAAAAATAATGTTCCAGAGATTTTAATATTTTATTAATATAAAGATACAGATATGTCAGGGGATTAGCCTATTTAAAGTTTTAGTACACAAAATAAAAGTATGTACACTCAAACTGAGAAATGTTTTTATGGTAATAAATAAAAAATTAGTTAACTTGTTACATATTGTTGCCTTAAACTAGATTTTGATTTTCGACAGATTATAATCACAAAGTTTCGATATCATCCTAATATACGAAACCAGTGCAGAGCCTTAAAAACATACTTATAACAACAATCGGTAATGCGAGTTCACGTATTATGTTTATATTTTAAAAATACAGGACATATAAACGTTTTTTGCATTGAATACGCTCCCGGCTGCATGGGTACCACCATCTTGCTTATTTCTTCCGTGAAGCAGCTTTGCTGTGTTTCGGAGAGAAGGGCAAGACAGGCAGTGTAATTACTGGCACCGAGACTTTAACACCTTATGTCTCTGGATAGGCAACACATAAATGAGTTCCCTGGGCTAGTTCCAGGTAAACTGGCTTATGTTCATGGGCGACGTCAACCGCTTACCATCAGGTGGAACGTCTGCCAGTTTGCCTATCCAACCTTAATAAAAAAAAAAACCGTTGATGTCCGCTATTTTCCGGTATGTTGGTGGTATAATAATCAAAAATCTTTTCGATAAAAAATATAACTTGTTTTAATACTTGCTTCGTATCGTGGGTATTGAGGCACCAGTCATACGCGCTGTTTACGTCTTAGGATGAGTGAAGACGGAAGCGATGAATCTCCGCCGCGACCGAAACGTAAAATCAAGAGGGTGGTGGTCTTGTCGTCTTCGGAGTCTTAGAGCGATGGGAGCTACTCTTTTACATTTCAGTTTAGTTACATTAACCAGAATTCACTTGCAGCGAAAAAAATAAATGAGACTACTATTAAATACAGCCATATTAATTGGTTCGTTTAAGACGGTGGAATATCAAATCGGTGTGTGTGGAATATCGGTAGTCATGCAAATATATTCAAAAAGTTTGACGTGATGATACAAAAACAATCTTGAAAAGTTCGTGAGAACTACTAATGTGGGCGTTAGTATTCCACTTAAAAAGATGTAAACTATACCGAAGTTTCCGAAATATTTGAATAGATAACATAAATAAAAGTTAAAACTATCTTACATTACTTCTTAGTATAAATTAATAATTAATATTAAAATATTTGTTTGGTAATTTCTTAAAATTGGAACATTAAGTTGTAATTGCGATCAGTACCTACCTAAAAACGAATTTTATTTAATCCGCTATACTGCAGTAGAGCAACATGACTGATTAAGCTACAATCCTTATTCTACATAGGAATGAGGCTCTTGACAAAACACTGGGGTATTTGTAGGCCATTGTAGTACAGCAGTACAACTAAATATAATGTATGAGTGGTAATAATAAGCGTGATTAGGAAGAGGAGAGACAAGGTGGGCAGATACACCTTAACAAGAGAACAGGTTAAAATGTGATATATTGGGTTCTCTGAAGTCCAAAGGGAGGGGAGAGGACAGATAACAGTAAAACCCGGTAGCTTGTTCTTCTACCGGGAGAGCGACCAGCAGTCCCAAGGTGTCGGGCTTATGGTCCGCGCATCCCTCATTAGCAATATTGTAACCATCAGAAGTGTTTCGAGCAGGGTTACTTACTTTATACTCTCTAGTGTCTGCGAGATTTATACAGGTATACGCACCAACTTTGGAGAGCCATGTAGAACTTACATACATATATGTTTGTAGCAGAACCTAACGAAAGTACACTTCATGCCCGTTCCGATATCAGTTGGAACTCCACTCTCGAAATTATTAACCAATTCATCTACATGGAACAAAAGGTCCATCTTGGTACGTCCAACTTTGAGATAGAGGTCAATCGGTTAATTCAGTTAAGATGGGCAGCGTTCGGGAATTCAAAAAACATCTTTCACTAGTTATACATCAGCCTTCACCTCACCTTAAGTCGAAAGTCTTCGACCAATGTGTGTTACCAGTGATGATATACGGAACATGGTCTGAAACGTGGTCCCTAACTATGGGCCTTTTAAGGAAGCTCTAAGTAGCTCAGCGAGCAATGAAGTACTATGCTTAGTATTTCTCCACGAGATCGAATCAGAAATGATGAGGCCCGCAGACGAACGAAGGTTGCCGACATAGCCCAGCGTATTTGCAAACTGAAGTCGCAATGGACAGGACACATACTAGTAGAACTGATGGCCAATGGAGCAGAAATCTTCTCGACTGGAGGCCAAGTACCAATAAACGCAGCGTCGCTCTACTGTCCACAAATGGGTAGAAAACTTGAGGAGAGTCGCCGGAAGCCGTTCAACGGAAGCTACTTTGAATTGATCGCTCTCGAAGTTGATGTGCGAAGCCTACGTTCAATTGTAGACATTTAATATGATAATGATGACGATGATGATGAGAGCAATTTTTTTTTACTAACGCGTTTATCGACAGTGAAATTTAAATAGTAATTCTTGCGCAGTCGTTGCAGTTTATTCTAGGTATTAAAGCTATTTGTTGTTTTTTATTCGACATTAAATTCTAGTTACAAAGCTAAAAAAATCCTTTTAAAAGCCTTATATACGCCAATGATCGCCTGTTAAATCATGAAAATCACTCTTGACAGGTGAGTTGGTATGAAACGCTAACTTATTCACGAGTCGGTACTGCCCCTCGCAGGCTACGGGTTTTTGTTACTAAAATATTTAATTACGCTTCAATGTGAATAAACAACCTCCAGCCTAAGGCGTTTAAAGTTAATTCAGAGTATTTGGTAATGCTGTCGTTGCTAAAGTCGCTTCTTTTATGATTAAGTATTAACAAGGATACAATGAAAATTCTTTGTTCCAGTTGACTTTCAAAATATATGTCTCGATTCAAATTAATATTATTTTAGTGGAGTACTTTATGGACCGTTATTAATAATTATAATATATTTAGACAAGACTTAATGGAGATCTGATTATAAACAGATCTCTCTGAAAGATCTTTTATACTCAAATTAAATAAAGTAACTAATTTTATTATTGAAGAATGAAATGACATTTCCTTTATTGATTTATGACCAGTTAATATAAACATAGCATATTGTACCTCCATAAAAAATAATTATTTAAATTATATTTTCTTCAAAAGGACCGCTATTACATAATACCAAATGGAAATGCACATATTTTCATACACCATATACCACACATATTTCATACTTCGTTAAAAAGTTGTCTTCGCAACTATATTAATGCATGCAGTGACGGAAAAGTTAAAAACTAAAACACAATATTTGTAGTAAAATTTTACGGCTTATACATTTTAAAATAAATAATACTTTCCGAAATTCAATGCGTTTGTTTTCTTACTAATCTGAGTAACCATTTCCTATAATGGTAACATGCTTTGTATAAGAAATATATGAACATAGTAATTATATACGAGTATAAATTTTGTGATGTAAAAGAAAAAATATCGTAGGATTTTTGTTCAATTTTTTTTTTATTCGTCTTGACCAGTACTTTGTTTTTAGATGGTTACCATGGTCTGATCTAATGATGGAACTGGAAGATGGTCATAAGAAGTCAGTAAAGAAACGATGCAACGCCATCGAATCTCGGCTTGTTTGATTCTTCTTGACGAGTACTTTGGTGCTAGATGGTAACCAAGGTCTGATGATGGAACTGAAAGGTGGCCGTAGGAACTCAGTAATTAAACGACATAACCCCATCGACTATGGGCTCGTTTGATTCGTCTTGACGAGTACTTTGGTGTTAGATAGTAAACAGGGTCTAATGATGGAGCTGGAAGATGGCCAAAGGAACTCAGTAACTAAGCGACATAGCCCCATCAAGTATGGGCTCGTTTGGTTCGTCTTGACGAGTACTTTGGTGTTAGATGGTAAGAAGGGTCTGATGATGGAGCTGGAAGATGGTCATATGAACTCGGTAACTAAGCCACACACTTCGATTCGACTACATCGAGTTTGATTCATCTTAATTACCGTTTTTGATGGGTGGTGAGTGGTGGTGGTTTAGTGGACGTGAATATGCAACCCCATCTTGGGGAAATTAAATTCGTTCGTTCGGTTTCAAATGAATGTGCATTGTGTCAAAAATAACTAACTTATATATACTTTACAATTTGTATTAAATCTTTGCGTTTCTATCACATTACAACTTATATTAAATAAATAAGTAAAAAAAATATTTATGATACTTTAAAATATACACTTTTAAGAATAATCAATTTTATTTAAAAAAATGAGATTATGATCTATTCAATTAATTATTATTATTTACAGCCTTAAGGAACAGACCATCGCCATCGCACGTGCTTCTGAAACCAAAGTTAACAATAAATAGCTCACGAGGGATTATCTTCACTCGGCTTGGGATGTGGCTTTAGTGCTTCCCTTTTATATGATGCATGTTTACACTATTTGATTACTGTGGTATAATATAGAACAAATAACGTTTACCATGAAACTTCACTAAATATATTTAAACTAAACCTAAACTGAAATATTATATTTATTAGTAATTCTGTAATAATAATTTATTAACATAATTATTTACGAATACAAATTTGAATATCTTTTTTTTATCAATTTTATTAGGCCTTACCTATTCTATTAATTAGATTGCTACATAGCACGTACCTACTCGTGGATTACGACTACAACAGTCACGTAGGATCTTCTTTTTAAAAATATTTGTCATTCTACATCATACAAAAATTATTGTTATATTGAGAAAGTGATAGTCATAAAATTTTGCAATTAATTCTGTATCAATATTTTTTTTTTGCAATCAATATTCTTTATCATTTATTATCAAAAATTATAAATTTTTTTGTTATCTAAAAATTTTATTCATACAAATATAATTATTTCTGTGATGACCATTCTCAAGTGATGTGCTTTTTAAGTATGTACCTACCGTAAAGAGTTTTACTTAAGGTATTAGTCACTAAACTATGACTTGATCATACAAACTAGTAGATACAACTAGGCGAGACAAGAGGGAATCTGTTGAGTCTGAGTGAATAACCACATTGAAATTCAGTATTCGCAGGTTCGGATGACTGAAGAATTACAATCACAGCTCTAATTCTGTATGTCATAACTTACGTAGCGTAGCGTATATATACGCTACGTACATATACTACGTTCATATACGTACGTAGTCATGTAGATCATGCGTTTGATGACCTTCATCTATTAACTGGTCATAAAACGCAAAATAATTTTACAAAATTTCCCAGTGGATCCTTAAGCCATGCAAACAAACAAAATAAAAATAAAAAATAAAAACTGTGTGTGTCAGCTCCGACGAACGACTGGAGTTTACTCGTTTAGAACGATTCTCTAAATAGGTACAAATAATTCGTATGTGACACAGAATAACACTTATTTTCTATTTTACATTTTTAACACGAAAATATAGCGTCCTTTAGATTTCTGAGGCAATAAATTGTCCGTTATTAATTTGGCTTCATCATCAACAAGGTCGTCCGTAGTACTAGGGAGCGGCGCACACCACTTCTTAATGACAGATTCCTCAGAGCTTGTGACTGAAAAGTGAAAATAGGTTGCCCACAAAAAACATAACGAGGTCATTCGATCAGTAGAAGTTCCTCCACATATTTTTTTCGTACCGGGGGCTTTATATAAAAATCGATTCTTAAGGAGTAAACTCTAAAAAATTTCTCAGTTTTATTAAATTCGTATAGATCAACAAATTAACTATTATTATGGTACACACAATAACAAAGTCATATTTCGTAACCAAGATAAATTCTTTGTTTTATATTAAATGACGTTTCAACAGAACTGAAGAAAACTCTTACTTTTAATGCATTCGCGAGAACGTAACGGTAACTTTCTAATAAAAACTTGTTCATTGAAAAGAGGATCCTTGAAGGTGATCTAAAAGCTTTTGTTTTGATGGTGTTGTTGGTTGGTTTGTTCGGATGAGGTACACCATGAACTGACGAAAATTCAGCAGGCACAAGTGAGTGCGTGCGTGCTTAGTGAGGATTTTGTTTTTTTCGCCTGAAATATAATATAATTCAGGATGAAGACGATTTCGTCAGTCATTGTGATGAACTAGTTAGTAATAGTACCTACATGTATTTTTTGGGACAGTGGTCACAGAGACGGGCTAATGTGCTTAATGGTTGCGTGTTTCCTGATCCCTGACAAAGGATTTCATGCTACAAAAAGCCGTTGAGTGTGAGGTTTTTTATTTCATTAAAAGTCTAAATCGGATTTTATCGCGTTTATTTATTTAATAACTTTACAGTTTAACGATAATTTAATTTAATTAAAAAATCGTTAAAGTGTAAAGTTTTTAAATAAATAAATGCGATAAAATCCGATTTAGACTTTTAATTAAATGATTAAAATTCGCGTAAATATAAGAGAACAGTATGTGAGGTTTTTATTCGTCCACTAGCTATAATCGCGAATTAATTCGCTATTGCTCTCCCTTTCATTAAGGCCTTTAAGTATGTACAATGTACATGCTTAAGGTGAGCGGTACTTTTAAAGATACTATACATACTTGGTTATCAAGTTTTATATATACCTCATACTAACAAAAGAAACGACTCGGATATCACTGATTTTGAGATCATCCTTTCCCGCTTTGCATTTTAAATTGAATTGAAGATGATTATTTACACTAATTTCTCATACTAACTAAATTATGGAAAGAAACGAGTGTGGAAATATTGAATCTTTATTTATTTATTTATAAATTCAAAAGTAAAACTTAAGTATGGCTTAGTAATCTCGTTTATCGATACGAAATTTCGCACATCTCTACGTCTTATTTAATAGTTCTCTACTAGCGGCCCGTCCCGGCTTCGCACGTGTATTTAAATAAAATTTCAAAAATTATAAATTTATATTTTTTATCACCTACACCTGCGTCGATACTGGAAAATGTTTTATAATAGATGGATTGAGTTGTCAAACATGTCAAAATAAAATGTAATTTAAATTAAAAGCACTAAGGGGTATTGATATCAACTTCGAAGCAAATAACTTTTAACCCCCTTTTAACGTTGATGAACTTTGATAAAATACGAAACACGTCTTCAATCAATTCTCTTAAAGAATATTTGTGCAAAATTTGAAGTAGATTGCCCCCCCCCCCCTTTTCACCCCCTTAGGGGTAGAATTTAGTAAAACCGTTCTTAGCTGATCTCTACTCTCTATTTCAAGTCTCTAGGTCTTATAGTACCAGAGATATCGTGATGAGTGAGTAAGTGAGTGCGTGAGTGACCTTTCGATTTTATATATTTAGATAAATTTCTAGCTTGGCGCTGGGTCACACATCACGTTCCAAATCAATCTAATCCTCATAAAACTTTAAACAAAATCAACCTCAACTAGACTTATGATTATAAGTAATGGAAATAAAGATCATCCAATGACGTCACAGTTGTACTAATATTCAGATTACATAATTTATAATTTTACGATAATGACCACTGTCCCGTTAATATTTTCAACTAATAATTATACTGCTTGTAAATATTTATCTAATCATAAAAGATTTATTAATTTTGGTTCAGTAGTTTCGGAGTTTGAAACAAACTTTTCATTCCTGCTTATTACTTTAGTATAATAATTGATAAACAATAACAGTAGAACTATCTGGAGTGGTATGAATGAACAAATTTTGTATAAAGTAAATAAAAATATACGTAGTTAGCCCGAGAAGTTTTGAGACGAGAAAAAACTATACGAAATATTAACAAAATACATTTTAAATTTTTCGAAATACTCTTCTTCATTCTCTATGCAAAGTTCTATTCGCCTAAACCAACTATTGAAACACTTTTGCCAGTCTTGATCCGATAGGTCCGAAATTGTGACCTCGTAGGCGGCCACGGCCTCTTCGGCACATGAAAAAAATTTCCCTCTTAGTTTTTTCCTCTCTCCCCCGCTTTTCTCTCGCTCCCCGAACTAACGCCAAGAATCTTTTCGATGTCCGAGTAAGTAATTCATGGGTTTTCTCGCGCCATCGTTTCAGTAGGTTCGGTAGCGGTAACTATATGGTTAGGTTAGGTTAAATACTCGTAGTAACAGTACGAACTTCAGCCTCATTATTTCATAAAGAGACAATAATAATTAAAATTGTAAACAAAAAACGTAAAATAATTATCAGACTTATTTAGACTATACATTTTAAATGTTCACTAGCAACACTAGCGAGTGTATACGTAGGTGAGTGTTTAAATGTTTACCCGTAGGATTTAAAGCTCTTTTTAAAACCGGGGAAAGAAGACTGCTGAATTGAGGCACGTTCCACTTATAAATATCTGTGTTATTATTTTTGTTCTATTTTCTGTTAGTGTTTTGGTTTCTTCGTGAAATAAGTTATTGTCGTGATATAAAAGAAATGTTATTAGTAAACATGAATTTCCATTAAGAACCATCAGGCCAATCAATCAGTTATATAAAAGAAATGATTTGAAATTTTATCGTACTGAAAATATTGTTTCAAACAAACGAACTCTAATAACTATTAACCAGACCCGTTTACTTTTTCTGTTTGTTTTTTTCTGTACATTGAATATATTTTGAGATATTTTTTTTTTTGTAGCGTAATTTTATAATATATAATGTATAAACTGAAGCCAAAAAAGGTTTTTCTTTTTTTTTAATTTTTTGTCGGTCTGTCTATTTTTCTTTGCCATATATTTTGCCAAAACTACTTACTTACTTAGGATAGGAAATGAAAATTAAAATGTCTATTTAACTGTCACTTCTTAAGGCGTAGTCTGATTTCATTTATTTCAAATCAACCGTTGGATGTCCACTGCTGAAACTAAGCCTCCATCATCATCTCTGGGGTTTTTTCCAATACTCGCCATACTTAGCAGACGGATTGCCGAGCGCAGTGTATTGTTGCAGGATGTGGGGACACCACTAGTGTCTTCATCATCTTTTACGACACCTCGGCAAGAAATTGGTTGAAACTATTCTTCTCTGCCGGTCACCGCACGGCAATCATGATTAATCATCAATCAAACGTCATAATCCTTAGTAATAGGTCCAAATAACCTGAAACCCGAAATATTCAGAAACATTTGAACGTACGGCTTATCTTAAGCTGGAGTACGTACTATATCTTAAAAGATATAGTCTAGCCTATAGGCTAAATGAAATTTTGTATAAAGTAAATAAAAATATACGTAGTTAGCCCGAGAAGTTTTGAGACGAGAAAAAACTATACGAAATATTAACAAAATACATTTTAAATTTTTCGAAATACTCTTCTTCATTCTCTATGCAAAGTTCTATTCGCCTAAACCAACTATTGAAACACTTTTGCCAGTCTTGATCCGATAGGTCCGAAATTGTGACCTCGTAGGCGGCCACGGCCTCTTCGGCACATGAAAAAAATTTCCCTCTTAGTTTTTTCCTCTCTCCCCCGCTTTTCTCTCGCTCCCCGAACTAACGCCAAGAATCTTTTCGATGTCCGAGTAAGTAATTCATGGGTTTTCTCGCGCCATCGTTTCAGTAGGTTCGGTAGCGGTAACTATATGGTTAGGTTAGGTTAAATACTCGTAGTAACAGTACGAACTTCAGCCTCATTATTTCATAAAGAGACAATAATAATTAAAATTGTAAACAAAAAACGTAAAATAATTATCAGACTTATTTAGACTATACATTTTAAATGTTCACTAGCAACACTAGCGAGTGTATACGTAGGTGAGTGTTTAAATGTTTACCCGTAGGATTTAAAGCTCTTTTTAAAACCGGGGAAAGAAGACTGCTGAATTGAGGCACGTTCCACTTATAAATATCTGTGTTATTATTTTTGTTCTATTTTCTGTTAGTGTTTTGGTTTCTTCGTGAAATAAGTTATTGTCGTGATATAAAAGAAATGTTATTAGTAAACATGAATTTCCATTAAGAACCATCAGGCCAATCAATCAGTTATATAAAAGAAATGATTTGAAATTTTATCGTACTGAAAATATTGTTTCAAACAAACGAACTCTAATAACTATTAACCAGACCCGTTTACTTTTTCTGTTTGTTTTTTTCTGTACATTGAATATATTTTGAGATATTTTTTTTTTTGTAGCGTAATTTTATAATATATAATGTATAAACTGAAGCCAAAAAAGGTTTTTCTTTTTTTTTAATTTTTTGTCGGTCTGTCTATTTTTCTTTGCCATATATTTTGCCAAAACTACTTACTTACTTAGGATAGGAAATGAAAATTAAAATGTCTATTTAACTGTCACTTCTTAAGGCGTAGTCTGATTTCATTTATTTCAAATCAACCGTTGGATGTCCACTGCTGAAACTAAGCCTCCATCATCATCTCTGGGGTTTTTTCCAATACTCGCCATACTTAGCAGACGGATTGCCGAGCGCAGTGTATTGTTGCAGGATGTGGGGACACCACTAGTGTCTTCATCATCTTTTACGACACCTCGGCAAGAAATTGGTTGAAACTATTCTTCTCTGCCGGTCACCGCACGGCAATCATGATTAATCATCAATCAAACGTCATAATCCTTAGTAATAGGTCCAAATAACCTGAAACCCGAAATATTCAGAAACATTTGAACGTACGGCTTATCTTAAGCTGGAGTACGTACTATATCTTAAAAGATATAGTCTAGCCTATAGGCTAAATGAAAGTGATGGCAATCGCGGACGAAGTCACGGGCACAACTAATATTATACTATAGTATTTGTAATTATTTTATTTATTCGAAAGACTTGTGTGGATCTAAATATAATCATATCACTAAATAATTATATCACTTTTAATAAAAATAAAACAAATAGTAGGAGTAATACTATGACAAAAATTCTTCATGAATGCTATTTCGAACCGTGAACAGTTACAGTATAGGCAAATTAGTTTATATCTATATATATCAATAACACAGCAATTTCAGTGGAAAATAAAACATTATTTTCTTTTAATGTTTCTGCAAACAACGCTCCTCGATCCACTCCACGTAATCCCTTTAAAACGTAAGCTAAAAATCCTCTTAAATTTATATCCAGTTAGTGAGGCCGTGCAAGCTCATTACGAGTGCATTTTAAAGCTTATCTTTAGGCCATTACCAAGTTAATAGGCTATAGCGGAAAGGCTAATCTGAAATGTAATAGTAAATAGGCGTTCGATTTTACACTGTTATTACCATTTTATTCCCTGTTATTAACAATTGGCACGTAAAATAAGTATACAACTAAGTATTTTGAAAGTGTTTATCCGATAAAGCACTAGTCTTGATTACAAAATATAGTTTTATTTATACTTTTTCGCAAAAAAGCTTAGAGACTGAAATATTTATATATTTTCTATTTGAAAAATTATATTTTCAAAGTGATCAAAATCTAATAGAAATTGTCTCATCTGAAAAAGCCAACACAGTGAATGATAGTAAAATTGCTATCAATTATCACAAATGTTATGAAAAATAAACAAATAATCGAAGAGTGAAAAGAAAAGAAAATAATTAAAGAACAAAGAAAATTTATTATGAACACACAATACGATATTATAACTAAAGTAGATTAGTTATTTCAAAGGGGATATAATTACACTTTATCATATTTAATCAATTTTACTGTATAAAACAACCAAACAACATTAATTATACACGTTAACATGAACATATCAATCAATTTCTAAAATTCTAACGGGACATACACCCAGACCGAAAAACGGTCGTCGTTCGTTATAAATATTAGTTAGTAGATAATTAAAAAAATCAAAAACCCGACTGCGTAAAATACTCTTATTATAAACTTAAAAGAATAAAACAATTTACTAGCTTTCATTTGATACCCATATTGCTACAGTAAGAAAAAAAAATTCAACTCCCCCCCTCATTCCGCCATTTGCGGGCGCCATTTTGAAAATTTATATAGCCTATGTCACTACTACAATTTAGACAAATCCAACGACACCTCATATATCAAAAACCGTCCAGCCGTTTGGGCTGTAGGGCGTACATACGTACATACGTACATACGTACATACGTACATACGTACATACGTACATACGTACATACGTACATACGTACATACGTACATACGTACATACATACATACATACATACATACACTCAAAAAACATAACCCTCCTTCTGTCGCAGTCGGGTAAAAATACATATACATGAGTGGGTATGTAAATCTATTTCGCAGTAATATTTAATACATCATCCTATCAACAGGTAACAAAATTTGCATTTTGGAGTAGACATGGTCAGTACTCGGTATGTGCGGTTTATTTCCTCTGAAGCCGTATTTATTGGAAATGGATGTCCCGCAAATCATAATACCGTCTATAGCTAACTGTACCATATCTATGTTTATAGATGCTCTAACGTTAGATAGACTTCTCCTACCAATGAAAATGATTTGAAAATTGTCGGTCCCGGTTGTTATCATAGACACCTGATAACGATCGTTACCCATTACATATAAGGAAATTATCCAACAACCCGCAGTGGAACAGCGTAGTGGATTAAGCTTCAACCTTTCTTCTACATGAAGAAGAGGCCTTCGCTCAGCAGTGGCTGGTTTACAGGCTGATACAAGTGTCGGAATTTTGCGCGAAGCAGATTTCAGTTTTTGTTTTCGTTTTTTATAACCGCGAGCGCTGGATGAATTTTTAAGAAAACAGCTCAAAATTTTGTTATTAATCGATTATGATCTATTTGTTCTACCAAATATTTATCGATATCTGTCATATCAGCTCACTTTATCATAGTAATATAATATATATTTCAACAGATATTATAAAATCAAAATAAATAGATTTAGTAAGGTTATAAACATCCATACAATCCGTATAAAATAGTGTATGCGAAAAGTTTTCGAATGAATGGATGCTTAGAATAATAACACACAGAAGGATAGTTGCAAACAATATTCGAACGTTCTCGTCTGAATTTGAATTTTCGTAAGCTGTGTAGCAAACGTACACAAATATGGTCTTTAGTAATAACATCATAAGGAATTTTCCCAAAATTTACAATATATAATTATATATCTAATAAAAAAACAGTAACAATTAACTGAATAAAATTTAATATATCTAATAATAACGTCTACCACACATAATACCGTCATTTTATGAATTGCGATGATAAGATTCGCAGTTTCCTACGTGTCATCGGGTGACATAATTGATAGCAATTAAACCAAATGATTGAATCAAGATTTGCAGTTACTGGATGACATTATGCCCTAAATTTCAACACAATGTCCTTGATCAGGTCCAGTGATTATCTAATCGTTCGTTGTTTGTTGATCATAATAGTATGATTGTTTATTTACGTCTTTTTATCGTTCAAGTTGTCAAATTAGAGATTCGTTTCAGTCCCTTTGATTAATAGATGCAGAGTATATTTTTTATAAGTTGTACCACTTGTCAGTGGCGGCGGTTCGGGGAGAGGTGGCTTTCGTTGGAGTCTACTTCTCCCCGAACCGTGACCGGGTGTCCCGGGCCGCAAGGGCCCTGGAACGGTTTCTCGACGTTCTGGGACCGCTGGTGGGGCAGCTAGCTCCCCTCCAGGTGTTCAAGCCGGCGACCTCAACGCCAAGTTCACGGCATGGGGTAACCCGGTTACGAACCCAAAAGGGAGGGAGGTGGAGGAGTGGGCGCTAGCTGCCGGACTGTGCCTGCTCAATGTGGGGGCAGTCCAGACGTGCGTGCGATGGTCGGGAGGTTCCGTGGTGGATGTCACATTCGCGATTGGAAGAGCATGAAACTGATAAAATAAAGTTTTTAACACTCAAGAAATATTTTTCAACTGACTCAGTATAATTGTCAGAGTTTCACAAATAGTTAATAAAAGTTTTTGTGTTAAAACTCCAAATAAAAATTATAAAAATAGCTATATCTACTCCAAAAACGGTTAATTTTACAGAAAAATGCAAGAGGCATTTTTTGTATATAATTTTACGACAAACAATTTTTATAATGATCTATATTGACCTCCGAGTAATAGGTAGCGTGATATTTGCGAAAAACTGATTTTCGTGACCTTTTGACCTTTATAACTTTTTTTGCCGGCACGATATTAATGTCGATTTTTCACATCTTCATTACAACGCCGTAATAAAGATGTATACAAAAAAATCAGCTCACAAGAAATTTTTCCGCAGTTAAAACCTAAAATGACTGGGTTAAGTTTCTATGGTGACATTAATTTTAAATGTTTTTAGAGGATTCTGATTCCTCTATTGCAAGTGGCGAAAACACAGGGTCTACTGGCAACACCGCTGACTTAAAAACACTGCAATACCCTTACAATAAAGATACCACCTTAAAGAGTTTAAATGCTTACTCTACATATAAGAAAAATATTTTTCAAATATAACACCTGTTTGCCAAGTTTTGCTCCTGTAGAGCGACTCTTCTCTTTTGGAGGTATGATTATCAGGCCTCATCGAAGAAAAATGAGTGATAAAATGTTTGAAGAACTGGTTTTACTTAAGTCTCAATTAAAACCTTAATAATATAATATTTTATCTTCTCACTTTTACGCGATCAATGCGATGTAGGTATTTGTAACTAATTCACGTAAAAAATTAAACTTACATTCAATAAAATGTTATTTTCTTACAAAAGAATTTGTATCTTTAAAAAGTATTTGGAAGATACGTTTTTTGTATCTAGTATTTCAGATACGATTCCTTCATATTTGTATCTGGTATCTGAAATACTTGATTTTAAAGTATCTTGTATTTTGTATTCCAGATACTTTGTATATGGTATCTTGTACATCACTGCCCGTTCTATAGCACGTTGACTTTAAATTTGTTTACTAATCTCGTCGTCTGTGTCCACGTCTCGGCGCCATATGTCAATGTCAACAAAGGTAGAATACACTGCTAGAAGACTTGTATTTAAGCATTGCGGAATCTTCGAATCGAAGACTCGACGAAGTCTACCAAATGCCGCTCAGCCCAACTGAATCCTAATACCGACATCCTTTTCCAAATTGTTTCGGCCTAGTTGGATTGTGTGGGCTAGGTTGTGTGAGTAGGTACAGCTTCGAGAAGGGTACCAAAGACAGACTTGTTTATTGAACATAACTTTCGTCTTGTCCAAATTCATACCAAGACCGACCAGTCGGGAGGACTATTGAATAATAATATAATATACTAATTGTTTATTATTGGACATTTATTCGAAGAGATGTGTCTATGTCCACTAAATAATTTTTTTAAACTAAAACTACTGAATCGAAGATTCGAATTGACATATGACCTACTTTTTATTATAAAAATGTCATGTGATTGAAACACAAAGCTATGCCACCAGTATTCTATTACGTTTTATATATCAGTATATAATAAGGCAATCATAATCAGGATGATTGTACTCTCGCTCGCTTCCGACATGGTATCAACTGCGCGCCATCGAATTGTCAAAGCTATGATTAAAGGCAAATTCGATACCATTACTAGTACTCTCGTGTAGTAATGTCCATATTTATAGGCAAAGTGAGGGATCAATTCCGTCACTCAATGATGAATTATTAATCAATTTGAAAAAGAAGCTCACTTAAATAAACTTCTTTTTTATTTAACACTTAAAACAGTAATATGATAAATTATAAACAAGTATAAATCGGTCGTTTGAATGTTTTGATCATTTGAAATAATGGCTTAATATTGGACTGTAATTTTATCCAATTAGCGACTTACATATTCAATTAATAATATTCAAACATTAATTATGGAACCCGATATGAATGTAATTGAAATGTATCTATTCATTAATAAAATATTCGTGAAAAGAAATTTATATATCTGTAAAACTAATATTGTGCATTAAAACATAAGATAAACATTTGTATCTACGAAATAGGATAAAATAATAACATTTTTTTTTCAACAAGCTTTTATATTGATACTCCCTAACATGGAGTTCTGGTGACAATCTTCCGATTTATCTTCCGACCCTTGTCATAGGGTGTTAAAGAATATACGCATGATAATAAAACTAACAAGTTATAATTCGACTGTCTTAGCCGTTTTTATGATTGTTAATTTAATTCTATCAGTTCTTATATTTAAAGAAATAATAAGTGAACAGATATAACACAAATTTTCATCAGAGAATTTCTGTACTACAAAAAAAGTGCTTATTAAATTTAACATTTATAGAGAAAATTGAGAAAAACTTTGAATTTTTAATTTCATTATATATTTATTATAAGTAACTATAATAACACGCACTCTGTAAAAATTTCAAGTATCTAAATTAGTACGATTCAAACGCTACAGGTATGTGACAACTGAATGGAAAAAGACGGTTGAAGAGACAGCCTTAGGCTATGTACACATTAGATGCCAGAAAAAGTATTGGCAACTTAAAGGATTTGATATATTAGTTAGGTGATGTCTACCAAAACACTAGCGATTAGCTAGTAATGATTTCTAGAAGTTAACTAATAGTAATTAACTTACGGTAGCTGGATTATATTTGGTACATTAATCAAGTTTAGTTATTAAGTATGTAATTGTTATTGTGTATGTAATTTAGTTATAAATTATAATAATTAGTAGTATAAACAATTTAGGCGGCGTACCGCCTAAATTGAAAGAATAGTAGTGATAAATCTTAACCTCAGGACAAATTTGTACGAAAAAAATTTAAAAAAAATTTGCGGCAAACTTTAATCCTCTACCAGACGCTTTATTAACTTTGAGGAACCGAACATCGACATCTACACGCTTGCCAGTGCGCCTGTATTGTCTGAAGAAACAAGCCTGACAGAAGTTGAGATTGTTTCGCCCGTAATTTTGTCTATATTTGTTTTTAAAACAAATGTATAATAAAAAAAATATATTTTTTCTGTATTAGTTTTTTCAACGTTAGGTTCAATAGTTTTAGAGATGAGATATCAATAACTTTAAAGTTTTTTATTTTAAAATTTTTAATCAGTTTTTGATATCCTCATAAGTAATTAATTTCTCGATTTAACTTTTAATTATTATTTGACGTTGCTAAATTTTACACGTGTACCTAATTTCAGGTGAATTAATCCGAGAAATTCGACTGCGCTGGACAGGCAGACGTACACACGGGCGATTCTATAATTCTTTTTACCATTTTTGCTAAAAAAATAAACAATAGACGATTTGTTTCATAAATAAAATCAAAAACAAATAACAGTACAATATGTATCATTCATCAACGAGTAAGCCTGTAAAAGACGTTCATACGGCACACAGGAACTATTTATCGCCTTTAAATGCAATAAAAATGTTAGAAATACACATTAGTAAGACTGAAAGGTGGCACGCGGTACGCATATTGAAATAGTATGAAATAAAAACTTTGGATTTCACCAAACTTATACGGTAAAATATTTGAAGTAATATTTTATTGACTATAAGATTTGTGCCAATAAAAAAATATTGAAAATGTTTAATTTTTATTTTATTTTATTTTTTATCCACCAGTCGCAACTAGATCAATTTCAAATCAAAGAAAAGTGATAGAGTAAGATCCCAGTGCCCCCAGACCTACGTCATTTTAGCAAAGCTGAAATTTTGAGGATTTCTAGTCTACTATGTAGTTAAGACAGTATGCGTACTTACTAGCTCGAAAGCGGGGCCCTTTCACAGGTAGCGCGAACTAAAGGTGTATAAAAACTTTACTCACCTACGTTAAAGTAGAAACGCTCATATTTAAATATGTTTTTAAGAATATTATCAAAAACTAATATTCAATATATTTATTATTTAATAGTAAACTACGTTATAGTAGCAAGCCTACATTTTACATATACATTACAACATAAAAAATCTTCAGTAGTAACAAAATTTATACTTACACGTACATGTTTAAGCTTTAACTCTTTAAGGCGTCTGGGAGAAGGATTGGCCCATCGGATTGGTCTGGCTGCTTACAAAGGATCTTGAAATAGTACCAGTAGTGATATATGTAAAATGTAGCCTTGCTACTATAACGTAGTTTGCCTAATTTTTAAAGAACCTTTATAACGTCTGGCGGAAGTAATGGCCCACGGAAACGGTCTGGCAATAATAAATATCAGTTTTTGATAATATTCTTAAAAACATATTTAAATATGAGCGTTTCTACTTTAACGTAGGTGAGTAAAGTTTTTATACACCTTTAGTTCGCGCTACCTGTGAAAGGGCCCCGCTTTCGAGGTAGTAAATACGCACACTGTCTTAACTACATAGTAGACTAGAAATCCTCAAAGTTTCAGCTTTGCTAAAATGACGTAGGTCTGGGGGCACTGGGATCTTGGACCATGAAGACATAATTCATAATCAGAAAGTATACATTTATATTCACATAATTTCATATTTCGTTTAAATTTCTTGTTGTTGACAAAAACAATAATAATATTAGAAAATTATTATATGATTAATATAATAGAGAACAAAATGTGGAAATGTTAGGGTATTATTAAGTGTTACGGTAACTGTAAGATTACAAGCAAAAATAAAACAAATAATTATTATTACAGATTAAATAATATAAAATTTAATTATTTATTTAATAAATAAAACAAGAACAATCGTCATTAAAACATTAAAATTATTTTAAAAAAAAAATTGTCGAAAATTTGAGAAAATATTATTTTGGGATGGCCAAAAGGTTCAAACAACGGTTATTCCTCAAGAATCATTTATTTACACATTTTATGTATTTCCTTTCCACAATTCGGTATTTCACAGTATATAATATATGGTATATCAATTTTCAGAACTCTGATAGAAGGTTAACTCTCTGCGAACTACTCAAAAGAATGCCGCTCGATTTTTGATATTTATATCCTACCGACCGGAATCGGACATTCGTCCAGTATTAATCGTGAAATGACAAAATATTACATTACAATTTAATAAACTATTCTAAAAATCTTTAAATATATCCAAATATAATTTACACACCAAGCAACGATTTTATTAAAGTTCAATTTACTAATTAGTCATTATTTACCGAAGGAAATTAATTAATTGTACAACTAGTCTTTAGTCAAACCGCATTATTCTGAAATAATTAAATTATTCTGAAATTAGCTATAGTTATACAATGTGTAAAAATAACTCTAATAGAGTATAAATATACTAAACGAGTATAAATATACTAAACGAGTATAAATATACTAATAGAGTATAAAGTTCCCAAATATATCTAAATGTTCGCTATTTTTTATATTATTATTGATTCAATTCATCAGTCTTTGAGGGTAGAACGGAAAAGTCCATCACCACATAAACCCTTCGATGTCCACTGCTGAACGTAGGCCTCTTCGTCGTCTCCTTGGTTCCAATACTCGCCACGCTTGGCAGGTGAATTGACGAGCGCAGTGTGTTGCGGCAAGATATACTGACTCTGCTGCCCAACGCCATCGTGGTTGGTGTACAGTTGTTCACACAACTATGGTCTTAGTCTCCTTTTACAACACCTCGGCAAAAAGAGGTCGGGACTATTCTTCTCTGCCGGTCACCGCACGGCAAATGTTTGCTATTATCATTAAATAATTTAGATAATCGAGAAACTTGCGATATGGACTGTTCTCTTATATTTACGCGAATTTTACTCATTTAAATAAAAGTCTAAAACCGATTTTATCGCGTTCATTTCAAATTACAGTTTTACAATATTGTATTTTTAAATTATTTCCCGACGTTTCGGACCCCTTACAGCGTCAGCAAATAACAGTCCTTCTGAAAGGCCTTGTATAAAAAAAGTTTTCTAAAATATCTTATTAGACCAATAATTACGAATTATATTCTATTTAATATATATATATTTTCAATATGCTTAAATCACTAAATCGAAACAAAATTATACACATAAATCTATACGTTTTTATGTTAAAAAAAATACGAAATTCAATTTAACCTTTACAATATCCTTACCTCGAGTGCAAAAGTTTTTCGGTCAGCCCTCTAAACGACATTTTAGGGCTCTTTGTAAATTGCCTGACAATGGTAGCAAATTTACCTGAAGTGAATAAAATTAGGAATGAAAATGTATGAATGGAGCGAATCTTCTGGACGAAATTAATTTTAAACGTTTTATTATAAGAATGGATACTTGGACGAATTTTTGCTGCTCGGGAAAATTTATTGAGTAAAATTATAGTTCGTAAGTAAATAAGTACAATTTAGGTCATTGTGAAGATAAGTCTCATCGAATGGTTTTAAAAATTACGTCTACTAATATAAGGGATCGCATTTATTCTTTAGGTCTATAAGTAATGTATACTAATACTAATTGCTACCCGCAGTTTCTCTCGCGATGTAAGAGATCTTTTTTACCAAGTTTTATAATTAAACTTAAGAAATTAAAAACAGTATTTACGTCAGACACTATTTAATTTTTTTTTAAATAGTATTTTTAATGAATATTTTAATTTTGTATGTGACTTTTATGATTTAACATTGAGAGCTATCTAATATTTTTGACAATTTGCAATTATTCAGTACCTAATGATGACATGGCGACAATGACACTCAGAATTCAGAATCGGAAATAAGTAGATTCGAAGATTCCCCGAACATATAAAGACGCCAACTCACAAATACCGCTTTATAATATGTACGCGCTAATCTCGAAATCTAACGGATACTTTAAATCATCATCATCATCATCTGATTTTTCAGGAATGATAAATGCTGATGACCGCAAGGCTCATCTAAAAAATAAAATTAAAAGTCAATTTTTAACTATTATTAAACAAGATCCCTACAAGAAATAATTGGAATGCATCGATAGGTACTTATTATTTATTCAACTAATTAAAAAATGAGAATATTTTAAAATGTTTAAAAAATACATGTATTTTATTTCATTATTTTAGTAATTCATATAAAAACTTAAAAACATATGTTCATTTAAATAAATAAATATGTTTAACATACAATTAATACGGTCGTCTGTTCCTAATGTAGGCAACTTAATGCCTGTGTTTCTGGATAACAACTGACTGATATACTTTTTTTGTAATATATATACATACAATATATATATATATATATATATATATATATATATATATATATATATATATATATATATATATATATATATATATATATATATATAATTATTTAAATATAATATAATGTATATTACACCCAGACTCGAGGCGGAAATCGAACCCACAACTCTGGAGCAGAAAGCACTGTCATCTGCGCCAACGGGCCAGTCATTTATAACAGTATTTTGCACTTCACCGTGCAAAAAATATATTATGAAGAAGTGAGTTATCAATATCAAACCAGTTCGAAAGGAAATCAACGTAATATTAAACAAATGATTATGTCAAATTCAAATCGAAGTACGATCTCAGAATCCGGAAACCAATTCAGTAAGCCCATAGAGATGCAACAAAATGACAGTGATAACAGAATATCCCTCTATTGTACGCTTAACAAAAACGTCAGCCATTGCTCTTTCGATCGTCAAAACTGTCTCGTTCTCATCACAATGAAGTTTATTGATTGTAACTATTTACAATTGACCGACGTTGCTGTGAATTTTTTATTTTTTATCATTTTAGAAATACGTTTTTTAAGTTCACTTCACGTCACGTCTTCACGTCCATTATTATGATGTTGTATTTCAATATTACTAGTTTCTCAATTAAATCTACGTTACTTACATTAATTGGAAACAAATCAAATCCAATATATAATATAATTATATATATATATATATATATATATATATATATATATATATATATATATATATTGTGTAAAAGGCTTTGACTACAGTGATCTGGACTGAAATAAAAATAAAATAATAATATATAAAAATATTTATTTCATCAATAACCAACAAATTACAGTAATTACACAAAGGTTGACTTCTTCTTTTGAGTTTAATAAGCTCTCGTGCCAAAAGAACTCTCCTTAACACAGTCATAATTTAATACAAAGTTATAAGACGCAATAAGCTTAGCTTTACAAAAAATTCAAATATAAAAATATAATGATAACAACACTTGTGTGTTTTTTTATGTGTAAAAACTAAGTACATAATATATTATATATCCAATCCAATTTAGAAATCACGCTTAAGTAAACATTCTGTATCATCATAATTTAGACATCTTAGCTATGCAGTTACTTATTGCTTACATTCGCGCAGAGTTATTAAAGAGTATATTTGTATGATATTGTTATTATTTATTATACAAATGCGATTGAGCTAAATTGGTATGTGTCTGGACTTTCTTAACAACACTAGTGTTTCTTCGCTTATTTATATTTTTAGGATTGCAATCTAATTTAGTGTATTTTTTTTATTATTAAATATAAAACTAAAAGCTTTCGAATGGAGAGTACCTACGTCAGTTACGGTGTAAAGGTTCTGTGTTGAAAATCTACGTTTTTTTGAAATAAAATACCTTAGGGCCCTATATGCTCTCTCTACCTCCATTAAAATAGTCTGTTAATTTTATATTCTGGGAAAAATATCTTTTGTCCGTCTAGAAGAAGAGTTGCAGCTCAATCTTACTACTTCTACGCTAGAAGGAACTCTTACGTTTGAAGATTCCGTTACATACATACATACAGATCAAGCTAATAACAGTGTGTTAAAAATTACCAACCTGTTGTAAAAAACATCCCGTAGATAGAAATGTTTATATTTAACATCAAAAGTATCATAAATCGATAATCTCACGTCCTGTTATCCACAATATTAGTTGACAAATATTACTCAATGGAATCGAGTAATCGGATTGAATATAAACAAAGCCAACATCTTAAGCCTATTTCTATTGAAAAGTTCAGGCTAGACTTAAAACTGAAATAAATACTACAATAAATATAAAAGAAAATTATTCTTGCATGATAACAGATAATGAAAAACTGAGTTTGAAATTTTTGTGCTTCTCAAAATAATTTATAAGCATCGATATTTTAAAATTAAGTAATGATTAAAGTATCTTCACTGTAATATCGAATCGTTTTCAGTTCTTGATAACTATTAATATTGAATAGATGTATCAGTGCCTAGTTAGGCTTGTGCGCCTCCGCGCCCAACCACTGCGCTTTCGCGCCCACCTGCACGGAACGGGCGACCGAACCCGCTCGCTCCTGCCACCGAATGGGGGGAACAGAATTTCCCCCCATTTCTCCGCGCCCTCTCGGCACCAAGCCCTCGCCGACTGCACCTCCCGTGCTCACACTCTTACCGCGCTTTCGCGCCCCACCCACCACTGGACGCCCAGCTACCCTAGACGGCGAAACCCCGCTGATGGGACCGCACATCAGCTGGTCCAGGAGGCCCAGTGGCTTGTGCGCCTCCACGCCCAAACTACCTCGCTTTCGCGCCACCGAATGGAGGGGGAGAGCGAGTCATCCCCCTCCTGCGCTTTCGCGCCCACCGCTGCTGGTTTTGGTCTGCGGGGGTCCGGAGACCCCTACCACTCGCAAGGCAAACGAGTGGCGTTCCCCTATCCGCCACCGGGGGACGCGCCCAGTAGGAGCAACTCCCTTGGGGCCTAGTTACCTAGGTAGGTAACTAGACCCTAGGCCCATAAATCGTATTAATTATGTAATTAAAATACTTTAATAATTCATAATAATAATTCATTTCGATCAAGGTAACTACCATAATTAATTCGATTTAAATAAAATCGATACCACATTTCAAATATGTCGAGATATTTCCAGAGGTATTCGTATTTATCAATAGATACGAAGTTCAGTTATTGAGGATGAACTAGCGATTAATTTCGTTAATCCGATTACAACTATTACAGGCTCTATCCTCTGAAACAATTGAGCACGCTTAGATGGCCGGTTAAATTGACGTAACTTCTCGGATCCTTTAATATTATGATCTCATTGTAAAATTTTAGATACCTATATCAGTAACCAGCCTTCTATTTCGTCTTTTCTTTATTTTTTTAAAATATCTATTGTATTATTTATTATTATACTATTTACAATAAATAAAATAACATATACGCTTTGAATTGAAAACTTCTTCCTTTATTCACCAGTTTAATGATTTTTTTAAATAAAATGTGTAACATAATAAACAGTAAAATAAATAGTAGAATAGTTTTTTGGAATCATGACTAAGTAAAAAATAAAAATAAAGATTTTTTTTTAATAACTAAGTAAGCCAATGCGTATTATGCTTAAATAATGACATATGTTGTGACTAAAGACTAATAGAAAATAAAAAATACTCATCTGTCGAACAATATGTAAAAAAATATATACAAACATGTCATCTGCCTTTAGTTCTTTGTTTCAAATATAATCACTACTAATTTTTTAAGGACTGTATTGTTTTCATTTTGTCAATCCGTAGTAGAGCAACGTAGTGAGTTGGGCTTTGATCCTCGTCTTTAATAAGTCAAGCGGTCTGTGTCTAGCAACAAGTTTACAGTTTAGCATCATAAAAATATTATAATTTGCACTAATATAATAAGAGGCAAGTTTTTTTTGTCCGTAATCTATTTTGAAACTACTGATTACAATTTTCAATATTCTTTCACTATCAGACAGCTACAATACCTAACTGTATTAAAGCCCATAAATTATTTGTAGCAAAACATTATCATAATATATAAAAACTCACAAACAATAATACTATCGCTAATAAACAAATTAAAAGTATAGTAATAAATTAAAGACTTTATTAACCACAGCATTAAATAAAATATTCTCGTTAAGCACCTAAAACCGTTGGTCCTAGTTGTTATTATAAACGCCTGATACAAAAAAATAATATAATATTCCTGGTGAATAAATACGATTCTTGTAGAGTAATTATCAATGACGTAGCTAGGTAACCAAAGGCCCTGTGGCAAAAAATAAACTAGGGCCACAACTAAACTGTTTAAGTTTTATCAATACAAGCCAAAATATAAATAGTTATGTTTAAATAATTTAAAGGTACTTTAAAAAGCTACTTTATCATCTGCTCATCATGCACAGCAGCACCCGTCCAGGTTCTGCACGCAAGCTTTTAATAGTTCAATTTAGTTTGTTGGTCAGGTTCTCAGGGCCCCCTGAGCATGGTGGCCCCGGTGCAAGGCACCGTCTAGTCCTCCAGTAGTTACGCCACTGGTAATTATGCGCCAACCTGTGCAATTTACTATATTTTCATAATAACTCTAATTTTGTAAATAAGTAGTTACAAATAATTGTTCCTTATATATCAAGCATCCACTCTTTTTTACTATAATTGAGCTATTTTGTATATGAATTCATTTTTATTTTTATCTTATTCCAAATTAATTAGTCATAATTATTTTCTACTTTTTAGTTCGGTTTGCTATTAAAACGTGTATTTTTTTCTGAAAACTGGTTTTCAACCGCGACGAAACGCGCAGGCGCTCTACGCTGGTATTAGCGCCAGTTATACACTCGTTGCATTAGCAACTAAAAGAAAATCGATATATCGACGAGTAAAAAAACTTCTCCTATTTTGTAAAAATACGAGCCCTTTATAAAAGATTCAAGGAATACGACTAAAAATTAATAATTAATTTAAGTTACACGGCGTGAGGGCCATATTTTCCTAGCACCCGGGCTTAAAGTTTTTTACCCCATGTAAGAAAACTAAGATGAGCAAACTTATGAAAAAAATATATAAATTACGTGACATGTAAACTAAGCACATAAATATTGCAGCCTGAAATTGGTGGAACTATTCCATAAATACAATTAACCTGATTTGTGTTGCTACCGCGTTTATTAGCATTTCACGTTCGAAATATTTGTCTCTATAAAACATTAGTTATCATAAATATATAATTAGTAAATAAATTTATTTTTACTGAACTGAACTAAATCAGCCTGTTAACAACCCACTGCTAGGCAAAGGTCTCTTCTCCATATAGTAGAAGGATTGGAGCTTAATCCACCACGCTGCTCCGCTGACGGCGGATAATTTCGCGACCATAAGTAACGGTCGCTATCAGATGTCTATGATAACAACCGGGACCGACGGCTTTACGTGCTCTCCTAGGGACGGTGGGAAGGCCCACAAGGACGTACCTACACACAGACCAGAAACAAATATTTGTATTATAGTTATTTTTGAAGTGATTAATTTTATTATTTTTAAATTAGATTTAGTCAACTACTATTACAAAACATTGTAGAAAACATACTTTGAGTTGCTACTTTATCTGCTTTCATATTTTTACTCGGACAGAAAGATAGTGTGAAGGCAATTCCCATCTTTAACGCCCGTTTATTATCCTTCATCCCTTCAGTTTGGAACGCATTTGTGGCTATAAGTGTTCACGGGAAACGGTAATAGCTATACATCAGGTAACCTGTTCGCTCGTTTGCAAGTTATTCTCATAAAGAAAAAATTGTGCGTGTACTAGCGTACACTCGTAAGAAGTGAAACTTATAATAAAAAAAAGATTACTTTTTATACGATCGTAATTATATGAGTCCTAATAACTTTTTAGTCAAAATTGTAATATAACCTATTATTACTGCACTCGCCCACCGATGCTACTTATTTTATAATCAAAGAACAAATATATGAGATTATATCGCTAATCGGATTCTTAAAATGCAAGAATTAATTACCTTTTTTGCTGCAATTGTTGTTGTAATAAACTATGGTAACCATTTTATGATTTTATTAACTTTTATTGCGCCATCTTGCGAGAATGGCGCGTAACGCAAGATGGCGCGTAACGAAAAAATTGTTCTAACCCCGATAAAGAAGTTTCACTTCAAAAAAAAGTACAAATGAATTATTTCAAGTTTATTGGGAGTCGAATTTATGAGAATAATGTATTCATCTATTATTTTAAATAACATAGTTAGATTTCAAGTAAATCATAACATCTAGTTTTAATCTCTCCGTGAGACTTCATGGCTTGTGTACATTGTTTTATTGTAGATATACGAGTATATAAATCAGAATCAGTCACGTAAGCACCTAACTTCAAAATGGACGTTTCGTCCGTTGTGATAGGTATATATATTTCTTGATACCGCACTTTGTTTTTGTTATAATTTGACGTTGTCTATTGCGAATTTATTCACATTGAACTTCAATATTTGTCATATCGGTTGCATTTTTAGTACTGCATCGCTCAAATCATCTATCACATTAAAGCATTGTATTATTTCAAATTTGGAACCTATAAATATCTTTAAAAAATGTGCCATTAAAATATATTTAAAACGAGATGGTAAATGCTGAGTATTCTAAAAAAAAAAACAACTATAATAGACTACAGGGCGTTTTATCGACCATATCATAAATGTAAAAGTAATTGACATAATTAGGCGCAATGAAAACAAGCATTTCTATAAAATAACAAACAGTTATAAAAACAAATCTGTTCATAGAAATTGCAATGAAATATCGTGCCGTGAAACCTGCAAAATAAATTCAACGACAACAAAGTAAATACACATTTTGGTTGTTAATCAAAATTATATATCATCAAGAGCCTATTTTATTCACAGAGTACTAATTAAAACGCCGAAACCGCTTATGAATTATTTAACTCTGTGTTACTTTCGAAATTCAATTCTTACTAACTCAATGGACGTTTTATTAGGTTTCATTTTTAGTTGAATAAACAATAAGATTTTTAAATACAGTCGTATTACTGTAACTACATTATTACAGTAATACGACATAGTATTTTCTATTTTCTATTTTTATGCTGAGTTTTATGTAAAAATATACAAAACTATTATAAGGATGACTTTAAAGCTAACGAGTAGAAAAAAAAGTAACTGCAATCATGACTGAAACACAATCTGCTGGAACAAAATCCAATTTCTTAAAGAAATGGACTAGCCTTAATGAAAGACGATTATTCTCCATCCAATCGGCAGAACTTGGACATACAGTTTCAAGAACAGCGAATAATAGTAGAACTAGAACTATTCAATTATTTTAAAAATAATTTTTCACACGAACTTTTCATTGCATTCATCATCATAATCAACTATTACTAAGATATACACATCTACGAGTACTAAGATATATACATCTCATAAGATATAAAAAAAATAAATAAATAAATAAAATAATAAAATAGACTTTATTGGTAACAATTATAAACTAACATTGCTTACAATAGATATAAAAAAGAACAACAACAATTTTTGAAGTTAATATTCAATTTCAGGTATAAAAAATTAACTTATTATGTCACCAATCGGACGCCCACTCAGTAACGTTGGGACATTATTGCCCCAACACTGATTTTCAGTGAGCACCGTGTATATGATAAGTGCAGCACGGACAGTGATAAAATTATAAATTATTAAAAAGAAATAAATAAAATGAAAGCGAGTAACAAAAATAGAAAAAAAAAAATAATAATAATAAAGTTCTACGTTTAGTCTTGACTATAATACATATTTACTAGTGGATACTAGTCTAGATTATTAACAAATAACATGCTTATGGAAGAAAAAAAAATAATAAAAATAAAAATCAATTTGCATACAATTGAATTAATCCAATTAATAACCTGTACGAGTAATAATACATAATATAAGGCGATTACAATTTAACATACAAAAAACAAAAGTTAAGAAGAAAAAATTGAATACAGTAAAATTAAACTTTCCACACATTGTTCATTTCAAAATAAAAATAAAAAAAATAAAAACAGGTCCACTCTCAAGCGCTTTTTTGTTTTTCTAGTAAGAAAATTTTGTATTTTAATTTAAAATTAGAAACTGTATTTAGATTGCGAATGGGAGGTGGTAAGTCATTCCAGCACTTGGTAGCCGTGAACTTGAAACTTCCTCGGAAAGCTGCTGATTTGTGTATTGGCATTTGAAGCCTAAATAAGGAAGCCCTTGTGACATGTTCATTAGCGTTTTCTTTTAACCAGCGTAACTTGCTATATAAATATTGTGGCACACGATATTTAATTATTCCAAACAATAGAGTGGCGAAATGTAGCTGCATTCGGAAATTCATTTTTAAATTGTTGCTATTATTTAAATATGGTGTAACATGGGAACGAGGTGGAATTTTGAAGCAGTACCGAGCACATGCATTTTGTACACGCTGTATAACGCTTTTAGTGCGAGCAAGTAATCGTGGCCCAATGACTGCGTCGGCGTAGTTAAATTTGGAAAGAATTAAAGATTCACATAATTTTATTCGCACTCCAACGGACAGAGAATCTCTAAAGCGATAAAGAATTTTTAATCTATAAAAACAATTTTTAGCTATTTGTACTACATGATTTTCAAAACGAAGTTTCTCATCCATTAGTACGCCTAGATTTCTAGCCTCTGTTACTCTCTGTACACGTTGTCCATTTATTTGTACAATGGGATCGTGATGTGAAATTGATCTTATTTGACGCTCCGTGCCGAGAATTAAATATTTTGTTTTTGACGAATTTAACATTAAGGTGTTAGCTTCCGACCATTTGCAAATACGTTTTAAGTCTTCGTGGAGAAGTGAGAGAGCATTATCAGTATCCTCTGGTTTAAATGAGATGTATAATTGTATATCATCGGCGTATATGTGGTATTTACAATGTTTTAATTGACTTATTATGTCCGCTGTATATATAATAAATAAAATAGGACCTAAAATAGATCCCTGGGGTACTCCTCTCTTTACAATACTACAATTTGATTTAGCAATATTTCCATTTTCTAGTCTTAGCTCAACCGTCTGCATACGTTGGTACATATAGTCCCTAAACTATTTTACTGTTTCTGGGGAGAAACCATAATATGTCAATTTCGAAATAAGTAAGGGAACATTTATGGAGTCAAACGCACGCGAGTAATCTAGCAGAACTAAAATCGTGCCCTCGCCCTTGTCCTGTGCCGTCAAAATATCATCCAAAATATACAACATATATATACAATATATACATATTATCTTTATAATTATTAATAATACAGTAACTTTCAAAAACCATGTATGTTTCCATTCCAATTTTTTAAAATTTAATTGACTTATTAAGACATAATAAATACATTAAATACATTAATAAAGACATAATATTAATTTAATCATTTTTATGTCTTTAAGGGGATAGACCCAGTTGGAAGCCTAAAAAAACGTTTTTTTTTATTCTATTCATAATAATATAATAATTTAAGTCAACTGTTCTCCACATAAAAGGTATATATTTCAAGAAGATATTCTGAAATTTTCGTTACAAAATATTGAAAAACACGCGGTGTACAGCAACTGCGAGAGGCCCAAAGAAAGGGGGCAGTGATCACTGTAACTGATCACTGGATTATATGAAATAAAAAAATAAAGATCATAGTTTATAACATAGTGGTAAAAGTGGACGAAGGAACAATTCAGATGCTTTTCGTCCCTTTTTTTTAAATCTGGTATTTAACATTCACAACCGCACTCATGTGCAACGCATCCAGCGTTATTTATTTTGAATGACAGAAATAAACTACAGCACTCGTGTGTCACGTCTCCTGCATTATTACCCTTGATAACGGAACTGAACATCGCTGGATTCAAGATCAATTTATCTACCACTTTTAGGAGTTCTGCTGTTTTATTTTTATCAAATAGCACCATATAGTTTTTCAGCTGCTTAAGAATCACATTTATCTCGTATAGGCCAGTCCAGGATATCCTCGGTATAGTGATGCGTTAGTCCTAAGCCAAACTGACGACAGCGTAATACTGTATTCTCTACCTTTCTCAACATTTCAGGCTTAGAAGCAATGGAACTGCTATTATCGGTCCTTTTGCCGCGTTAGTTGAATATTTCCGATAGACAGCAGATTTCCAGCGAATTCTAAAATAGTTCCTATGTTCTGCTTGAAGTTAAGCTTAATAAATTTAAATAGATTATATAACAGCCACAGTATTTACCTCTCTTCCATAAGTCTTCCTCGTAAACTTCTTGATTCTACTAGTATGGTTTGTCTTATAGTACTTTGACCCATATAGAAAATTTTCATCACCTTTTTGTTTATGTCATTCATAGAAACGCAGTTCCCCAGACGATCAAAACGATTTAACAATCCGATTTGAAAGCTCTCGAGGTTTTAAATAGCAAAACTGGATTGGTGACTTTAAGCGTCAGGTATTTTCCAGCTTTTAATTGAGGTTCAAAAAGCCTTATACCATACAATGATCGCTCCCGGTTTTTTCCTTATCGATCACCAAAATACCACTGAATATGCCATTTGGTTTACATGATAAAGTTAATCTGATTTCTCGTGAAACCATCGAGGCTCATCCAAGATCATTTATTATGCAGCCGCTTCTTGAAGAAGAACATCATCATAAAATATATTCTTTCTTCATGAAATCTGGAAACATACATCGTTCCGTCACTATAGCCAAAATTTCCCCACTCTTTGATCATTATGACTTTGTTCGCCTAGTTTTGTGTTACAAAACAAAGACTTTTCGTTTAAGATTCACGATAACGACTATCTCGTCTAATTTTCGAAGATTTTATTGTAATGGTTATATTCATTGTTTCGACTAGTCACTGTAGCCAAATAATGCGACTCGCAATTATTTCTGTTATCATAACAAATTGTACAAATATAAATTCAACTGAAACGAGAATAAAATCAATAAAGCCTACGTTGTTTTAGCAATCAGTGTTTCGAGTTCACTTAATTTGTAATAGTGTTTGATTTTTTTTTTTTTTGTTAGGTACAAAATACTTTTGTATAAAATAATAGAGCACATACACACACACACACACACACACCTCGCGTGACAGTATGGTAGCAATGCAACTTAGTTTCTATTTAAATACCTTAAAATCATAATATATCGAAAATTCAGTTTAGCTCAATATTTTGTCACAACGGGTCAAAATCAAAATTTAACGTAAGTACATTTCATGGTACATTTCATGGTTTAAAAGTACCTATTATAACAAACAAACCGCTTTACGTAATTTCTTACACAAAGAATTTCACGGAATCAAGGTTAAGTGACTTCAAATTTAAATGGAACCTTCTTACAGTTTCATATTCAAACGGGATTTGTTTGAATTAGTGCATCATTACGTAAATACGTAATATGAGACTCACTGACATTGATATTCTAACCTTTAACTTATTTGCTAGTATATAATATATACATACATCTTAGGCAATATATTTCAAGATTGATTATAACTCTCAGTAAGGAAATGTGTAAGTAAAAAAACGTGTCTAGTCTCTGCTCTATATATCTATTATTTATGATTGACTCCATTTAGATGAATCTGAAAATGGCACTCTCATTCTTTATTATCTGCACTCAAACGGTGTCTTTCGTGTCTGTGTGCGCATAGGAAAAACACTGTCTGACCACGTCTGAATCGCGTTGGATTTTTTTCCACAACTATTCATTGGTAATTATAAAGTAGGATGGTTCATGTGGTATGGTTCCTACTTACTTCTAAGTTTATTCGTAAAGACGACTAACCATAAAAGTAAAGTTCTGAACAGTTCGTAATGTGATAGTTCGGAGTAAAGCAAATCTATTTGTTGTACTCGCAAAGATATGGCCCGTAGTTTTGCACTTGTTTAATTTTTGGTAAAAAATTGGGTATATTCCTTCTTTTGTGAAGCAATATGAAATTTATTAAACTCAAAAACAATACACCAAATCATAATAGTAATTTTTCAGATTAGCTCATTTGACAAACTACAATATATGAAAGTAATTGCGCTTAAAATACACAACACTTTTAAATTAATTAAACTTGTCAAGTCTTTTAAGCAAATGCTTGACAAGATAATTAAAAAAAAAAAAAAAATTGTAACGACAAACAATCACAGATAACGTTCGACGTAAATGAAACTTAAAAAGTATTTACGCGATTGTTTATTGACTGGTTTTACTCTGTTTATTTATTTTACATCAATTTGGGACGAATTACTTATTGAGATACCAAAAATTTTAATCTATTAAATACAAGTTATGTCCCGCGTTAATACCAGCGAGTCCTGATCTTCGCGGAAATTTCTGAATAAGTAGGTAGTAAGTATTCAAATAATTAATTAATATACATTATACATACTAAGTCTCTTCGCAATCGGTTTGGTAATTTTTGTGTGAGTTAAGATTGTTCTTGCATGGATTCATATACATACATAATTAATTAAGTAGCTGAACCACGGAGTTTTACCTACATTGATTTTAAAGACCACTATAGTCATCGAGGCGGTAAGAGATGTTTTATTTTATTTTTATTTATTCATTTATTTCACAACCATAATATATTGTATTTATAAAATACAAAAGATAATTATGGATTAATTATTTTTTGTAACCTTAGTTAGTTATGACCAGGTATAATATAATCTAGGTACATATAATTAAAGATCTAATTTTGATCAAAATTTGTTATGTACTTTTGAGAAATAAAACACAAAATTTAAACATTATTGTTTTGTCTTCATAGCATAAGTATCACATGCAACAAATATTGTTTTAAATTATAGACATTAATTTTCCCCCAGAGCTACCCTCATGTAAGGATATGAGCATTTTGTCTTCAATAGCCTAAGCATAACACGTGACAAGTATTGTTTTAAATTATTAACATAAATTTTGCCCCAGAGCTACGCTTATATAAGGATCAAATACAGATCAAAATTATGAAACAAAAAATATTTTACTACAATTACAAAAGACATGTTATCCCTGAAGCACTCAGGTTAAGTAACGAAACGTTACTCTCGTCACGACGCTCTAACCATGAGTCAACAAAGCGTAAAGAAATAATTTATCGTCAAACAAAAATATTTGAAAAAGTAATTAAGACTTGGAAACGTACAAAACATTCTTAAGTCCCGGAAAATCAGCAACGTGACGGCAGAGAGTAGGTACCCAACAAAAGAGCTCTTCAAGGAAATGAGTTAACTTTCTAAGCCGACGAACTAATTCAGTGGGTCAACAAGAACTTTAGGACCTTCGTCTAAACATAATTCTATTTAGATTTGGTATTGAACTTGATCTGGTGTTGTGATGATCTCTTTGATAAATCTGATAAACAGACAAACATGACATAATTTATTAGTCAATTTAAAATTAATAATGTTTTCATACTTTATGTGCCATTCCACATTCACAAACAAAATACTTATAAAATATTCGTTATGCACTTTAAAAAAATTTACACAGTAGTGCATAATATTTGTTGGCAACGGTGGACTTATCTCTTGAAAAGATCTCTTCCATCCAACCTGCGGTAGTGAGAAATAATGTCATAAAGTAGGCTAAAAATATTTGGAAAATCCAAAAGTAAAGCACGCCTCATAATACTCATTTAATTTTACATTTTATCAATAAGCGACGGATACTAGAGTACTCGTATTTAAGGCTATACCGATATGAAATAGGTAACTATTTGATATTACTCTGAAGATAATAAATAGAACTCGGTCTCGATAAGTCCTTTTTTCGGTAAATTTCGTGACAACCTCGTTAAAAAAATAACTTCCGGAAGTCCACGTAAAAGATTTGAAAGTTTTTTTTTTCATTTTACTTTTTTTTAAAATAACGTAATTAAATTGTATTTTAATGAATATGACATAGATTATTTAAACTGTTTTCTTGAAATACACGTAACTTATTTTATCGTATAAGCGCCAATTAGTTGTTATACCGCGAGTTGCACGAAACCGTCGCTAATTTTCCGTTAGTTAAGTTGCAATTAATCTTAAAATTAGTTGATCTTATGATTAATTTAAAGCTGTTGGAATTTATCATCCGTTAGATAGGTCTTTAATTAAACTAAATTTTTTTGTTAACTTAATCAGATGTAGGTTTCGTTCAACAGATAATCACGATTCTTGTGATTAAATTAGTTTAATAAACACTTAAATTTTAAAAATTGTTTCGTGCAACTCGGCGTTTGAGGCATCTTAAGAGCAAAAAATTGTTTAACTTTGACTTATCGACAGCAGAGCAAAACCTCAACTGCTTCGCGGTATGAGGTATGCAAAAAAAGTGCAGTGATGTAAATAATATAATATATAATAATACTTATTGAGCGCAATTAATGAAACAGTAAAAAAAACTGTCAATTAATTAATAATTGCATGATTTCTCCGTTTAGCTCGAAAGCTTCTGTAATAGACAATAAAACAAAAGGGAGCGGCTGAAAAGTAAATACATATGTATATACACCTCTATGCATGAAAGAATCAACTACTTACAAGTGGTTCGAAGGCGATATAAGTGAAAAAATCAATGATATTAGATTATAATATAAATATGTTTTACTCATACATTACACCAGGGACAGGTGTAATATATCTATAAAACTTATTTTATAGGTATATAGATACGTCTGAATCTTTGGGCTCAAGTTCATATTTGTTCTAGGTGTAGTAAAGGATGATTTGACATCGAAACACAGGAGAAACAGCTTATCGATGATATTTCTCTTATTTAATTGATACGTCTGAAGTCGAAAGCAGTATAAAACATTGTAAACAAACAAAAAAAGTGTCAATAAACACATAAAAAAGCAGTTTGATAATTTCACCAGTTAGTCGTCTATCACCACACGTAGTGTATTATTTGCTTTCCTTAGCTATCAAACCTTGGCTTAATGATTTACAACAATTTCGTTATTAATTAAGTCGTGAAAAATGTTGAATACGAAGTGATAAGGTAAAGTTCGAAGTGATGCTTTTGTTCTTAACCGTCTAAAATACAATTTTCGCAATCGTCCTAAATCTCGCATTTTGCGACAAGGTAGTTGTTTTAAATTATTAAAATATGTATGATGTTGTAAAAAGTTAAAATTTTCAATCATTGTAAATAATATAATCATTCGTTGCAAATTGTTGCAAATTGTACGTGTTCCATTTTTAAAACTGCTAAAAATACCAAAACAAAACTTGGATCATTTTATCCAGTCGGTTTTAATTTAAGAAATTTTAACAATAAGTTACCAATAAGTACCTTCTCAGAACACATCTTTTATGAGTTCACCTTTTTCCTACATATTTTTGCTTTCCTAAGTTCGGTAATGTATGAAGCTAAAATGGATCTTTTATATCAAAGGTTAAGCGCGTTATCAAACATACCTATACTTAATAAATAAATAGCAAACACTTCACACTCAACAAGTAGAATGAGGATTATGTGTCGGAGGTACTGAAACACATACATTACATAAACAAACGCACAGATCATGTGAAACATCTGTGTGGTCTAATTAAACAAAATATTTTTCATGTGCGGGGATCAAGCTCACATATCGCTGTCTCAACGCGTCGTCAAATAATACATGCGCCTGCGTTCGTCTCGCTCGCAAACGCGCAAGGTTTTATCTTTACCATTAAACTTTGTAGAATAATTTGATAAAGGTTTTTTAATTGTTTTCTTTTGTTTTTTGAATTATTATTGGTAAAAGAAAAACTATTATTGGTAACTGCCACTCTACTTAGCCTAAATGTTTATATATTATATAAAATATTTTGAGTATTATACACTATACTATAGTATATTTATTAGTACAAAAACTCGTAGTTTAGAAAATCTCAATCAAACGGTTCTTACCATCATAGCTACATATGCTCATTCTACTTTACCGACCAACGCTATTAACACCACGACCACCACAACATCAGCCGACAGCCGTTGGATATCCACTGCTGAATATAGGCCTCACCTATGATCTCTGGGGGAAACGGGGCATATTTTTGCCAATACTCGCCATGCTTGGCGGGTTGGTGAGCACAATGTATTGTGGCCGGGTATGGTTACACTACTGCCCATCACCATCATTGGTGTAAAGTTGTTCGCACCACTACGACCTTAGTCGCCTTTTACACACGACACCTCCGCAAGAAAGAGGTCGGGACTATTCTTCTTTTTCTTATTACTACATTCTACACGGCAAACGTCGCTAACACTTTATATCAAATCTTAGAAATCTATAAAAATTTCACAAAACAGTTTCCTTCAATCAGATTGTAAACACTAACGTCATAAAAAACGTGAACTCCTCACTCTAACTAATCTCCTTAAGCCCGTCATTATTTCCATCTCTGAAACATGGTTGGTTATAAGTTCCCAGTTTTTGGGTGTCACATCATACGCTTTATCAGGATAATATATAATTAGAAATGACAGAACAGAGAAAGGTGGTGGAGGATTTGCTATTTATTTGCATAATCATATCCCTTTTAGCATATTAGATAAATCACCAGCAATTTGTTCAGTATCTTCAGAACATATTTTTGTTGAAGTATATTTTGGTACCTCTAAACTGTTGCTTGAGGTGTTTTTCAGTTCATTTCTACATATAAATTAATTTCAGCCTTTTGAATACTTATTAGAAAAATATGTTCCATGTGTTGATCACGTTATTATTTTATGGGTGATTTTAACACTTGTTTAATAAAAAATGATGTCCTCGCTAATCGCTTTAAAATATTGTTCGGAGTCCAGACCTGTGTATTTTTTCGACGATTGCAACTCACTTATTCCCAAATTACTCTCGTTCACTCCTGGACATGATGCTAGTTTCTTCAACTGAGCGTGTTGTTGCGCATGATCATCTGTGCGCAGAGGCTTTTTCGTACCATGACTTGGTGTATAACTGTATAGGTACTATAAAATCCGTCCCCACAAAAATATACCTACAATAATCATGCTAAGAAGCTAATATATAATTTTCGGAGCTTTGATAATGATGTATTTATCATTTAAAAATTCACTCATCTAAAACCTCGGAAATTAGACTTTATGCACCATTTCTACTAGTCAAATTTTCATTTAAGCCAACCATAAGGCTGCCTGTAAGAGATCACTCTTAACGTGATCACACGTGATGAGGCCGCCCTTGCTCCATTTTCTTTTTATTTTGTGTATTTCTTTTACTATTTATTTTGACTATACAAATATATGTGGGAATGAGTCATAACCACAGCCAATCGGAATGCCAGCGTCATCTACTGGTGCTTGACAGAGTCTAAGTCGTGGCAGCTGTCCATACTCAGCGGAGTTACTGCTTGGTCGGTCGTACGGTACTATATTATGTGTAATTTCTTATTTTAATGCATGACTTTATTTATTTTCTTAAATCTTCGAACAGTAAATTAGACTATTTTTTTAATTTAATTTCTCATAAAAATTTCAAATTAGTTTTATCGTTATTAATTATCAAAGTATTGACTGGCCAATAAGTTTTGACAGGCCCGTTGGCGCAGATGGCCTTGACCTTACTTTCTGCTGCAGGGTTGTGCGTTCGATTCCCGTCCCGAGTCTCGGTGTGACATATATTTTATTATATATAAATGTATTATTTGTATGTATACATTTTACAAAAAAAAAAATTTTGGTTGCCTGTAAAGTCGGTATACGGGCGAAAGTTTTACGTGACAACGACTTTGAGTGGTAAAATAATTTTAATGTGAATATTCATTCGTATAGTAGGAAGAAGGATGAAATAATAGTAACAATTTAAAACATTTATTTATACAAAGAATTATATTTAAAACACTTTCACTTTTTATGTCTGTCTCTCTCGCTCTTAGGCGGGCTAACCATGCCCGAGTGGCCTCTCACTCGCTCTCATTGTGAGCGCATAACGTGAGCGGAGCGTAACGCAGTTTCTTGAAGTGTCACCCGGCAAACCAATTTATAAGACGTTGTCACGTCAAAAAGTATATCAGTCGGCTGGTACCTAAAACAAATTCATTAAGTTGCCTACATTAGGAACAAACGACCATATATGTATGTTAAACATGTAAAAAAAAATATTATAGAAGCTCTGTGGCTTCCTTCGTTCCCTTGAAATTAAGTGGTTTGTATTTTCTACTAACATTTATAATAATTTTTGACAAGCTTTCGATTAGATTTAAAGGCAGAAATTGATTACCAAAAAGATGGATGTTCTTTTAAAACAAACACCGCAAAAGTTGCTAAAACTTCTTGTAAAAGAACTTTTTATCAATAACAAGTAATCAGAGAGCAAGCGATCGTGCTAAAAACAAAGTTAAACAACAACTGAAGCCTAATTTGTGGCTCTGAAAAGGAAGTTTTCCTTTCAAATAAAACTATAACTCATCACAATTTACTCGTCGTACCTACGTTGTAAATTACGCATCAAATTTTATTTACTGCTATTTCCCGACTGTCTTCTAAGAGAGGTACCGATTTTCGAGTGTGTATTTACAGCTTTTAACTTTTTAATAGTTATGAACAGATATTGACATGTGAAATTGGTGCTTATAGGTAAAGTTATTGTTTATATGATTTTTAAAAACTGTTCTTTGTAGTCGTTTTCTGGGTTATTAATAACTCTTGTACTTTACTATATGTATTTCAATATGTCTATTACAGTATTGTAATATTACTACCGTTCTGGTGTAGTGGTGTAGTCGCCTTAATGCCGGAGGTCGCGGGTTCGATTCCCGTTCGGTGAACACCCGTCTTGGTGTACACAACTTGAAAATAATAAATATTTTACTATTGATTAAAATGAAATGAAGTTACTTATTGAATCTAATTAATTATGAAGGAAGAGGTAAAATAAAACAAGTTCAACTATAAATCAAACTATTTTATTAATGACCTTGAAAAACAACAGCCAGAGTACAATTGCAATGCGGGATGACGTCAACGTCTTTTATTGCCACTAGTAGGAGCACTACCTACCTAGATACGAATAAATAATAGAAAAATATTAAACTACTGCTAAAATTTGACTAAAAACGACTTAAGTAGGCAAAGAAACAAAAAAAATTACAACATCATAAAAGAAAAGTATATTTAGCAATGATTTCAAATATAACGTGAAATGAAAACTTAGCCTATAGAAGTAAAAAAAATAAATAAAGGAAAACCGAAGCAGCCTAAAAGTTGAGCTACGAGTGTGGATCGATTAAAGTAAGAGGAGGATATCTTATCGTTTGGGGCTCGATAACATGAAATGGAGCATGCATATTCATATTATTATATATTAACGAAGGAAGTATAAATGTCCGGAGTTGATATTTTGAAGTACTTCATGTATACTAAAATTTTATTATGCAGCGGTGAATTGACCTAAAACCTAACTCTTAAACCATCTTATACCTTTATATTTTCACATATTAAGCTCATTGACTACCCTTTACAAATCTCTTACAGAAAGCCTATTGAAGGTAAAGGACTATCTAAATACTCTAAAACGAAGAATCATTCGTCTCATTCATATCGTTGTGAGACGAAAAAATATTTTAAAAATCAAATTGTTCAAAAAAATGTAGGATGAATCTTCAATCAATTGACTGGCCCGTTGGCGCACATGGACCCGTGGACAGTGGCCCTGATATCTGCTCCAGGGTTGTGAGTTCGAGTCCCGCCCCGATACTGTTTGTAATATATTTTATTTATTATTAGTATGTATATTTATTTAAAAAATATATGTGTCAGTCGGCTGTCGCTTGTGTGTGTTTTAACACAGACACTACCTAAGTTGCCTACCTTAGAAACACGACCAAGTGTGTATGCTAAAAATATATTATAGTATTTATATAATCCTAGTGTGAACAGAAAGTGGAAAAATGGTCAAAACATTTTATAGTCTGATCAAAAATGAAAAGGCCCAACAAGACATTTTAATTAAAATGAGTACTAAGTACCTACTAAAGTAAAAAAAAAAAACGGATAAAAATAGCTAGCGCTAAAAAAGCGCCTATTAGCTTATCGATTATATCTTTCATGACAGATCATGTAATAAATAGTCTTTACTATAAAAATAAATAATAATCTATCTAATTCATAAAATTACGTTTCTTTTTTTTTCATACTGTATGATTTTTCCTGACTCCATTTTGTAAGTAAAATTACAATTATATGCCCAGAATGACATCCGAGATATGTAAGTTTTCTTACAACGTCTTCTTTTAACGCTGAGCACGGGATGTATTATTAACCCTAGAAAGATAATCATAAAATGTGTAGTTTTAAATTTTACATGACGACAAGCAAGGTTTCACCCGCGTCTACATACGAGTGCTTCTATGTATCGTTACGTGAATTTTTGTAACTTATAAAATTTCTAAATAGGAAACATAATAAACAATAAAAAAAGAAGTAACCCTTTTTTTCACCGCAAATCAATATTGTATCCATAATTAGCATTTTTAAATTGTAAATTACCTAATAAAATAAAAATATTTGTTACATTATTTGTAAATCATGCAGATACTGTTTTAACATTTTTATTAACTCTATACTCAATTCATCTTTTAGTGTATTTTAGAGAGATTTATAGAACATTGTAGTTTTTTGCTAGCCTAGTAGTGCCGTGTTTACAGTATACTGATTACTGTCCTCTGATGAATTAGGTAGACGTTCTTATAATACATTACAGATATTATCCGGTTAATACTACTTCGGCGTGAAGATCTAACTCAAAAAAGGTAAAAAATTGCAAAAGTTAAATTCATTTTTAAAAACTAAACCCCTTTTTTAGTTATTTGTTAATAACTTTTGAAATTTTTGCAAGCGGAACTTCGAATGATATCTCAATCGTAATTTTCGGAGACTACTAAAAAAATTTCACCAAAATAGCACTTGTTGACTAGACTATAAGCATGCTAGTAAGTAGCATGTGTATCAGTACCTTAATATTCAAGAGCTGTGAAACGGAAGAGGCGGTCCGCCTCGGGCCTCTGGCCCCAAGGGTTTCAAAATAAAAATATCGCCGACAAATTCTTTTGATCGAATCCTAAACAAAGATAAAATATGCCTATTATTATCTATCCAAATAGGAGACAGTTTGAAGTTCGAGGCCGCTTATTTTATATTATTCTGGTTATATTTTTTTTTACTTCCAACTAGGAGTTTTCGTTCTATTGCAATTTCACGAACATTTGAACTTTGTTATTATTCATTCTCTAATCTCAACGCTCAACGGCACTTTGTAAAAAGTTATAATTACCTATATGTAGTGATAATAATAATTTATTAACTGAATAATTAAAAATAGTAGATGAAGGGCCTATTTCACCGGCTACTGATAAATTTTACATCGAACATTAATTACTGATAGAATTTATCATTAGAAGGATAAACTTTAGGACCTTAACTATTAAACTATCATCATCGGCCATTGCATGTCCACTGTTGAATGAAGACCTCCAGAGCGACCGGTTCAAGGCAGCCTCCATCCAACGGCTTCCGGCGACTTTCCTCAAGTCGTCTGTCCATCTCGCGGACGGCCGACCGACGCTGCGCTTGCTGGTACGTGATCTCCACTCGAGAACTTTTCTGCTCCGTCGACCTTAAGTTCTACAAGCTATGTGCCCTGCCCACTGCCATTTCAGCTTGCAAATTCGTTGGTTATGTCAGCAACCTTCGTTCGTCTGCGGATCTCATCATTTCTAATTCGATCTCGCAGAGAAATACCAAGCATAGCCCTCTCCATTGTACTAGTATTAAGCTATATAATTACTATACTACTGATAAAGTGGAGTTTGTTGTAAAAAAAATAAAAATATATTACAAACTTTAATTATTAATATGTTAGATACCGTTATACATCAGATATCCTTATCAGCAACCGCCGAAAAAGGCCGTTAAGAAAAGCTTAAAACTTCTAAATTTTCAATTATTTTATTTATTTAAATTCTTTATTGTACAATAAATACACTAATACAAGAGTTTATAAAAGGCGGGCTTAAGCTAATGCATTCTCTACCAGCCAACCCTGGTATGTGAAAGCTAGTATATTGTGTACGTGTATAATAAAAAATTATACAAATTAAATAATATTATATTATGATTAATAATAATCTTCTATGTTTAAGAAAAATAACTTGATAAAGAAAAAAAGTATGTAAATCGTAAGAGAAAGTATCTGTACTGTTGAGGATATCCTAAATTAAATGAAAAATTTTAGCGTTTATTGATTTACATAAGAGATATTAAATTCGATGTTAAAAAATCGAAAAATGTTCGTTCGTTAAAATTTAAGCACCTGGTTGCCTATTTCATAGATATATAGCCTTAAAGTTTTAATTAGAATACATATCCTACCCTCAGATTACCTTAGGTCTACATCACAGAAAAGGGTAGATCAGATGTGCAACGAATATAAGAACACAAAAACTTAATACCAAAAAAAAACCACAGCATTATAAAAAAAAATATTTTGTACATGAAAATATAAACATATTTATTTGATAACAGAGACATTGTTACATAAGTCAAAATACGCTCACATAATATTGATACATTGACAGACAAACAAAAATGTAATATAAAAAAGAAAAAGATAACAACAAACATTAATAGATTACTTGAGATTTTTTAATCGATCATCTTGAGTAGGTTAGTCATTTTATACAATGAAAAGATTAAGAAAGAACAATTCGCTTTACCATAAAAATTGTGTGTGTCAGCTCCGACGCACGACTGGAGTTTACTCCTTAAATACGATTGTCTAAACATACGCAAAAAGAGTTTATCCAATTGAAAATAAGATTAATACCATATGAAAGGGTAAATTAACAAATTAATGAAAATAATATACATATATAAATATATTTTTATTCATTTTATATACATTTATTATAACTAATCGGCGAAATATTTTACATTAAACTTCACAATAGTCAATTTCAGATGTGCACAAATATTTCATTAGGAATGTTGATAAATTATGTAATTATTATTATCTGACAATTATCATTTATTTTTTAAATATTATTTTTCAATATTAATTAGAGCAACATTACTTTCGCACCGCACCATAGGTGCGCGCGCACCGAAAAAGTAACGAGGTCATTCATCAGTAGATTTTACCTCTCATATTTTTCTCATACCGGGCGCCTTATATATGAAAATCGATTCTTAAGGAGTAAACTCCAATAATGTTATAAAAATTATTTTCAGTTTTATGCAATGTTAAACTACATATTTACATAGAACTCGACTAGCCAATACTTCCTTATATGCCGATTATTTTTAAAAGTAACTTTATTAGAAAATAATCTTTTCAGATAATCTTAAGATTTTGGGGTAATCAAAAGCTTAGGCAAGGGTCAATCACAAAATATCGAAAGTAACTACTGGACTAGGAAAGAAGAACTTTATGTATAGATTTTTATTCTCGTACTATTAAGTCCTATAATGCAGAAACTAAGCCTCATACAAATCAGAACATAAATATTGTGCGTTTACTTAACCGTTCTGGTATTGTGGTGCAAATAATCACCTCAAAACCGGCAGTCACGGGCTCGAACCCGCTCGGGGCAGATATATTTATATTTGTACAAATATTTGTTTCTGGTGTGTGTTCTTGTGGGTCTCTCCACCATGCATAAAAGAGTATGTAAAATCGTCGTTTCCGGTTGTTATCTTTTGAATTCTTTGGTAAACATCTGATAACGATCTTTACTCATGGTGGGGAATAATATCCCCCAAATTGCAGTGGAGCAGCGTGGTAGATTAGGCTGCAATCCTTCTCTAATATTGAAAGGAAGCCTTTTTCCTGAAGTGGGACACTTACAGGCTGATTTAGTTCAGTTCAGTTCACATACGGTGAGTATGTAATCTAAATCGTCTAAAATTTAAAATTGTGACCCTTAACAAAATCTATTATCTCTATTTTAATAAATTAATTAAAAAAATCAAAAAACCCGACTGCGTAAAATACTCTTATTATAAACTAAAAAGAATAAAACAATTTACTAGCTTTCATTTGATACCCATATTGCTACAGTAAGAAAAAAAATTCAACTCTCCCCCCTCATTCCGCCATTTGCGGGCGCCATTTTGAAAATTTATATAGCCTATGTCACTACTACAATTTAGACAAATCCAACGACACCTCATATGTCAAAAACCGTGCAGCCGTTTGGGCTGTAGAGCGTGCCAAAGAAATGGACATACATACATACATACACTCGAAAAACATAACCCTCCTTCTGTCGCAGTCGGGTAATAAAACAAAAGTAATTTTTAACATTGATATATTTACTATACGTCATACATACGCAATATTTTTAAAAGACTGAAAGAGATTTTTCTTTACTAAGCTGTCCTATATTTTCTCAGCGACAGTTGGATATTTTTGAAAGACTTTTTGTTAGTTGTAAGATGTATTTCACACGAATTGATACGCCTCTTGCGTTTTTAATATATGGAAAATGACCACACTCGAAATGTAAAGTACTGTAAGATACTGATTCTCTAAGAATTTTTGTATCATTCAATATTTTGATGATATCTTAAGACACCTATAGATCTGATATAATAATAAAATCATACGAATGATAATTTATTTATATTAATCTAATAATTATACAAAAATGTTAAAAACTGAAATTATGAGAATATTGTTTAAGGGTTAATAGTTTCAATTATTATCATATAAGTAGGTACCTGCCATCATATTTCAGATGACCGACAGAAACCTAAGGCATGTTATATATTCGCTCTTATCTATATTTACGAAAAAAAATCTACCCCTTTCTACTAAAATTACGCGGACGGAGAAGTATGCAGTTTGGCACAGTTACAGTTTATATAGAGAAGTGCAGAATGCTACAATAATTATTTTTTATAATAATTTTCAAAAAATAAATTAATTTAAAAAACACAATACACACACTAAGACATACACACATATGTACAATGTACATATATACACAAATTTTGTTTATTGTCAAAATCTGTTGTCAACACGGGGTCTTGCAACGAATTTTTTTAAATACAGGTCATGCAACGAATTTTTTATCGAAATTTTTATGACTGCTGCATATGCTCACCATGTTATGCGCAATTATATTTTTATTATGTTGACAATGCTATCAATTATAGATAAGGTCGAATTTCGATCACTGGGCGACCAGTATTTATTATTATAAGAGCCCTATTTTATATAAAGAAGCCATTGCCGTGCGGTGACCGGCAAAGAAGAATAGTCCCGACCTCTTTCTTGCCAAAGTTTCGTATGAGGCGACTAAGGTCATTAGTGGTGCGAAATACGGTACAACCGGGATGGTGATGAGCAACAGCACCACTATCCTGCCACCACACACTGCGCTCGCCAACCCTCCTGCAAAGCGTGACGAGTATTGGCAAACCCCCTTAGAAATGAAAGGGGAGGCCTACGTTCAGCAGTGCACATCTAAAGGCAGATGACTGATGTGGTGGTGGTACTTTACCACTGTTGTGCAAACGCTCTCTCTCTCTCCATAAAAAAGGGTTGTAATTTTATACAATCATTAATTTGTAACTATTTTGGTACATTAGTCTTCGGTGTGTGTGTGTGTGTGTGTGTGTGTGTGTGTGTGTGTATGTGTGTTTTAAGATAGTTTATATGTTTATCTCAGTCGGACCTGGATGTTTTAGATTCACAATTGAACCCAGTAGGGTTGATAGGTTCTTCAACCTTTGCGTATATTATGTCTGTCAATTCTGTTAGTGATAAAAGTTTGTTTTGAAAACTGTCTAATAGTTATTGTTTTCAATGACTACGTACTTTTATTTTTCCTTTTGATTTTAGCACAATAAGTATTGAAAGTGATTGACATCTACGCGAAACAAGCTTTGAAGACCTTTTTTTTAAATTACTCCTTTTTTTATTAGTATTAGAGTAAGATTGAAACAACAAAACAAATGAAACATATTTCTCGTTTTAATGAGCATATTTATTTAATCAAATAATCTCTTTTCATACCTTATAGATACCGAGTAGCTACAATTATGAGAATATAATTCATGATTTTCTAAATTCATATTTACAGAAAAACTAAAAACGTTACTGATATGTGATGGGTATTTTAAACTTAACAAATAGCTACATAAAAAATGTATACAATTGCTTTTAAAATAAGTATAATAAAAATATCGTTAAGATTTGTGTTCAATACCTACCACGAGAACAAGTTTACGCAAGTAGGGTAGTAGCTGTTTTGCATCGAATTTAAAATATATTGTACATGCTCTTCTTTTAGTTCCCATAAACAGATATAAATTTATTTAACCCATTTCTCCTAAAAACCCTTAACTTTAAAATTAAGAAACTCAAACCCGATCATCATCCTTAAGTGAAGCAACTTATTTTACTGAAGTTTTTGTTTTTTGTGCAAGTTATAAACATATTTTTATTCTTTTTTTTTATTGAAAATTGTAAACATAATTCATGTTGATACGACGGTAACTTGTAATAATGTGTATTGATTTATTTTGAAAGATAAAAACAATATTACATTATAGTTTGATTATATCGGCTGAAAATCACTTTTCGGCTCAACACTGGCAATACAAGCAAATATAATAAAATTGAACTTATATCAAAAAAAAAAGTTAACCTTTAGAACCATACAATAATATTATCCTAATGAGGTTTATTAAAAACTTAACTTAGATATTTTCAGTATTATTATAATTTTTATTACAATTTTGTTTCAAATTATATCGTAATAACCTTAAATTGTCTTTTTATATAATTTTAGTAAATTAAATAAGCTTTATATAATTAATATACAGTAAAAATTTTAAAAACATTACATAACTCGTCGATTCAACTGACTAAAATGTCAGACTAGCGCCAATAACTCGATCAGTATAAATATGCCTTCATTATTACATTTAAAGCTATATATTTCGTGAGTAAATTTCGTCATGTTATTCATCGTTGAATTTGAAATGTTTCTTTTAGAAATAAAGCTGTTTTAAATTTTGTCTTTGACAGATATTTTTAATTGTATAATTAAAAAATTGATAGTGTACATAATAAAATATTAAACGAGCTTATATCTAATCTTTGATGAGTAAAATGTTAATTTGTAATATATGATAACAATTTGACTAAAAACAACTTTTTTTTAAATATTTGGTTATCAATTTTCTTATTACATCCAGTTGTCTACAATTAAAAATAAGTACATAAATTCTAATGTTGTTAATAAATATTTTACAAATATTTACATAGTTATGAAATTGAGGCTTATTGAAACACGTTTACACAGTACGAGAAGTTTATAAATTACATCAAACTTATAGGAACTAAATCGTATACTGGCTACCTACGTTACTTTCTGGTGTTGTACACATCAAGGTCAAGGTAAAAATTATTTAACGATAGTTAAATTAATTTGCTAAAAAATTAATATATGATAAAACATAAACATTCGATTAATTCGAGCGTGACAGTTTTTTTGACATTTTCAAACACTTTGAAAGACGTATACTTATTATTTAGCTTTGTCTAATAAATAAATTTGAGTTATATTTTGATGATATATTTGAAAAATATGTTAACACAGAGTTTCAGAATGCCAGACTTTACAGAATTTAACATTCTAAGGACGCATCCTTATAAATCGCTACCTCTTATGATTTGTTCGCACGATGTTTGTAATTTAGTTGAGTAGCCAGTAATTTAGCAACTAAACGTGTCTGTAAATCAAATATTTAGTGGAATACATTAGTAACGTAGTCAAGTCGAATCGATCTGTTTCGTACTATTTCTCAGGAGAGATACGCCACACTTCTATGCTTATTGGGTCCGACCAGGGCCGGATTTAGAGTGAGATTTTTTAGAGAATTTATTAATTTAGAGAGAGAGATTTTTTAGGTCTGGAGGCCTCGGGACAACAAAGGAGTGGAGGCCTCTTGGCCCCAAATTATTATCTAAATTCCAAAAAATATGAAAGGAAAAATTGTTTACTAGTGTTTACTTTTTTTTCCGATGTCTCTATTGTGTAGGCCCCTTTTTTGTGGAGGTCCCGGGACTGTAACCCCGGTTGCCCTCCCCTAAATCCGGCTTTGGGTTCGACTATACAAGTCCGAATGCATCGTTTTAGTCGAGTTCGTGAGCTGTCTCAAAAACCGTCCTGTAAAATATCATTTTTGTACTGTACTCTATCCAACCGAATTTCACTTACTTCACAACCATTACATACAGTTGTGAACCAATTAGTAGCAGTAGGAAGAATTTTAGTTACTAAATTAGTCGCTTATCGACTAAGTTACTAATCTAGTGTGCAATCATTGTTCGAAATGGTGCCAACGGCCACTTTTTATCATCGCACCGCTCGCCATCGACAGGGAATTCATGCTCACACATTGCAGCCCAAATGGTCCCGTACAGTTCGGTATCAGAGGAATTTCCTCCCACGGACCATTCGGCTGTGGAATGAACTCCCTGCCGAGGTTTTCCCACAGGTCTACAGTATGGGGTCCTTCAAGAGGGGAGTAAATAGGTTTTTAAAGGGTCGGCAACGCGCATGTGATGCCCCTGGTGTTGCAGGCGTCCATAGGCTACGGTAACCGCTTACCATCAGGCGGGCCGTATGCTTGATTGCCACCGTCGTGGTATAAAAAAAAAAATAATATATATAAAAAAAAATCAGTGTAAAAGTTAACACGTATAATTAAATCACTACATATTATAAAACAAAGTGCTCCGCCTCGTCTGTCTGTCTGTTCGCGATAAACTCAAAAACTACTGCACGGATTTGGATGCGGTTTTCACCATTAGATAAAGTGATTCATGAGGAAGGTTTAGGTACATATACATATCCCGGGCGCAGCTGGGGTGAGCCGCTAGTTTATATTATACATAATACGCGGCAATTGTAACAATAACTTAACATAGAGTATTGAGTTAAATTAAAACACACACTAAGCTTTATGTAGAATAATGTTAATATCTCAATAAAATTCAATCTCCCCTCCCACATATATATCGACTATCACAGAATGTTCTGAGCTAGATAAAAAAAAAATACAAAAATTATTAATTACAACATTATTTTGTACAAGAAATTATAAAATGTAAAAAATTAAAATGTTTCATTTTTCACATTATGTCTAATGATAAAAACAAACAGTTAAAATAATAAAAAAAATTGTATGATATCAAATTTTTTAGAACAAACGATGACTTTTATGACAGATAAATTATTTATTATTTTTAATTTTTTACCAAAGATTTTAAATAAGTTCCAGAAATGTTAGCTATTTAACTGTCTCAAATTTCATAAATACGAAACAAATAGAAGTTATAAACAAAGCTACATAATAAAATTTAAAACAAAATAATAAATTATTAAAATATAATAGGAAACGCCGCTATTACGGACACGTTTTCGGTAAATTATTTATTTACAAAGTTGGTAATATTCAAATAGGTAACCGAAGTTGTAAAATGAGATTAACAACTTTTAATTAGAACATCGTTCCTAGTATATTATATTAGCATTTAATAGATAAGAATAAAGTATTCTAAAGAACAACTCTGGCTTTGCCAGTTATGTTTCGAATAAACTAATACAGAAACTTCAATTTTGCCTTTAACCGAGGAACTGAAACAATCTACCCTACATTAATTATTTACAGTTCACTGAACGTTGCATCATTGTAACTCGCAACAAACTTTATCCACACTAATTACTGGCAATCCACGCTCCTACCTTAGTGTTCTAATTTAAAAAAATCGATTTCTTTGTTCCCCGCAAGGAGTTTTTACGTTGGAACTAAGTTGCCAGTTATATATGGATATAGAGACGCTAAAAGCGTTAGAGGAATTAACAGCGTATTGTGATCCAGTGTCGTCGATTTGTCTGCCAAGCCGCATTCCTGGCCTCGATATTCGAGGCAAAAGCTCTGGAAGAAATTAATAAAAAAAAATTAAAAAAATTTGAAATTAATAAACGACTGACTCGGCGTTTTCCTCGAATTGAGCATCGAGGTTTGAAAGTTAATGTATGAAACGTTTAATGGAAGCCATACTATACTTTATTTGTATTAAATGGGTTTTAATTTTTAATTCAATCCATCCTAGATTTGAGTTTTTTTTTATTTCACAAAAAATAAAAAACAAGTCAGATTTGGTAATTTTAAATTAATATTTACATATAATTTACATAGAATGTATAAAAAATCGAAATAAATATTAAATATAAATTAAATTACCTTAATAATATTAGAAGCCATTCGCTTCAAGAAGGCACTCGTGAACAGAGCTGCTTCGTCTCCGCACGACCTCTGAACCGTCTGCTCCGAACACATCAAGTACTCTTGGAATGAACTGCAAAGAATCAATTTCTTAATTGAACATTCTATTGGGACTACTACTAACGGTATTATTTTGAGACTGCTTTTAAAAAACACACTAAATATTACAAAGAGTGAAGACATTCTTTTTTTTTATACATAAATTAACTCTAAATCAACTAAACTGAATATAAATTAATAATTAATGAACAATGATATCCTTAATTTATAACAAAAAATAATCAAAGATAAGTCTTTTTTAATTATAAGTATATATATAAACTTAAACTTCGACTGAAATTTAAATACCACGCAACAAATCTTAAAAAAATATATAATTATTAAGCGTTTTTTTAGTTTTAACGAAATTATTAAGCGTTTTATCTTAAAATGTTAAAAAAACATTGTGTGTCAAAAGGTTGACACTGATGTATGTATTAGTATTTTTGAATAATAACTATAAACGTTATCTTTTTAACAACAGTCAAATATTATTACATTAACCTTTTCAATATTTGTAAGTCCTAAAATACAGAATAATACTTTTTATCTCTATTTTGTAACTAAGTTTGCCTGGAAAAGATCGCTGTTTAAGCGATAAGACCGCCTGCGGTCAGTCAGGCGGCGAGCGGTCGGTTCAGCGATCGAAATGCACACATTTCTTATTTTTATTTATTTTATTATATTCATGTAAGGTATTTTAGTGTACAATGAAGAGTATACAAATATAATAAATAAAAATAATTCTTACATATATTTTTTATAATAATTATTTATTACTTATTTAATTATTTTTGCTAAACCTTAAGTAGTGACTCGTCAGAAACTATATTGTTAAGCCCTAACTCGCAAATGAGGATATTGAAATTAACAACATAAACAACAAACTTTCACAATAAAGCGGTGTTAGAATAGTGATTTCATTCCCATTTCAGTGCTAGCGAATATCAACGTGTGCTTTATGTTTTATTTTAATTTCGTTATTCACGCTAATGTTGCATGACGAAGCTACCGAGAATGAGTCGGATTCGTATACTAAGAGCCTTGTACCACCGGAATTGGATACTGAAAACGGGGTGAAATCATGTATTTTACGGGAACTCCTCTAATTTATAGCTTATTTGTTATATAGTAATACGTCATGTTCTGTGAAAATTTCAGGTTGCGAGTTATTACGACGAACGCAATGCTTGAGGGGCGGACGGACAAAAGAAACTAAGTACCATATATATTTAGCTTCATTGCTAAATGTATATATTTATATACCTTTTGTTTTTAAAAAGAAATGTTTTATTACCAACAAAATATAAATATAGATATATATCTAATATGAGAAGTGTTTGTCTAAGGGCTCTAATATAATATCAGGGTCTACTAGACCACTTCGAAAAACTGTCCGTAGTACTCTATTAATACTCTATTTAATGATTAAAGTCATAGGCTACAAAACATCATGATATGACTCATAAAACGAAAGGAGAAACCAAAACAAAATGTTAATTAATCAAAACTCAATGTAGGTATAACCGCGTGGATACATAGTTTGTATAAATATTGAAACTAATGTTTGTATTCGGTGTATCATAATTCATTATGGTCTGTTTACTTAGGACTTCAGACAAACTAAGGTTCAATACGTGGGACGTTGCATAATTTGTTTTCCTTACCACGGATTTTGTACCGAATTTTTTTTATAACTTGAATAAATAGATGATTTGAAACACAGACGTCGCAAGAAAGAAAGAAAACACAGAAAGAAAGACGTCGCAAAGTGCGTGTCGGAATCCGACGCGCAGGATTTCGTACATAATTTTTCAATTTTTTTTCAAATAGCGCTAAAAACGTCGAAAAGGTTGTATATTTTATGATTTACTTAATATTGTTATTAATTATTATCATTAGAGAGAAGAATACGTATAGCCTGGCGGCTTTTGTTTTTGTGTACACTTCCGACACAGGATAATTATGGATAGTAAACTCGATAATGTTTTCATAGGGGCATAAATTGTGAGACTTGCACACTTACAATTTTCACCTTAGGCCGGCCCTGTACAAGAGACAGTACCCATTTGCTGTATCAAGTATTTAGTAATAATTACAGTTCATATTATATATAAATGCTAAAAATTATGGTGAATTCACTGTACCTATGCAAGTATACCTTATGTATACATATGTCATCATATTTTTTTTATTATTCAAATAGATTGTTAGGGTTAGTTTTTAAATATTTAATGATAAAATATGTGTATCTGATATATTTTACCTACTACTGTAACTGCTATATCTCTACCTATATAAAAACCGCATAGTCTATCTTATAGAAAAAATTAAAATTTATTAAATATAACGTAATAAAAGTATACTTATTGTCATAAACATTTGACACCTCTGAAATCGTACGAGAGGAATTCTACCGTGTTAAATTTAAAATCACGTATATTTATTATAAGCATTTCAATTTATCACTCTATAAATGTCATTTAAATCGTTCCGTTAGTTATCACAATATTAAAAAAATATTTATAGGTATCATGAAAACAGCCCTATCAAAAAGCTATTCAACGGGAAAATGTTGCTAGGATTCTTGCCACAATTTCACCAAATGGTTTATAATCTGTTACTTTGTTGAATTATAAATATCTCATTTAATTTAAAATATAAATTTATGTAAAATATAAATATAAATAATTTAATGTAAATGGCGTATCGTATGAATAAATCAAGGCAAAGAAGTTATAAGCTTTTGTTAAGTGATTTGAAGTTCAAATTATATCAGAATTTATTTAGATAATTTATAAATAATCATCTAGCGATAGCGATCGCTAAAATTAGTATTCTGCGGCATTCCGCTGCAAATGATTTCAGATTCTTTTATTTCGTCGTTCACACGTTTCACAGCGTTTCGCGCGGCCTTTTTGCAGGAAATAGTATTGTTTTTGTTTATCTTTTCATAGTGTAACTACATGGGCAGCGATGTGTAAGTCCTGTGATTCTGGATGAAAAATTTTAAAATATAAAAATATTTTTTATACATTCGCTCGTATTTAGGGTATGAAATACATCAAATAAGTCGCATGACGGATTTTACTATTTTATATAGTATATTTCTTTGTTTCAATTTAAAACTCTTCCTAAAATACAAGGAAATGTATCTCATACGTTCTGACGAAAATCTAGAAATAATTTCAACGCTTAATATTTTAGTAAAGTACAGTTAACAAGCCGAGAGAAAAATCTTTAAGTGCCGTACTTAATCCTTGTATGCAAGATGAATTATAAGCAATTTTTAAGTTCAATATGATACCGACCGACCGTTTTGGTAGTGGTGCGAGTACCTCACGCCGTCGGTCGGGGGTTCGATTCCCGCTCGGAGCAGATATTTATATTTGTATAAATATATTTTTTGTTTTTTATTAGATTGAGGCTGCCTCGAACCGGTCGCTCTGGAGGTCGATGGGGGAGGCCTACGTTCAGCAATGGTCATCCAATGGTTGATGTGTTGATGAAATATTTATTTTCGGCCTGGGCGTATGTCCTTGTGGGTCTCCTCACCGTGCCTTGGAGAGCACGTTAAGCCGGCGCGGGCGGTCCCGGTTGTTATAATAGACATCTAATAACGATCGTTTCTCATGGTAGAGAAATTATGTAACAACCCGCAGTAGAGCAGCGTAGTGGATTAAGCTCTAACCCTTCTTCTATATGGAGGAGAGACTTTTTCCCAGCAGTGAGACGTTTACAAGCTGATTTAGTTCAGTTCATGATACCTACTTATTGAGTACGTCTGTGTCTTGCAATATAAATTATAAATAAAGACATAAACGAATAAGTGTATATTATAATTATAATAGTGAATAAAATATATAACCTATTTATTTAATATAATAACCAAATCCTGTATTCTCCTGTTCCATTCACGTCAAAAAGGTAGTTCATCGGCTTAATTATTGATATAGGTTGATTTATTGACATTCTTGACGTTCTAGTGGAATGTTAGGTCGGTTTCATCAATACTGTTAATGTATTTAACAAATAATTACTTATTAATAATGCAATAAATTTCCTTTAGTGAATATTTTTATCTGAATGAGTAAAGTACGTAAGAATTATACAACTACATAAATGACACTTTATCTTAACCTTTCAATAGAAGATCATGAAAGTCAGTGGTAACCGTTTTAATTATTAGAAGAATACAAAATAAAGGCAAAACAAACAATTTAAATATTTGTTACACAAATGTAAAAGTAAAGTCAGTCCCTAGTTATAGATATTTGAGATTAAAAGATAGGTATATTAAAAATTGGTACAAAGGTAAAACTGAGTAACTTCTCTGTTTTAATTTTATCATGTATCAAAATTACTTTTTCGTTTTAAATTACTTTTAATCAAATTCAATATCTCACGTAATATATGTTGGGCGAGTTAATTATAAAGTTGCATATCAAATGTTAAACGAGATAGGTACTCGATCTTCGACTGCTTCAGTAAACTCTTGATGGGTTCCTTTATTTGACAGAGTAATTTTCTTCATTCGTATTGAGATAAATCATATCATAAATAACATACGAGTTATTAACATTATACGCATAATAAACTCTTATTTATAAAGTTAATTTTTCGTATTTTATTCATTTAATCATTCGCTTTTTCGTATCATGACTTAGTATATCTATCGTATAAAATTCGTCCACCCAAAATAAAACCCACAGTTGTGATGCGAAGAAGCTTTAAGAACCTTAATATTGAGAATTTTCAGCGTGACTTGAGCAGCATTGAATGGAATAGTGTACTAAATGCTCCAGCCGTAAGTGATAAACTTAGTATTTTTAACTCCCTACTAACTCAATTGTTTGATACTCATGCTCCTTTACGCCCAGTCAAACTTAAACATCTCCCAGCGCCCTGGTTAAGTGATAATATTAAGGCACTTATGGTAAAGCGCAACACATTCAAGTCAAAATATAAACTTAACCCTACTGATGATAATCTCATCAGATACAAAAAATTACGGAACCGATGCAATAGAATCTGTAGAGATGCACAACGCATTTATATAAATAATTCCTTGGACAACAAAAGTACTTCTGATGTTTGGAAGTTCCTGAACACTTTGGGCATCGGGAGACAACGGGATAATGGTTGTGGAACAATTGATCTTGACACACTCAACAACTATTTCACCACTGTTGATGTTTTGACTTCTAGTGTAAGAGAAAATACAATAGCTGAAATTTCTCGACGGTCTAAGATGAATAATACTCCGTTCAGTTTTTGCTCTATCACAATGGAAGATGTTTATAAGCATATCCATGCTATCAAATCGGATGCCATTGGTTGTGATGGAGTGAGCAAAAGGATGATCATTTTGTCAATGAATACAGTTCTTCCTATCCTCTGTAATATTTTCAATCACTCTCTTTCTTCTAATACTTTCCCTGAGTTATGGCGTCTCGCTTATGTCATTCCTATTCCTAAGCTTTCCAACCCTTCCTCAAACTCTCATTATAGACCAATTTCTGTGCTTCCATTCTTGTCCAAGGTTCTTGAACGAATCGTTCATAACCAACTTACTCACTACCTTCACTGCAACCATATCCTTAATCCTTTCCAGTCTGGTTTTCGCCCTGGGCACAGCACTGTTTCGGCTCTTACTAATATATGTGACGACATAAGGCTTGGAGTTGATAATCAGCATGTTAGCATTATAGTTTTATTAGACTTTTCCAACGCATTTAACACTGTTGGCCATGACATTCTCCTTGCAATTCTTAAACAGTTAAATTTCTCACCAGATGCTGTTAATTGGTTCCGTTCTTACCTTTATGATCGAACACAATGTATCCGAACCATTGACAAGGTTTCTTCATGCAGCCCTCTCCGAGCCGGAGTACCTTAGGGTGGTGTTCTTTCCCCTCTTCTGTTCTCCATATTTATTAATTCTATAACTTATCTCCTATCTCTTCCTTTTCATTTATATGCCGATGACTTGCAGATTTACCTGACAACTCCTGTTAACGATATAGTTTCAGCAATTGGTCGTGTTAACCAGGAACTTACAGTTATATCTTCTTGGTGCAAATCGTATGGACTATCGATAAATCCTAGTAAGTCCCAAATTTCCATAATAGGTAGTTCTATACAGCTTTCTAAGGTTAATGTTTCCTGTCTTCCTCCTATCTGTTTTGATGGCTCGAAATTAGAATTTTATAACACGATAAAAAATCTAGGTCTTATTCTTGATAGCACACTTTCTTGGAAACCTCAAGTTGCTGAGGTAAGCCGTAAAATATATGCTGCAATCGGCACGTTGAGAAAATGGAAAAATTTCTTGCCCATCAAAACAAAGATATCACTTGCCCACACACTACTTTTTCCTATTCTTGACTACGCTGATGTCTCTTATTCTAACCTATCTGAAACTCTCCTTAATAAACTTGAACGCCTTCAAAACATGATCATCAGGTTCATATTTGGTTTGAAAAAGTACGATCATATCTCAGATTATCGAGCACGACTTAACTTGCTTAAAATAAGAGAACGCCGTAACTTACATCTCCTATCTTCTCTCTACTCTATCCTCTTCCATCCTAGTACTCCTCCATATCTAAAGGAACGCTTTACTTTTCTTGGTTCGGACGTCCCTAGTACGCTAAACCTTCGTTCCCAAGTCGACAATAAATTAAAACATCCGTTTTCTCATAGTCAATGCTACAGTGAATCTTTCACTGTTAAAGCTGTGAAATTGTGGAATGCCCTCCCGCGAGACATACGCCAAGCGCAGTCGATACGTATTTTTAGGCGATCTGTCAAAAAACATTATTTATCTACATATCGTTAGTAATTTGTATGATATTTATATACTGTTTTAGGTAAATAGGTACTTATTTATGTATTATATGATATAATATGTATGTAAATATTTTTTATGTAAATGTATGTAGTTATGTGTTTGTTTATGTATATGTATGTTAATGATTATGTATATATGTGTATATGTGTTTATGTATGAGTAATTGTTTATGTATAGCTTTAAGTGTATTGTATGCTGTACATATATTTGTATCTTATACTAAAGACAAAGTTTTAATTGTTTTGTAGATATAACTTATGTTATAATATTTTAAATGTTTTATTTAAAAACAAACTAAATGCACCGTCTGCCTTTCTTATTACCGGGATGTCCTATATAGACAAGGGTTGTCTGGAAGAAATCACTATTAGTGATAAGACCGCCTTTGCACTCTATTTTGTATATTTCTCTATGTTACTTTTTTATGTATTACTTAAGTGTGCAATAAAGTATATAAATAAAAAAATAAAAAAATAAATAATGCATTTTTTTATTTAGATACTTGAAATGGTGTCCGAATAAAAACTTCACACGTTTTTTTTTTTTTATTTACGTATATATACTTACGTAAGCTGATGCTAAATGTGGAATGTTTAGTTCTTCAAGTTAATTTTTATAGGAGTAATATGAGTGAAAGCGATGTTTTATCTACAACTTAACTAGAAACAAAAACTTCTGACGTATTAGCAGAATATAATATCATAGATATATTTAGCATGAATAATCTTTTTTATGAAGTGATAAGTATAATATACATATATCATATAAAATATAAACAATGTAAACTTTAACTACCTTAAATAGAATATATTATATATTTTCTTATTATTATTTAGTTTTCAAGGTAAATATTAATCGACGAATATTACACAGGAGCTAACATGTGGCGTAGCACCTGTCAAACAAGTTTTATTGACATTACTATACGTTTTATTGCTTATGAAACATCGAATCGAATTCTTATGGAGTAATCGAATATTTCTTTAGGTGTCGAGTATACTTGTCACGTATTTATTTTTGTGTCAAAGGGTCTTAGTTTTTGCACAACAAACGTTAACAGTGTTTACTCGTAAAAGCTTGCAAAAAAAAGTTTTTTTTTTATATACATACACGTTGTTTAATATCTAATATCCTTTCAAAAAGGTTATATTAGTGTAATAATAGTATTATACACATAGAATAAAAGAATTGGCGTTTAAAATTAAAAAGCTAATAGATAGGTAGGTACTAAATCGTTATGATGTCATTTTAGAAAACTTGGCATCTTACATGGAATAAAAAGGTGTTATTTAATATGAAATTTAACTACACATTTATATACGGAATGTAATGACTTAATGAGCTACACTGATAAATTCTTTGAAACGATTATTATATAATAAATTAACGTTTAAAGCAAAAAAACTTTGTAAATAAATATAGAAAGATTTTTTTTTATTTATATGATTTAAACAAAGATATTTGAAATAATATTTAACTATGAATTTAAAGCTTCGATCATAATATTCTATTTATGTTTCAGTTCTAAGCTTCTTAATAAACTGTCAAGAGTTAGATCGTAGGCAGGTGGTTGTATTAATCCGGATGCATGATAATTTGATAATAAAACTACTCGTACCTATAACTCTTAAATCATACTTTTAGAATCGACTCAAAATTACGTACGTAAACCTTTTAAAGTGAAACTTCTATATAGACGGGGGTCTTAGGATTTTTATGTCACAAAAAAGCGTTATGGCGTAAGATTAGTGTGCTCATCAACTTTTGCTAAAAACCTAATTTTTTCATACATTTATGACTAGGAGAATATAAATATACCAGGTTGCCTATCAAAAAGTGGCCGCTAGTATTTTTTTGTATTTATATTAAACTATTTTATACCAAATAGCCTTGTGATGATTTAGCCTTAGAAAAACTACAACAAAACAACAGCAAAAAAAAAACAAAAAAAAAATAACAAAAAAACATCACGAACCATTAAATAATTTTAAAGTAGCTAGTTTAATATTATAAAGCTTTATAATATTTTAAAACGAAAAACTCAAGTCAAATACATTTTAATATTACTTACCAACAAACCGTCCTCAAATAATCTTCATGATTATTTGCGACATGAGTATCATCGGTGTGATATTGGTCTTTCTTCTGGTGGTTGCTGAGCGTTGTAAGCGTCACTTCGTAGTTCTTACTGCAGACCTCGTAGTCCGACCTCACATTCTTCACACAATCTGCATGTTTGAGATATTCATCTTGATATTTCCCTCTCGTGCAAAGTTCTTGAACAACATCAGTTATTCCCGCATATATCCTCCTAAACATGACCTGTTCGCTCTTTTCCATACAAACTTCTGTGTAGTTATCGATGCACTTTATACCGACCCTCAACTCGCTGTAACAAAATTTATTATTACCTCATGTTTGTCTAATGAATGTTATGAAGTTTCACCAAACCAGTTCTTTGAATTAGAAAATATCATACTATAAATATTATAAAATATTTTTTATAATTAATCTTTTCTTCAAATAATATTTTAAACCAATTGTTAGAAACAATTTGAAACAATAATGTCGACCTAAATGATCCCATTAATATCCCCATTGGCTATTCAAAGGTCTAATCACGCAGTGAGTAAAGTTTGTGAGTTGGATAACCAGCTTCAAATTGCTATTTACCGCAAACAAGAACACTAAATTAAGATGAGCTAACAGCATACCGCGGACCATTTCATTTAAAGTTTCTGTTGCTAACGCTGTCTTATAACAAAACTTCGACGTAAGCTTTTTATTGTAAACTGTATAAACAAAAACGACATATTTTTTTCAAATAAGAAAAGTATAGTTATCATTTTTATTTTCATCTTAAATCCACCAATAAACACATGTCACTGTAAGAATAATAGTTATTGTTACGCTATGTTCAACGAAATATTTTATTCATCAACTGTGAATCATTTGTACGGTCTTCATTATAGATACCGTAAAGGTTTTTTTTTTAACTTATTGCGTCGCATTTTTAAATATAATAATATATTACTCACACGCAACTCTTATCCAATTCTTCTCTAGTTAAAGCAAAGGAGATTTCCGGTGAACTCAGTACTGGTAACGCCATTGAACATCGCTGTAGCAAATCTTCTTCCTTGTTACAATTTTCTTTAAGTGCATCTGTGGATAAAAATATACTTTAAGACATGAAAAAAAATTATAAAATCCTTTTTTCAACTGTCTAGTTTATTATTTATTGTAGGTTGTGAAACACAGGACTGTGGCCGTTAAAGCTTCGCCACAAATTAGAAGAATATGCTAGAAAAATTCTAACACAGGTTACGTTCGCTGGTGAGTACACTGTAAACAATCAAATTTGTTTGTCAAACTTGCTGGACAAACCTTACGTTTTCATTAAATACGATCAAACTGAAAATCAAATAAATGTGTCAAGAGCCCCTTTCAGTTTCGATATTCTTAACGTCATGTGGATAATGTAAGGACATTTGTAATAATAATTATGCTATTATTTTAGTTAATTAGAACTATTTATTTGTGTATAAATTACCTGTTTGACATTTAAAAAAAACTATGGTTATTTGTTACAATTTAAATATTTTAAGGCAAAAACTACAGTTTTTAGGAACGAATTGCGTACTTAGTCTGGTCTCAAACTACAATGAAAAAATCAAAGTAAATAAACAAGTAAGTAAACAATAAAACTATGTACAAAAGTACAATTATTTGATGATTTGCTACTATCTGTATTAATAAAAAATAATAAAAAAATTTGTCGTTGATTGAACATGCCAGTCCCGGAAAGGAATAAAAATAATTAATGAAAAAAAGCATACCAAAAAATGTTATGTATAATATTGTTTATTTTCCAAATAATTAAGTATACGTTTTAAAGAATAAAAATCTATTAGCGTTATATAAACCGATTATTGTGAACGATAGACGCATAGATAACTACATTGTGGCTAATTGGAAGGTAGTGGCAACAAAAACATTAACCAAACTTGCAAGTGTTATCAAAACACAACGCGAGTGAAACTATGGGAAACATCTGTGAATAATTGTAATAGAATTGCTGTGCTACTAATTCTAACAGTTATATCAATTTTATATTGTGTTTACATTTATATTGTGTTTGTATTTACATTTAGGAATAGTATTAGGGTTGCCCGTATTATATATATATATATGTGTATACACCCACGTCTTTTATAAGCATGTTTAAAATTAGTATCGAAAGTTTTTTTTAAGAAAGTACCATAATTTTGTACTCGCTAATAAAGCAACTCCCCACAACCCTTAGATATATTTACAGCCACTAATCATAGGATCAACTAATCATGATCAATTTCCTTTAAATTAGAGTAGAAGCTTTATGCCATCAAAAACATAACTTGTAAAAAGAAACCAAGTCTCGCAACTCACTTCTTCTTCCGTAAAAAGTTGTGAGATCCATGTAATACCAAGTCGGCTAATTTATTCAAACCCTACTTAAGGGTTCTTCTGTTTTAAGTTATTACGTTAGTAGCTAACCTAACAACATCGTATAGTGATCATATCAATATTAAAAATCTTTGATGTTTTAAATAAATAGACTGACTTGGCAATCGCACTAAACAATCTAATTTAATATAATATTCCTATGTGTTATTTCTTAGATACATTGTTTTCATGCGATTGCCAAGTCAGTCTATTTATTTAAAACATCAAAGATTTTTAATATTGATATGATCACTATACGATGTTGTTAGGTTAGCTTCTAACGTAATAACTTAAAACAGAAGAACCCTTAAGTAGGGTTTGAATAAATTAGCCGACTTGGTATTACATGGATCTCACAACTTTTTACGGAAGAAGAAGTGAGTTGCGAGACTTGGTTTCTTTTTACAAGTTATGTTTTTGATGGCATCTCATTTCTTTTTGTAGACAGTCCTACTTATTTTCCTTTCCGGTGTCTTCTACTTCTTTAATATCAACAACGTATTTTCTTAAAGCCTTCGCTAGGTCTAATGAGCTTTTCTTATTTTTGTAGATATTCTTCCTCTTTTTCTTTTCCGATACGATACAGATATATAATTTGATTGTCATGTCATACATATTGTGATCTCAAGTTGACAACTTGAAATACTTGACAAGAGAGATGAATGAAGTATGTTTAGCAGGAAACAGTGTTGTCAGATTGCTGTCGATTTTTTACACCTAAACTTACATAAAAATAAACTTTTAAAAAATATTTAAAAAAGTGAATGTATACTTATGTACGTACGTAAAAAGTTATACTTATAATAAGACGATGCGCCGAGTTAATGGTTGGTGCGCGCCATCTGTAAACAGACCCTGAAAACCCACTAAAATAAAGTACTCGTCAAGACGAATCAAAGGAGCCGAAACTCGATTGGGGTGCGTCGTTTTATTACAGAGTTCCTATGACCACCTTCTAGCTACATTATCAAACCCTGGTTACCATTGAAAGACAAACTACTCGTCTAGAGGATTCAAACGAGCCCGAACTCGATGAGGCTGTGTCGTTTCATTGCGAAGTTCTTATGACTGCGTTCCAACTCCATTATCAGATTAGACCCTGGTAACTATCTAAAAACAAAGTACACGTCAAGACAAATCAAACGAGCCAAAATTCGATGGGGTTGCGACGTTTTATTACAGAGTTCCTATGATCACCTTCCAGCTCCATCATCAGACCCTGGTTACCTTTGAAAGACAAACTATTCGTCAAGACAATTCAATCGAGCCCGAACTCGATGGGGTTGCGTCGTTTCAACACAGAGTTCCTATAAGCACCTTTCAGCTCCATCACCAGACCCTGGTTACCATGAAAGACAAACTACTCGTCAAGATGATCCAAGCGAGCCCGAACTCGATGATGTTTTGTCGTTTCATTGCGAAGTACCTTTGCCTGCCTTCTAGCTACATCAACAGATCAGACCCCGGTAGCCATCTAAAAATTAAGTACTCATCAAGACGAATCAACGAGCCTAAATTCGTTGTGGTTGCGTCGTTTCATTATAGAGTTCCTATGACCACCTTCCAGCTCCATCATCAGACCCTGGTTAGCATTGGAAGATAAATTACTCGTCAAGACGATTCAAACGAGTCCGAACTCGATGAGGTTGTGTCGTTTCATTGTGAAGTTCCTATAGCCACCTTCCAGCTCTATTATCAGATCAGACCCTGGTAACCATTTCAAAACAAAGTATTCGTTAAGACGAACCAAACGAGCCAAAACTCGATGGGGTTGCGTCGTTTCATTACTGAGTTCCTATAACCACATTCCAACTTCATCACCAGACCCTGGTTACCATTGAAAGATAAACTTACTCGTCTAGAGGACTCAAACGGGCCCAAAATCCTTCCTTTGGCTACCTTCTAGCTCCTCCATCAAATCAGCACCATGTAATCATAATATTGCATTGTCATATGATTTACTAATATTTTTTTATCAAATTTAATTTGCAAGATTTGATGACAAATATCGAAACAGGTGAAACAAAATAAAAGCTTGTAAAAAGTGAGTTGACACATCCAGCGCAATGAAGTAAGTTAGCGCAATTGCGCGGCGCCTACTACTTAGCTTTATGTTGTCGGTTTTTTGTCACAGAGTACATGCGCATCGTATAAAAATTTACTCTCATCAAGAAGTTATAGCTTTAAAATACAAAAGTTATTTTGAGTCCTTATTTTCTATATTTATTTTTATTTATTTAATGTTAATATACATATATAACAGTTATTGCTGTTATGACTCATTTAATCAATCAGGTGAATTCTAATAATGACATAATTATATGAACTCAAAAATGATGATCACGCTGGCGAAATGGTGCGCGCTGTTGTATATTAAGCGGGAGATCCCGGGTTCAATCCCCGGCAGAGTAAATTTTCTTTCTCTGATCTGCTTTGGTGGGAGTTTTTGGTAGTGGCTAGTTACCACCCTATCGGCAAAGACGTGCCGCCAAGCGATTGAGCGTTTTGCTACAATGCAGTGTAGAAACCGATTAGAGGGATAAGTTTAATATAGCTGCCAACTGAATAAAATAAAATAACTTACGTACGGGAAGCGCGGAAGCCGTGGAGCGGGCAAATCACCTCAGCCAGTCGCGGTTATGATTTATTAGTGTTTTTTAATACTTTGCTTGATTTTGGTACAGCTACATAAGACATGTCCCATTCTTGCTTTTTCATTTCGTTGACCATTTTACAGGTTACCTTTGAAGATAATTATATCTAGGTACCGATCTACACCTATTATTCCACTATGTTATACTTGTACGGGTATATTGATTCATTCACTGCAAATGTAACTTTGTAATCCTATATATTTATATGGGATTACAAAGTTATTTATGCAGTTGGTGTATCTAGAAAACTGGATCGAAATTGCAAAATATTTGAATTTTTCCTTGGTTTATATACTAAACACTAATGGTATTCTAAATTAGAAGCTTTTATGTCTGCTAGAAGTGCCTTAGAGTTTTGATGATCGGTCAGTCAGTGAGTGACAAAATTCGAAACTTTGACTAATTATAATTCTTAAACTACTGGTTCAAATTGAATGAAATTTGAAATATACCGTGTTTATACAATGCCTGCTTGGGTATTGAAAATTCAGACTTCTAGTTTTATCCACAACGAAGTTATAGGGGGTCGAAAATGGCCTGAGTTGCTTCGAGAAAAGATAGTACGGCCGTGCCACTTTTTTTTTGCTCGACTTGGCGGAGGCACTGCCGTGCCTCCAGATCAATTGACATTATTGTGATTGATATTATTTTGATTGACTTAACTAATACAAACATTATGAACATTACAATGATGTGACGATAATAATTATAGTTTAATTATTCTAATACTCATAAATTATTTATAACCGGTATAATTTATACAGTTTTTATAAACGTATGTAAAAACTTTACCTTTTGTTGGTTTAATGTTATTTTGTTTACTAAATTCGTAATTAAATTAACTTAAAGTATATAAGTGATTCCTTAAGTCGTCAATTTTTTGCCGACTTCAATAATAAAAAAAAATTATCAATTCGACTTTTTTCTGAATTACTTCGGACTTTATAAAGTGACTTTATGTGTAGTCTATAATCTTTGATTTTTATTTTTGCATTATGAAAACCATCCGAACTTTAAAATAAGTTTGGTTAACGGAATCGCAATAAATAAAATTAAGATCTTAACTGAAAGGATGCGTGCACAATTTGAGCACCGACGATTTTCCCAGAGACATATAAATATTAAGTGATAACGTTTCATGGTCGGCGTTTAAGGTGAAAATTGTGAGAAAACCTGCACGTCCTGGAAGAAGTTTTAGGACAATTATATCCGGCAATCTGCTGTTGAACAGCGTGGCGAGCTCCAAATTGTTGACGCAGAGGTCTTGGACAAGCAATAGAATTTTTACCACTATTACACAATATCTAAATTGAAGCAGGAAGCCAGGAACATAATATGTTATATATGACGTATTATGACGATCCAATTTAAATGGATAATAATATTTTAAAGTAACAGATGTATTTTTAAGACATGACTTTGAAAATGGAAAAAAATAAATTGTCTCGATAACATAAAAATAAAAACAGCTTTCTTTTGTAAAGCTCTAATATTCTATTACATTATGTTTATTAAGCACGCTTAAGTTACCGCATTTAAGGTCATTAATTTCTACCAGCACTATGATTTCAGCGTGATTAATAAACGAATAAATAATAAAGTTATAACTTAGCTTTTGAATCAATAATAACGATATCATCATCACGTTATCATCATTTTTGATTATAAATATTTACATTTTAACTTCGATTCAGTGAAATAGCAAGATAATTGGTTAAACATTTCTTTTTTTTAAATGTTAACACATTTAAGGTTACAACACTAAATTATAGTGTCAACAAATGTGACAATCATGGACACGTGTAATTACACATTTAATTACACTGAGTGTATATCAAAACTAACTTTAACCTCCCGTGTAACGTATAAAAAAAAATTCATTTTTTTTAAATTTCCTTTTCTGAATCAAGAATCCTCCAAAAATATTGTGTCAAATTTTTAGAAGAATCGAAGGAAAATTGGGCAAGTTACAGCTGTTTGAGCAAGAGCGCGTCGTAAACAACTCGACGCACCGTAGAGACCCTGACAGGCCCGAGCGGCTGTTGTTAGCTGGTGGCTGCTGTTTCGCACTTTCCCTATAGAAATTTGAACCGAAATACAAAAGGACGTATACCTGAACTGTATATTCAGTCTCAGGAGAGAATATGTTTTAGCCGCTGAACTGCCAAAAAAGATACTTTGGACATCCAAAATGACAGCTGCATCCTCAATGGCCCTTTTTTTTAACGCTGTGAAATGCGTTTACGCATCCCGCCATCCGAAGGCGACGGGTCTGTGGGACTCGTTGACTGCGAAGTCAGAATACCCACTAAAACACAGCGGTGGCCTCATCGTCGTACAAGGAAGCCACGGGATCGCTGGCGCATGCCACCGTGACGCCCCGACATCCTCTATCGCCCTGGCATCAATGATTCAGTTTGAAGTAAGCCGACAAAACTCGCTTATAAACGTTGTTTGTAAAACTTTTCAGTGTTCAAAACTTAAAAGCCGTTTTCCCAAAACTACCGTTTTCAAAGTCGGTGCCCATCATAACTGCAAAACTACTGCACCGATCTTTTTGAAATTTTGAACGCTCTTTTTTAACATAATTTACGACGTAACGCTGGAGAGTTTTTATTAAAGTTAATATATATTTTTTACAGTGATAAATGTGTTTTTTTTTTGCAATAATAACGTTTTTAACTTCAAAGTGTTCCCAAAAATCGATAAATTGAAATTTCGAAAAACCCCTCCAGCATTACCCGGAGAAAAGTATTAACTAACAAAAGAACTTTCATTGTTTATTTCAGATGATCCAGCATCGATTTAGGATGGGCACCGCCATTGAAGAATTTTCCGCGACGCCGACCGATGCCTCGCAAGAATTGCTGCTGTGGCTTTATTTTTGAATATTTTTCGATGAAACTTTTTTCTAATGTTCTTTAAATATCGAAATGTAATATGCCATTTATTAAAACCAATAAATTTCAACGTTTTCGGTAAAAAAAAAAAAATGGGACTTTTTTCGTCCGAATTAACGTTACCCTTCCCTTAACACTTGCTGATAACTAGGAAATTCAAGTAAAGTAATATTAAAATCTAACGAGTTAAATATGGATGTAAAAAGTACGTATATTATTATTAAAAGATTGGGGAAAAAGTCTTTTCGTATTTGGTATATATAAAATTAATGAAATATCTTTTTGATTGTACTGTTTGTATCTTGCTTGTTTATATATAAATAAATATAGAACATTTTATATTTTTGAGATGTTTATGGACCTAATGGAGCGTCAGTAAGAGTAGCACAAAGTTGGTTCAACTGTTTTCAGTCTAGGAATTTGGTCAAGATGCAACTCGCTTTGGTCGCCCTCATACGGATAACGTTGAGGCCGTTTTTGAAAATGTGGAGCAAGATTGGCATTTTAGTAGTTACGACATAGCTAAGGAACCGAGGATTGACCACAAAACAGTTTTGACCCATTTAAAAGTTTGAGTATACAAAAAAAGCTCGATACTTGGGTGCCACACGAGCTCACTGAAAAAAACCTTGTGAATCGTGTACGCCTTTGCGATTCTCTATTGACCAGACTAAACCAGGAAACTGAACCAGGCTAACAACTAATGAGACTCAAGCAAGAAATTGAGAAAAACGGCTGGAGTTGATCAACAGAAAAGGGGTGGTCTTTCATCATATAACGCCAACCACATAGGTAATAATTGGCCACAAATCAAAAATTGAGAGAGCTTGGTTGGAAAGTGCTAATACATCCATCATATAATCCTGACCTTGCACTCTATGTCACAACCTTGTAGGTAGGTAGGTAGGATGGCAACAAATTATAAAAAAGGTAACATACATAATTATAGTAATTAAAAGTAGTTTGATTAAATTTGGAAAGAAAAGTCATGAATTTGTATATAAAATACGAAAAAACTTTTTCCCAGACCTATTAAAACACTTAAATATGTATAAATAAATAAAACGGAAGTGGCTATTAAAAAAACTATTATTTTGACTTTTTAATAGCAAATTAATGTTTATTTCGCACATATAACAAAAAAAGTATATATTAGTTTTCACTACACAACGGTAGGACCTATTTTATGGAAACTTTCACTGACATATGCAAATACAATGAATTTTTAACCTACTTTAATTTTGTGTAATATTTTAGATCTCTAAAGCCTGTTTTACACCGGAGCAACACTGTGCGACATTGTGCTACATAATGTGGCATGCGCCATCTTGTATAATAGTATGCTACATATCCAACATTTATGGCATGCGGCAGCCTATTTTATGCCGAGGCAACATCGTGCCTAGATAATTTTGGAAGCATAGTGCTGTAAAATTTTATTTCAGCGTTTTAGGTCTACCTTATTCATTGATCGAGGGGATTAGACACCGTAGAATAGAATATCGCTGATCAAGTAACTTTAGTAGCAGGTTATTTAGTACTAATTGTAAGCCTTACAGCTAGACAACGGAAAAAGAAACGCTGGTGGAAAAGAACATTATTTCAGAGCGCCCACGGACTAGTTTACTATCAAAAATAAAATCAGATGATGGTGCCTTTAAAGACTTTACCAGAAAAAACTAAATAATTTGTTTTTTGTTATATGTAAATGTAAGAAAGTATCATACTAAAAAGTATTCACAAGCCAATATCTATATTATTTACGCTTAAAGAAAACTGTTTTCATATTTATAACAATATGAAACAGCTTTATTTAAGCGAAGTTTTTATTTTAAGAGATGTGAGCTAAATTAGCATTTAAATAGGATTGACGCGTTCGCGACATTTAACTCACGAATTTACGAAACACGATTTAAAATAAATCACAAAATAAATAAATGCCGCCCTCTCTACCGATTATTTAAAAAAAAAACAGACATAATATACGACGCAATAACAAGAATTAAGCTGGAAATTACGATCGCTGTATACTACACCCAATACCTAGTATCCTAGTTAATATGTCTTATCAGATAGATACTTAAACTTTTTGGTTTTAATTATCCCGATACAGCTTCGATCAATAATTACATATTGATCGAAGCGATACAGGTACTATATTGTTATAACAATGTTGATTCAATGAGTCCCTCACGAGTATATTATACTGAACGATTGTTTTCCACCTCTTAATTCTTATCAACTCAGGCATGCGACATACGGCATACCATATAAGAACGTTCACGTCATTCCGCAGATCTTGTTTCACACGGTGCGCATGCGCTGATAAATATTCTGCTTATATATAGAAGGTATTACCATCTACATGGAAAATTACGAGCCTCACATTATTCGTTATAAGAAACGAGTTTTTCGATAACATTGACGACTTAAAACTTTCCACAGCGATTTTAAAACAGGTCCGCTATCACTACATAGATAAAATATACAGATGCATCGTAATTTTTGACATATCCTTTCACTGTTATCATGGCAATGGCCTCGAAAACCACCATAATATATCTCTCAGTAAACGAGTTTATTTATAACAATGCCATTCACGTTATACATTCCAAAATGCGTGGTGGGGAGCCAAGCCCACCACGACGCTCACTGTTATTGGCTGGCAAACATCATACGATGTTTTTGGATGTGTGCACGTTGTATTCGAAGAATACCACCACACACTCGTGGCGTTGTATATCGGAGATCAATTTAAGAAACTTCGCTCGGCGTTTGTTAAGACGGAGAAGACACTAATATACTTCAGATTGAATTGATCATACGGATGCCATAGAAAAACAGTATCGCCTTGACACAACGCTAATATTCCATTCATTTAATTGTAAACACTGAATCGTTTGCGTAAGTGAATAGATGCTCACTGATTACGATCTAAATTGGTAACGTTTATACGTTTTGAGCAACGTTTTGATACAATGGTTAGGATGTGGTAATCATTAATCAGTCGTATCTACTTAGTTTTATTTTTAACAAGTAAGAAACCAACGGACAATTCTCATACACAATTGAATGACAGAAAAATATAAAATAAACACTACAAGATAAAAATACAATTTATCTTGGAAAGTGTTAAATCTATACATATACCTACATATGTAATAAAATTGTAAATTTCACGTGTCGGTTTTTTTAGGGATTTTTTTAAGTATTTAAAAATAATTATACACACATCTATTACTTTTAGAAATGTCTGTCTGTCTGTTTGTTTGAACACGCATCATTCTAAAGTAATAAATATATTATGTAGCATATCCTGAGGTAACATTTAATCTTTATTTCATCAAAATCGCTTCACTCTATCAAAACTTATAATTTGAATTTGGTATTTCTGCTGACGGGGCGTTTGAGATTAGTAGCTACACACACCTACGTTAGTAAAAAATAGGATGAAATGAAAAATGAAAAATGGAATCCGGAAAAGGCTGTTACATTTTGTAAAATAATGTTTTATAGTAATTTTTTATTTTAATTATCATTAATAATAATTATTATTAATTAATGGTAATATTCAAAATTCGGTCAAAGTCAAAAGTTTGTCAAAGTCAAAGTCAAAAGTTTGTCAAAAGTCGGATTGCGATTTATTTTTACGCAAAATACAATACCTATTAATGTCCGACCGAAAGTTCGGTTTCGGTTTCGGTTTCGGCCAGTTTCGGCCAAAAAATCTAGTTTCGGCCTTAGTTTCGGTTTCGGCCAAAAAATGGCCGAAACTTTCGGCCGCGCCGAAACTCGAGTATTGAACTTCATTTTGTTGAGTTTTATTTTGAAATGACAAATTTACGTGTTTATAGGTAATTGTCGTTGGATTAAAGAATGAAAAAGAATGTTAAAGAATGGGTTCCGTCTATAAATCCTTCTATTTCGCAAAGAGTTTATGATTTGATTATGTGTGTATCGATTATAACTCTATTTCAATGGTGTAGTTGTTCAGTATTACTTTTGCCAACATTATAAACTACTGGGCTTGTTTTTTTCTTTTTACTTTATTTTTAATTTTTTAATTTCATTTATCTTTTAGTCTTTTTTTTTTTACGCAGTCATTTTTTTTATAATTTTATATTTATTATACACTTTTTAGTTGGGATTCATTGGCTTTGTTATTAGAATTATAATATGGTAAATTTCGCAATCACAGTCCGAGACCGACGCCTCTTCTCCCTTGTTTTGTGTGCTTTGGATTTGAACCCGACCTCTGCTTTCGCAGTCTGCAGCCATACCATTAGCACCAGGCTATCACTGCTACTATCCCCGCCTAATAAGGGCAGAATAACGAAATAATAAAGTATATAAGTACCTATTTTATGTATGAAAAGTAGCGAAACTGGTTGTTTAAAACTTAATTTAAATCGTTATATATTCTAAACCATTATTTGAAAAAAAATGAAAGAATCTTAAAAATCATTTTTGAATACCTATTCAACGAAACCCCACTTGACGTAATTCATCTTTTTTTGACAATATGGCATCTGATTGTGGTTGTGGTGAATATTTATTATTATCATATATTTAGTGACATTCGCGAAGTTAAGATGAATTGATTGACGTAAGAGTCATTAAAATCGGTCAACGCGTTTGATCTCTACAACGCCACATAGGAACAAACATACATACATAGATACATAGGCTGATAAACACATTACCCTTCTTTGCGTCGAGCAGTCAGGTAATGATAAACACATTACTCTTCTTTGCGTCGCGCAGTCGGGTAAAAACACACTAGATTTTAGTTGTTAATTACAATTAAAATTTTAAATATGTTTAAGGTAGTTCCAGCATGAAACCACTTTTCGACAGATTCGGCAAAAAAAAATTTTACGGGTTCAAAATTGCTTTATTTATGAATTCCAAAAATTTCATAATTTTTGACGATTTAGATCGCGAGATATTTAAAGACAAAGTTCGCGATTTTGAGAGTAATATCCCATTTATGTATGTAAAATTTCAGAATAATAAATAACAGAGTTAGAAAAAAAACTAGAAGAGTGTTGACAAATGTTTTTAGAATAAGCTAAAAAAATTAAAGTAGCACTTCACGGTTTTGTTATCGAGATATTAAAATTATAAATATTAATTTTAATTTATAGTGATCTGGCAACAACGCTCTCATCTTTTTAATTTAATAAAACTATTATTAGAAAGCGCAATACTATTTGTATATACTAAGACCATATAAACAAAAATATATAAAACACTCAGCAACGTTGCCAGATTACTATAACTAACGATATAAGGCAGAAGGTATTAAGGTACACTTCACCACGCTGGTTTCGGTTTCGGTTTCGGTTTCGGCCGAAACTGAGAGCAAGGCCGAAAGTTCGGTTTCGGTTTCGGTTTCGGCTGAAAAACCTGTTTCGGTCGGACACTAATACCTATATTGAAATACGACACTATCATAAATGTCTCTAATGGCGCTTCCTGAATCCTACCTAAGGTAAATGTATGGGTTATCTGTCAAAATAAGTGCCAGTTAGGTTATCCGGAACTTAACAGCAAGTGGTGAAACTGGCCCTTAATCATTTACACAACTACATACATACTAAACTAAAAGTTATGTAGATACAGGCGACTGCCTAAGCACAGTTATAATAATAAAAAGATACAGAACACAATTATGCAAAATTTGTATTTTGTTTTGAAAAATATAATACGGTTTAAAAAAATATTAAACCAAATAAGTCTCGCCCTAATCATTTTCGAGGAGACACGTAAAATGTAGGTATATAACACTGAGAACGTGATAAATTTTAATGTTATTTCTTAATAATAATTACAAAATTGTATACGGTTTCATAATGGAAGTATCCATGCTCTTATTTAAAGATAATCCCTAACCGCGAAATCTTACCCGGCTAGCTAGCTTATTATAAATTTCAACACGTACCTACCTACCCGAACATAAATCGCTTAAGAGGTAGAAGGGAACTTAGCCCGAAATGGAACAATTCATCGTTTTAAAATATCCAATTACCACTTCCTGTGAGGTGATTAAGGCATATCTAAGTGATTAAATTAGGAACATTTCGATCACAAATTATCACCAAAAAATTTGGAAAAAACACGTCTGTTAAATTAAGTAACTATAACATTATATACAGAATGAATGGTGAGTCACTATCAATATTTAAGGAGAATACTCGGTACATGATTCTCATTCGAATTATGTAAAAAAATAGGCAAATATTAATTAACTTTTAAGAAAAGTTACTCAACTTACAACTCAACAACAAAAAATTATCTAATTATTTACGCGTCGTCTGGATACCCTAGCAGCTAGCTGCACTTACGACACAAAACAGGTAGTTTACCTACGTCCAAACGCCGCCACGTGTTAACAGAGTAGCAGGATAAACAAGCATGATCCAGTCCCCCTTAATACTTTAATCCTGGCTTAGGATAGGCATAAATACTAAGATATTTTACTCGTTTAAGCAACAATTTTGTTGACTAGGTAAATGCTGTGAACTTTGGCAATTTTTAGATGTGAACAAGCGGCACAGTACAACACCTGTGCACGTGCCGCCGGCATGACTGGAGAAGCGTCAACGCTTCATTTATTTGAATTGAAATTGATGAAAATTTGATCAAAAATCAAGTACCTACCTATTTTTTTTATATAATTCGAATGAGAATCATGTACCGAGTATTCTCCTTAAATATTGAAAGTGACTCACCAGTCATTTTGTATAATTATTTTTGTTTTTCAAAAATATGGATATTATTAAAAAATATATAGACATATAGACCTTGACTTTTAAATGTATCGAATGTTTATAAATTTATAACGTCTCGACAAGTAGGTATTACGATTTTTGCAGTCAAAACGATACCATTTCTTATCTTTTATCTTATCTATTAATCAAGAGCCTACTTGTGTTTTAGTTTGTTTGACACACATTCGAAAGAAATGTCATTCGATGTAATGATAATGAATTTACCTGAAGTTTAATCAATATAGCTATAAATCGAAAAATTATAAGAAATAAACTAACTTAAGATATTTCTTATTTCAATAAATACAGTATTTATAATTGCTTATAAAAAACGCATCAAAGTTAAAGAAATATTATAAAGAACTCAAAATCTTTTAATTTATACTTATTGAATTGAAATGTATGTATTTCATTTCTTTATTATTTAAATTTTAAATGTACCGCAGTTTAACCAAGTAAAGTATATAAATAATAAACAATCTGAGAACCTTGAGAGTCGACATAAAGTGAAAAGATTAAGTCTACACATACACACGTTAACATAAAACAAAATGTCGACCGCATTATAAAAAGAGCTATTGAACTTAATTAAGGAAAACTCTTGGATGTACCAAATGTGTAAGGAGATTTTGCAGAAAAGAAAATGCTGAAACTATGACGGAACTAGAATCTTCGAATATAAATTTTCTGTATTAGCAAATCTATCATTATTATTCTATTCACTTATTATTTTATAAAGTCGCGTCGATGTGATAAGGAATACTTTCTTGTAAAAATATGCGGCAATTCAGAGGCATTTATTTATTTATTATTCTTTAACCATTAGTTAAAAGCTTAGGCATAAATATACCATGCTTTGACTTTTTAAGAAAGATTTTCCATGATTATGTAAGACAACTAAACTATATTATTATAATTATTGGCTACAAAACAATATTTTCATTTACAAATCGTTGAAAAACATGTTGCAGAGAATTAAAACCTATGTTACTTATTTATTCTGTTGAATTAAATACTTAAGACAGAAATTAAAAAATCATATGTCAAGATTTTTTGAAACAAAAATTACACGCTGACATACCGATAAGAAAATCTTAAAAGGACGACAAGTAACAGAAAAACTTGCTGCAAATCTACTGAATCAAAAAAAAAAGCAAAGAAAAAAACATGGTCCCAGAACTGAAAGAAAGAACTGTAGTGAATTCTACCCATTTTTTTTTAAATTATTTTAGAACTTTGTTTAAACAAAACTTTTAAATAAAGTGGTCATTGAAAACTAGAACTTATTAAATAAGTATATAGTAGAGGTATTTAAAAGTACGTAGTATAGGAAGCATGATAGAAATTTGACTAAAATTGAAAATTATAATTCATAAAATGTATCGAAACTTTCAAGATTAATTACTTAGCGTCCTGTAGGTTCTTCCAGTCTTTACTATCAAATAATGTAAGGTTCATGTCCGAACAGGACTAATTATTATTTTTAAAATATTAACTAGGTTTATTTTGGATTAATACTCAAATACTACTTTTTAAAGTTATCTACTATACCAATAAAATACCTAACCAATAAAAAAAATCGATTAAAATAGTTTTATATTGTCAATCTCATCATACAGAATAAATACTGATACTTGATACTAAAATTTTATTTTTTGTTCTAAATGAAAGAGATTAAGCCACATCATCTCCGAATAATCGCAAAACAAATCAACCATTCCTCTGCGTCTGTCGTCAACTCGTCCATTTGTCATTGTAGTCAGATGGGATAACTTTTTGCACGGACCGTTGACTTCAACCCAACTTTTATAAGATCCAGCAGTATTCTCATCTCCCACGTTAATGTTTTCCGCCGTGTGTGTGTAATGACTCGTTCTTTATCAAACCAATGATAATGATAACAAATTGTTCAGACAATTTATCTGAATAATAAATTACGAGTAAAATTTTGGTGGTTTAATATACGTGGGAAATAGATTTACGATAATACATTGGTTATACATTAACGATATAAGTTCGATGGAGAAAATATTTTATTTTATACTTGTGTCTTTTAAGTTATAAATTTGAATAAAACAATAATTTTGCGTGCTGTATGAAGTGCGGTAATCACAATTATTTTAAAATAAACTCACAATTAATATACAATCGTATTTATATATTTGATTTTATTAACAAAATACGCAAACCAGTTGCAAAAATTAATAACATTTATCATTCCTTAAAATTGTATTTATTTTAAACTTTACCCAACTGTTATGCATAATAACTTATGTAAAAGTTATAAAGAAAATATTTTATAAAAAAAAATATAAATTTCTAATATTTTTATTTTATTTTTTATTTAACAATTTATGCACACTAGAATACAAATAGGAAAAAGCACTTATAAACAATGCTGGTACAAAGGCACTACTTATCCCATGATGGAATCTCTTCCAGTAGTCCTGCCACAGGAAAATTGTAAAAGAGTCGCAAAAATTAGTGTGTACAAAGTAAACATATTGTGAATAAAAATATAATATATAATAATAAATACATAATAATGTATACACACATAGATACAAATAATATAATACTTATACTTATACATACACGCATACATATATACGATACATAGTATAATACATACGATAATATATTCCAACACGCATGAAGATACTTAATCAAATTGGTTTTAAACTAGGATTGATTCAGGTAGAATTTTCTCACTCTTTTCTTAAATAGAGATAGTGTTTTGCAAACGCGAATTTCATATGGTAGGGAATTCCAAAGTCTAACGGAATGTGCAGTGAAGGAATAGGAATAAAAATCGGTACGGTGGGTGGGTATCTGAAGAAGATAACGTTTATGAGATCTGCATGAAGAATCATCATCATGAGAAAAAGAAAAGCGGTCCCGTAGATACGAAGGAGAACAAGGATTAAAAAGAGTCTTAAAAAGGAAACAAAGTATTCTAAAATTTCTACGATGGCGGATAGGTAGCCATTGGAGTTGCTTACGAAAGTGACTTACATGATCATATTTTTTTCAGCCGAAAATGAAACGCAAGCATAAATTTTGTAGTCGCTCAAGTCTGTTAAGTGATTCTTCGGTGACATCTAAACAAGTGACATCAGCGTAATCAATGATCGGATGTATAAGAGTTTGCACGAGAGAAACTTTAGTCTTGAAGGGTAAAAAGTTTTGCAATGATTTTAGAGAATGGAGCGAAAAGTGTACCTTACGACTGATCTCATTGATATAAGCATTCCAGTTAAGATTGGAATCAAAAACTACACCTAAATTCTTAGCCGAGTCGGAAAAAGTAATAGGGACGCTGTCGACGGTGATAGGGGGTAGTTCAGCTATATTAAGTTGAGAGCGAATGCGTTTACTGCCTATGATTAATGCTTTAGTTTTTCCCGGGTTAACAGTAAAACCGAAACTATCAGCCCATTCAGTAATACGCCTTAGATCATCATTGATGGAGATAATAGCAGACTCGGCATCATGCAACTTAAAATGGCGATATATTTGCAAATCGTCAGCATATAAGTGGTATTTTGAAGATATGACCCTAGTGATCGAGTCTATAAAAACAGAAAAAAGAAGAGGGGAAAGTACGCCACCTTGGGGAACTCCCACAGTAAGATTGCACCAGTTGGAATAGGATGTATTTACTTGAACTCGCTGTGAACGATTCCGAAGGTAAGATTCAAACCACGCTAACGCGGATAAAGAAGTATTAATTGATTTTAGTACGCCAAGAAGGATGTCGAAGTCGATAGAATTAAAAGCATTGCTAAAATCAATAAGTATAAGGATTGTAAGCGATTTATTCTCCATGGCTAAGCGAATGTCGTCAGTTACGTCGATAAGAGCCGAAGTTGTGCTATGGCCTGGACGAAAACCAGATTGATATGAATTAAGAAGATCATTAGAGTATAAAAAGAAAGAGAACTGCTTGTGGACAATGCATTCAAAAACCTTAGAGAGAGTTGGCAATATGGAAATGGGTCGAAAATTAGCTAAAGAAGAAGGATTGGTAACTTTAGGCAAAGGAATAACATTTGCTAGTTTCCAGGCTTTCGGAAAGGAACTTGTGGTAACAGAGTAGTTAAAAATATGGTTAAGAATCGGTAATAGGAAAGGAAGAAGATATTTCATCAAAGACAGATTTTCCTTTAGTTTTTTTTTTCAAATACTTTTCAAAATGTTAGATTAAATTAGGATTCTAACCCTAACATATTTCTCAATAAACCCTAACGGGTTTCTCGTGGATTTTTTTTTTAAATATAAAATTCTATATTTTAAACTAGACATCACTCCTTGTTACATTCGCGTCAAATTTTACCACCTCTGTACCATAGCTGACATTTATACTGACTGATTCGCTTCTAAATAATTTTTATCCCCACATTTAATAATAATAATATGTATTTCCAACAAATAAAATATTTTACTCTTCCTATATCTTTGACGATCGTGAACCGACTTTTATATTGCTCTTTTCTATTCAGATATTAAATAGGCATATATTTTTTATCCCAATTAAAAATCTGACGTAAACAATCTGGCTGGGAATGAAACTCCGCAACAATCGACATCAAACCACTTCAAATAAATGTTATGCTATTGTAATATAGTAGTTCGTTCAATTATTGATATAATGATTAGTATGACCTGATGGTAGATCATCATAGATTTTAACCGCTGAACACAGCTTCGATTAAAGACTGCATTTTCAAATGTTAAATATGATTAAAAATCCATATAATACTCAGCAATTTATAAAAACATGAAACCTGCATTTCTTGGGAGATTTTTTGAAACATTTACCTACGTATTAGTTAATTAGGAGTGGAGCAGCGTAGCGAATTAGACAACAATCGTTCTGCTCAATACATTGTACTATTATATTATTTATTCTGTGTCAATACTATTGAGTCAATAGTAGCAGTGGCCTTAGTCCTTCAGTAAGACATTTACATGATGCCTGTTATAATATGTTAATAAAAAATATAATACGTTTACTGACTGTACATAATTCCACTGAGACCGAAATATAATGCTCTAATTGAAGTTAGTTCATTTTTATGAAAAATATTACTAAAACCGGTTGTCTAACAACAAATCGAACAGATTGACTTTATTTACCTACCCCAATTTTATAAATTTTAAACAATCGCAAAACTTATTCGAGTTTTACCGAAACTAAAATTCTCTAAAAAACAAGCGTAAAATAAATCAATTATTTAACTTATTGCAAATATTTATTTTAAGTTATAGTAAAGTAATCATTCAAACTAAGTTTCATTATCAAATCAAATTAGTGTTATTTTGGTAAATTTCTTACATTATTTACACAGTGAAAATTTACAGTTATATAGGTATATCCCTATAAGAAATATAAGAAAAAATTGTCACGTCTTTTTCACTGCTAAGATATTAACTATGTTTAGGTGTTCATTATAAAAAAAAACCGGGAGTAGAGGGGGGGAAAGATTATAGTAAGTAGTAAGTAGTAGTAAATCGTTATTTTATAAAAAAACGCATGTTATTAAATTACCTTACTTTCAATTTTATTTTATTTAAAACTACCCGTCACATACGGTTTCACTCGTATTGAAATATATGGTACTGTTCCACTACTTTCAGTTTTCTTTAATTTGTCAATCGAACTTTGAAGGACGGCAAAATATGTGTATAAAATTTCAGAGTTATTTGTAATTAACCAGTTTTTACAACAAGAATTAGTGAAACTGGTTGTTATTAAATTTAATTAAAATAAAATGAAACAATATTCCAAAATTAAACATATCATCTAGAATTAAAATTTATAACATAAAATGGTTACTATATTTAAAATTTTATTAATTTAAATATAGTAAATAAATAAAACGCAAACATCACGTTAGGTACTTAAGATTAATACTAAATTAATACTGATCTTAAAAATAAACATTAAATTATTTTGTCCTATGAATTCCATTAATTAAAAGTTATTTAAATATCCATCATAATTCATAACTAATTTATTCTTTCTTGAAAGAACTGCGACTTTCATCAAGATATTTGTTCGCCTTTTAAAAAAAAGATCAACTTTTTTTATGTATTTATTCTAATATTTCATTTAAACTCTATAGGTGGATAATAAAGAGAAGACATAAACAAAATAGGTGGAGTGGGCGTTTGGACTCGCGCCCATCTACGCGTATGTACTCATAATAAACAGGCTAAAAAATAGATCAGTATAATTGCGCTGGATACACCATCACTTGAAGAGACGTCACAATTACGCAATTTGTTTACTAAATGTTTATTTTAACGCTCACGAAACGCGGAAAGGTAAATAAAATATTATACGCCGTCTGATGTTGGTCTAGGACATTTTTATAATAAAGAATCGCACGCGGTTTCGTTTAAGTTTAGTAGGTAGATGAAACGCAAAAAATAATTTTTTTACCCGACTGCGACAGAAGGAGGGTTATGTTTTTCGAGTGTATGTATGTATGTCCATTTCTTTGGCACGCCCTACAGCCCAAACGGCTGCACGTTTTTTGACATATGAGGTATCGTTGGATTTGTCTAAATTGTAGTAGTGACATAGGCTATATAAATTTTCAAAATAGGGCCCGCAAATGGCGGAATGAGGGGGGGGGGCTAATTTTTTTTTCTTACTGTAGCAATATGGGTATCAAATGAAAGCTAGTAAATTGTTTTATTCTTTTTAGTTTATAATAAGAGTATTTTACGCAGTCGGGTTTTTTGATTTTTTTAATTAATGTCCTTTAATCTTTGTTTACCTCAATGATGTGAAAGAAAAAGTGATTACTTTTTCTCTCACATATACTTTTTCAGAACCTTTATTTATCTGCAACTGAGTGCTGCAACAACCGTTTTGAAAATTAATCAGATCAAACGGAGAAAAACTTACTAGTTTTTATATAAAACTTCATTGACTAAAAAATGCTTTTTTTTAAATACGTTTTATGTAGACAGGCTTATTTATGTATAATCACCATAAATAAAAACGATTCACATTCATGAGGTTAAAAAATCTAATATACTTATTATAAACGTGAACTAATATTTAATCTAATTAAAATTTTGCGAAATATTACAATTACGTCGTATTAGGATGGTTAAAATGATAATTATACAAAGTAATAATTTTAAGAAAAAAAATGTTTTAGAGAGCAATATTTAAATAAAACATTATATCAAATTATTGGATCAATATATTTATAGACTATACTAACGTTATTGTTTCCATAAAGTATTTTTTAATAAAATCGTTTAAAAATATAATAATTATAAGACGGAAAATAACCCAAACAATAATCTACCTATAATAATAAAATATAAATATTTTCCCTTCCTATTCTACCTTTTTTACAATTGGAATAATTATTTATAAAAAATAAAAAAATAAAAAGGTGTATGCACAGGTAATGTTCGATGATAATTATCACATTCTATGGACTGAAATCATTAAATAAAATTATTGAACTTTCCTTTAATTTAAATATTTTACTGTTACTTTTAAAAACTTTATAAAAACGGCTATCAACACATATTAAAAATACTCATTAACTTACCTCCTAAACTTAATACTAATACGACAGCAAAACCAAAAACTATTGCTTTCTTATGCATTGTCACCACAGAATTTTTATTCATAAAATAAATGACATGAAATAACAACTTCACACTTTCAAACTTTTTTGTTTTTAATATTATGTTGTTATGATATGTCACACTTCGATCAATGTTCGAGAATCTTTCACTTTACGTATTTAAATACGGAACTTTGTAACTTTAGAAAACAACCTCTCTCTTTAAATACTAAAGTCAAACTAGTGGTTAAAGAATGAATGGATGAGAAAGACCGCCAAAAGTACCTTGTATATGTACTTGAATGAGTTATGAGAAGATACGTTCATTTTAAGTAGTAGTTGATAAACCATAAACAAAAATAATAATTTATAAATATTGTTTTATTTTAGACCTAATTATGTAAATTTTTAATAATTATTACATTCTTATTTTTTGTTTGTGATAACAAGCAAATTCACATTCCAAAATTCAATTGTCAGACCGAAGTAACCACGGCCTAGTATTTTTACTAGACCGTGACTAGTACCCAAGGAATTTATATTATATAAATTCCTTGCCAGTACCATAAACCATTACATTCAAAGATTATAATATATTTATATAATAATTACAGTCAATGGGTACGTTCGCGGGCACTCTTCTAATTGATAATTCATCACTTTTATAGGAGCGCATGAGTAATTCATACTTTTTTATCTATGCATTCCACAGACCACATGCGCGGAAATGATACTTCTTTAATCAAAAACTGAATTTAACTGTCGAACTTTAGTAAATAATTGTTTGCTATTGTTCATAAAAGATAAAAAACAAAATTATCTTCTTACATTTATTCACTACTTATTATTTTTATTAAAAACTGGTAAATAAAAAACTATTGCGCATTTTCCATTTCCGTTTCCGCGCATGTGGTCTGTGGAATGCATAGATAAAAAAGTATGAAGTACGCATGCGCTCCTTTAAAAGTGATAAATTATCAATTAGAAGAGGGCGCGCGAACGTACCCAATGTCACTTAACAAAACGAATCTTGTAAATATATAGTCTTTCAGTGTTTCAGTTACATATAATGTTAAATAAAATGTAATGTATTTTCACGTTTTAGTTTAAATGTGAAAAGATAACTCTGTTCTAGTCTATTCATACCTTTACTTAAAAAGTTTTTATTATAACCTAATATGAATGTAAATAATATCTTAAAAAATATTATAAGATCTCGAACAGCAAATGTTTTTTTCAAAAGATGGAAAAGTTCAGAAAAAGAATTGGCCACATACGATCCCTTTCTAGCGAAACCAAAAAAAAACAAGGAAACTTATTTGGAAGTGATAAAAATGTTCGAAGAACGAGATACTAGGAGACGTGGTCACGTCGAATTCATTTATGCGGCTCTAAGTAGAATGAAAGAATTTGGAGTGCAGAAAGATTTAGAAGTATATAAAGCTTTAATAGATGTTCTGCCTAAAGGAAAGTTTATTCCAACAAATATTTTTCAAGCGGAATTTTTACATTATCCTAAACAGCAACAGTGTGCCGTTGATTTATTGGAGCAAATGGAAGATAATAGTTAGTTTTCGTTTTTTTTTTATCAATAAACTAGGTGTTTTTCAGCAACCGGCTCGGGAGCCGGTTCGACCTGGGGGTCGAACAGTACTATGTGTACACACAACCCACCTCTGGAGTTGTGCCACAAAAATATAGCATTGTGAAGAGATATACTACAATCTTTTCAACATACAATTTCTCAATGTAAACATTTTAACACAACTCTAGTGAAAAAAATGACATTGATACATATTAATTATTTTATTTATGATTAAAATACGTCTGTTTTATTACTTCATAGCTTATTGCAAAATATTAATTTATAATGGTTTTTCTTAATAGAGGTAATGCCAGATTCTGAAATGGAGCAGATGTTGTTAAACATATATGGTCGACGAGGCATACCACTTCGTAAGTTCTGGAGAATGATGTACTGGATGCCCAAATTCAAAAATCTTAGTCCCTGGTACTTACCAGAGAAGTTGCCTACTGATACCTTGGAATTGGCAAAACTAGCTATACAAAGAATAACATCAGTTGACCCAGATACTAAAATTGATATTTGGCAGGTGATGATTGATATTATCTATTATATTTTAATTCTATAATTTTATCATTTATTTGTTAGCATATCATATGATATACGACATTTTGACGACGCGTTGGCGCAGTGGTCACAGCAACTGGCTGATGTGCTAGCAGTCAAGGGTTCGATCCCCGCACATGACAAATATTTGTATAGGCCATACAGATGTTTGTCGTGGTCTGGATGTTTGTGCTTGTGTATTGTGTTTCTGGGCCCCCACACAGGATTCACATCCTACTGGGAACCGTTGAGTGTGAGATGTTTATTATTTATTATTATTTATTTGCTAGACCAAATCTAAATATATGTATTCTGTTGGTATGATTAATGCAACCAACAATGTAGAGAAAACAAATTGAAACCACATGCTTTGTCATAAAGTTACATTAAAAAAAGATTACTTTAACTATATATAATAATAATCATAATAAGTTAATTTAGTATTCAAAAATTATTTTCTTAGTTAAAATCTACTGCTTGTTACATAACGTTATTTTTGTCAGACAGAAGAAATAGAAGCTTCATTAGATAAAACATGGGTTGTAAGTGCTCAAAGTCGAGTACAACAAGTATTGTTAGCTGAGCAGCCTATAGATGAACCACTGACAATAAAAGGACCTTTTAATATCTATTTAAATGATCAAGTGGTCACATACTTCATTCTTCTCGGAAAAATTAGGCCTGAGTATAAAGACGATACTGATTTAGATGGTATGTACTAAAGATAAAAAATAATAAGAAAGACATTCATTGCATTTTTTTTATTCTGCTTTGTATGAAGTCATATGTCCATTATTACATTTTTAGTAACTAGATTTATTGTTGTTGTTTTTGTTTTTTTTATATTTATTATTATTTTATAACATTTTCTAACCAATGTTTTTATTTCACCTAGATGTGTCAAATATTCAGAAGCCACCTGGTATACCTGGTGTAATTGGAAGAGTAACCCTGCCTCAAGTTAAAAGCACAGTACATGAACAAGACGATGGTACAATAGTTGCAGTTTGTGCGACAGGTTTGTCAAACAACAAGTATAATTAATTTCTACTACAAAATCTAAGATACATTATTCAAATAATATTATAATAATATATTTTAACATACACACACGGTCGTCTGCTCCTAGGGTAGGCAACTTTAAGCTAGGTAACAGTCAACTAATATAATTATGTAAATATATATACATAATTTTTTTGTAATTTTATATATACATACATAATATACAAATATTACACCTAGACTCAGGTCAGGAATCAACCCCATAACCATAGAGCGGAAAGCAGAGTCACTGCCAACTGCATCAACAAGCCAGTAAATTCTATTTTTATTATAAGTATTGTTATATTAACATTTTAACAAGTTATTGAATAGTTGATCAGTTAAACTACCTTATTATCATAATAATTATGGTATGAACGTAATTTATTTAGTATACATTTACAAAGCTTTTGCATAATTTGCAGATTATAACATAATTATATTATGGTAAAACATTGTTACAGGAACATCATCAAGAGATTCTTTGCTATCATGGATCAGGCTTTTAGAAAGTCATAATAATCCACTCCTAGCTAATATACCAGTAATATTTACTCTTATAGCTCCACCAACAGATGTTTCATTATTTGATACACAACAAGATGTTAATGAAACAAAGGAAGAAAATGTTAATTCAACAAATTAGAGTACAGTTTTGTATACTTTAGATGCTATATTTATTAATAATATGATTTTCTGTTAAAATTGTTTTATTTATTTACATTTATACAGCTTACATTATATAAAATAATTTATTATTTACATATTTTACAAATATAACCTATAATTAAATACAGATGATACAGACTCATGTCGGAGAGCTTGATTCACTAGTAACAGTTCATATAATTTCATGGAACATTTTACTCCGTCCATGAAATCCAAAAGTTATGTTAAGTCCACTCATAATCCTCATCAATTTCAAAGGATATGGTACCCCACTGTCAGGTGATATTGTGCCAGTCTGCTTGAGGAAGGAGATAGGTCTCATTGTCACTTCTCACCACGGAAACCCCAGCGCCATAATATGGAATAACATATGCCGATCCATCTGATGGCCCAACAACCTGAAAACATACTTATTTAAAATTGATTTCCTTAAAGAAACCAACTTGACATTTAAAATACATACATAGATAATGGCAGCTTTTTAAGCTTGGTAAAATGATTATTGTTGAACAATAACTCAAAAATGAGTATAAAAGCTTCCTTAAACAAATGATAATTTAATTTGACATATTTTTATATTAATGTTCAATATTAACTTTTTTTAGTACCTGTGCTGCAATAAGTATAATGTCTAGCAGTTGGCCAAGGAACATGAAGCCAAGTGTACATAACTTAGCTAAACCAATGCCAGGGTAACCCAGATAGAATCTGTCCAAACCAAACATCCCTAGGAAGACTGATAGCAACAGAGCTATCTCTAGAGAATAGCCATTCCTGAAATATACAAAATAATTTATTTAAATCACATTTTCATTCTATATAAATGTTCTTATAGTAAGTAATAAATTCATATATAATAAAATATACATAAAATTGAAATACTTGTTGTTGGTAAATATATCAATGAACTGTATATCACACAAAACAGCTTGACTGCAATTTGGGATTTTTTTTTATATAAAATTTTAATTAATATTTTTAAAAAAAGTTCTTTATCAACTTTCAACAATACAATATATAAAATACAATTTTGTTAATTTACACCCAAGATAAAAATATACAGATGCAAATGTTTACTACAACACCCAATTTATTGAAGCGTTTACATTTAAATATAAAAATGTCTTTCAGGTTAGCTAATATGTAGTAATTTTTAAAAAACATGCAATAAATTTAAAATTAATTAAAACGTAACTCACGTCCATTTGCAGGGTAATTTCCTTCTAAATGTAGAATTGTTTGTTTCATTGCATATTATTCCATCTGCTGCTATACATTGTACTGTAATTTTTTTTTAATTTAGTGGTACCTTCAATAATCTAGATAGAGTGTGGCATTTATGAATTAGAAGTTACCTTCAGCTTCACCTTCTGAAGCAACGTCCTTTCCTTTAGTACAGCCGCGATATTGTTGAGTGTCTGGATCTATTTGATTTAAACTAGGATCAGGACAAATATATTGTCCTAATCTCAAGGTACTACAATCTACTACTACATTTTTATCGCCTTTAACTTCATCAGATGCGTACGTTACACAAAATAATGACAAATAACTTATGATAAATAAAGACAACATTGTGTAAAGGTAGAAAACGGTGCGAGATATCTTGTTATAAATTTAATTGTTACAAAGTGTATAAAATTAAAAGATAAATCGGTTTTTTATGCTAAATAGCACTGAGGACATATTATAAAACTGCACTGAAAATAAGTCACTTCACATTTTTACTTAGTTTTTATCAAAGAGTATATAAGTAGTTTTTATCGCATATGACAGTATGATAGGGGTGTGCGATAGTTATCGATAATTCGTAACTACTCGATAATTTTTCTTTCGATAATTATCGATCGTTATCGATAATTGTGATCCGATAATTATCGATAATTTTTCATTCGATAATTATCGATAAGTTTTCATCCGATAATTATCGATAATTTAGTTTGATCCGATAATTATCGATAATTGTTTCCGATAATTATCGATAATTGTTTTTGGATCCGATAAGTATCGATAATTGTGATTCGATAATTATTGTAATGTGTTAGTCGATTGTTATTGAGTAATAATTTTGAAAGGGAGAAGCGACGACCTTTTTTTTTTGCCGTCCGATAAGTGTACCGATAACATCGGCACACAAAAAAAAAATTGTCTGTACACCGGGCGCCACCTATCTACGGGCATGTTTTTCGACCCGCTGAATACGAATTTCAAGTCAATTTAGGCCCTCCAGCCTTTAATTTCGAGTAAATTGCAAAAAAAACCCAAAAATAGCGAAAAATCGATGTTGTGGCAAGAAAAAAATATTTTGAGATCTAAGGCAAGAATAATTCTCATGTATTTTGATCTGTTAAATACTAATTTCGATCGTACTTTAATCATAAACTGTTTAAAATCTAAAAAAAAAAATGTAAAAAATCATCAAAAATTGTAAAAATCGAAGAAAATAGGGATTATCTTGGTATAATTTAATTTTTAATACCAAGAGACCCGGATTGACTAAGATTTTCATATAATATGCTTGGTCTGATTCTGCAATAAATGTGGCCCATAGTTCCCTCAAACATTCATAAAATTGCAAAAAATCGATAAAATAGCAGAAAATTACTGCTATAAGGTCGGAAAATTGTTTATAACGGGAACCACGGAGTATAGATACCAGAAGTGCGAACGGTATAGCATTTTTCGCGTTATTTATGTACACAATAATCTAGATAGACAAGTGTGGCATTTATGAATTAGAAGTTACCTTCAGCTTCACCTTTTGAAACAACGTCCTTTCCTTTAGTACATATTATATACAAACCCAGTTCTCTTTTTTTTTTATTCAGGAGGTACCGATACTATTGTTATTATTACAAGTAAATACGGACTGATTAACCTGGGTCGTGAATTTAAAAAATAATTAAATTAACTATAATTTATTTTTATTTTTATTAAAGTTATGGTTGCCGAAAGGCAAATGAAAATTTAGGAAAAGTGTCTTTATTGACTTCCGCGTAAGTATATATTTTAACGAGTACTTATTAGAAAGTAGCGTTCCCTACCGGCAAAATAACTGTGCCCTAATTTAGGATGCCGTTCTTTCAACATTACGTTCGTTGTACCTTCGTATAGTTAGCAGGTAAAATGATCATTTCTTGATTATAATTACAGAACTCACTAGGGCACAGATCAGGCAACTTTAGGTAATCATGTTTTCACTTTAGGCAACAATAATTTGTTTATAATTAATGAAAAACCATTGAACGTATAGTTAGCAGAAATAGGTTAATGTTTAAAGTTCTACTGTTGCATTTGGTAGGGCATAGTTTGGGCAAGATTAGGCAATTGTTTTAGATTTTATGAAGCAATAATTAGTAACAATATAATAGGAATTAAAAAACATGTCCCTAGCAGAAAATAATATTTAGAACCGCTGTAATCACTACCCTGCTGCAAATATTTCATAGAATATCATATAATTCATAGAATAAATGATCCTTCTACCTGCTAACTATACGGAAGACTTAATTAAAGGTGATAACAACATTGACAATATTTGGTAACAACAAAGAAAAAAGATAATTATTCGGTATCGCGCCACCACCGATTTTGAGGCTGATTTTTTTTAGAGGTGCGTTATGACTTCAAAATATCATAACTAGTGTTGTTCTTGTTATGATGGCGTATGACATTTTTGGACGTAAAAAAAAAATTTAAAAAAATTATCGTACTTTAAAAAAAGTTTCGTATTATTCATACGATTATCGAAAGATTTTTTTTAATTGTTATGTTGTTAGAGGTTTTTTTTTTATTGATAGGTTGTTAGGTCTTTTTTTTTTGTTAGAACAGTTACAATCGTAAAGGTATTTATACATCTATAGTTACAACGCGTCAACTTTGTTAAAACTAGAATTAACGCTCAAAAAAGAATTAAAAAAAGACCTAACAACCTATCGATAAAAAAAATAACGTAACAACATAACATTAAAAACATATCTTTCGATAATCGTATAACAAAAAAAAAATTAAATTGCGTGTACTAGCGTACACTCGTAAGAAGTGAAACTTATAATAAAAAAATTGTTGCCTGTAAAGTCGGTTTACAGACGATAATTTTTACGTGATAACGTCATAAGAAAATATAGATGTAGAATTGTATACTTTTATGAATCGAATTGAATTATTATCACATATATAATATGATAGTGTGTATTACTTTACATATATATGATAGTGTAGTACTTTATATATATATATATATATGATAGTGTGATATTCAAGATTTTCCAATCTGAGTTATTTTGTTAAGGATAGGAAGATGATAGGAAAAGTAGGAAATCAAGGGGAGTGTTTCAAGTGGTACTCCCTACCAAACAATTGACAAATTACAAAACAGTAGGGGTGTGCGATAATTATCGATAATTCGTAAATACTCGATAATTTTCCATTCGATAATTATCGATAAGTATCGATAAGTGTTATTCGATCATTTTGATCCGATAATTATCTATAATTTTTCATTCGATAAATATCGATAACTATCGACCGATAATTATCGATAACTTTCGTCAACTATCGATAATTTTTATCCGATAATTATCGATAACTGTCGCCAACTATCGATAACTTTTTCTTCGATAACTATCGATAACTGTTCATACGATAATTATCGATAACTATCGATAAAACGATTCGATAATCATCGATAGTAAAATTATCGATATTTATTATCGATGAACATCCCTACTTCTAACAAACAATTGACAAATCACAAAACGGGGTGTGCGATAATTATCGATAATTCGTAAATACTCGATAATTTTCTATTCGATAATTATCGATAATTATCGATAAGTGTTATTCGATAATTTTGATCCGATAATTATCGATAATTTTTCATTCGATAAATATCGATAACTATCGACCGATAATTATCGATAACTTTCGTCAACTATCGATAATTTTTATGCGATAATTATCGATAACTGTCGCCAACTATCGATAACTTTTTCTTCGATAATTATCGATAACTGTTCATACGATAATTATCGATAACTATCGATAAAACGATTCGATAATCATCGATAGTAAAATTATCGATATTTTTTATCGATGAACATCCCTACTTCTACCAAACAATTGACAAATCACAAAACAGTAGGGGTGTGCGATAATTATCGATAATTCGTAAATACTCGATAATTTTCCATTTGATTATCGATAATTATCGATAAGTGTTATTCGATGATTTTGATCCGATAATTATCGAAAATTTTTCATTCGATAAATATCGATAACTATCGACCGATAATTATCGATAACTTTTCCTACGATAATTATCGATAAAACGATTCGATAATCATCGATAGTAAAATTATCGATATTTTTTATCGATGATTATCCCTACTTCTACCAAACAATTGACAAATCACAAAACAGTAGGGGTGTGCGATAATTATCGATAATTCGTAACTACTCGATAATTTTCTATTCGATAATTATCGATAAGTGTTATTCGATATTTTGATCCGATAATTATCGATATTTTTTAATTTGATAATTATCGATAACCATCGACCGATTAATTATCGATAACTTTCGTCAACTATCGACAATTTTTATCCGATAATTATCGATAACTGTCGCCAACTATCGATAACTTTTCCTCCGATAATTATCGATAACTATTCATTCCATAATTATCGATAACTATCGATAAAACGATACGATAATTATCGATTGTAAAACTATCGATATTTTTTTCCGATGAACATCCCTACAAAACAGTTCGCGTGTAGATTGCGTGGCGCCACTGTCTCTTTTACTCGAACGCGGTCCGATGGAGTGTAAGACAGAACGCTTAGGCTAATCGTGCCTCTCTATCGCTTGTTCTGCGCTCTCGCTCACTAATTGTGACAATGATGACGTCATCTTCTTCGAACGGGCACCCCTTCATCAAACTAGACGTTATCACGTCAAAACAGTTTACTTTTTATACGATCGTAATTATATGAGTCCTGTGTTTGCGTTCGGACATATTTATATTCGAATTACCTACTCACTATAGAATACATCATACAATAACTGCAAACTTCTATATAGTGATACTTAATTTCACTCAAGAATCTTAGAGATTGCTAGCGCAGTGGCTGCCAACGCGAATTGAATTTCGTATATCGCTCGAGAGCTGCAAGTTCAAAACCCTGCGAGAGCCACATTTTCTAGCATTCAAAATTTGATATTTGATTTATTTAGTTTAAGTATTTATTTATATATATAGGATTTCATCTACTACCACTCGGAATCTTCCTTGCGCATGTGTTTATTGAAAAACGACTGAAATACGCAATAATCAAGAACAAGATGGCGCGTAACGCAAGATGGCGCGTAACGAAAAAATCTTTCCAACCCCGATAAAGAAGTTTCACTTCAAAAATTTAAATATAATATTATTCATACGTTAATTTAAAAAAAAAAATTCAAGTCAAAAAAGGTCATGCGTCATCATGAAAACACTAGTTATGATGTTTTGAAGTCATAAAGCACCTCTAAAAAAAATTCTGCCCCATTATGGCTGGTGAAGCGATAACGAATAACTACGATAATTTAAAAAAAAATTTAAGTCAAAAAAAGGTCATGCGCCATCATAACAACACTATAGTCATCGAAATATAATAAGCCCGTTTTGACATTTGAGAAAGACCCTAGAACGTAACTTGTAACGAAACTGTACGAAACAATAAAATGATGATTAATTACATAAAGTGTTTTTAAAAAATACATACATTGTTGTGGCTCATTAAATAATATGATAGAATATATTGCGAGTATTCTTTTTGCGCTTAGTTTATTGTAGCATGCAATTTCTAATTATTACGAAATGTCTCAAAAATAGTTACGTTCTAAGTCTGTTTTTTTTAAATACTAGTGTTGTAACCAATTAATTTCTGAATTTCACCAGCTTCATTCGATTTTAATAGTACATACAATTTTGTAGTAATCTTTACTGTAAAAAGCGGCCAAGTGCGAGTCGGACTCGCCCATGAAGGGTTCTGTAGCAGCAAGTAACATTATATAAAGTTTTTGTTTTTTTTTTATATTTGAGTTGATTGAATGAAAGGTAAATTGCTGTTTACGATTTATGACGTATTAAAAAAAACTACTTACTAGATCTCGTTCAAACCAATTTTCAGTGGAAGTTTGCATGGTAATGTACATCATACATTTTTGTTTAGTTTTATCATTCTCTTATTTTAGAAGTTACAGGGGGCACACATTTAACTACTTTGGAAGTGTCTCTCGCGCAAACTATTCAGTTTAAAAAAATATACAGAGTGACTGGTAAATTACTATCCATATTTAAGGAGAATACTCGGTACATGATTCTCATTCGAATTATGTAAAAAAAAAAATAGGTACTTAATTTTTGACCAAATTTTCATAAATTTCAATTCAAGTAAATGAAGCGTTGTCACTCTACAGTCATGCCGGCGGCACGTGCACAGGTGTTGTACTGTGCCGCTTGTTCACATCTAAAAATTGCCAAACTTCACATCATTTACCTAGTCAACAAATTTGTTGCTTAAACGAGTAAAATATCTTAGTATTTATGCCTATCCTAAGCCAGGATTAAAGTATTAAGGGGGACTGGATCATTCTTGTTTATCCTGCTACCCTGTTAACACGTGGCGGCGTTTGGACGTAGGTAAACTACCTGTTTAGTGTCGAAAGTGCAGCTAGCTGCTAGGGTGTCCAGACGACGTGTACATAATTGGATAATTGTTGAGTAACTTTAAAATCAAAATCAAAATCAACTTTATTCAAATAGGCCCTACGAGCACTTTCGAATCGTCATTTTACAAAATTAATATTGTAGTGATTATTATTATTTTTTGTAAAAGTAAAGCTACCACCGATTCGGAATGTAGATTCTGCAGAGAAGAATCGGCAAGAAACTCCGCAGTTACTCTTTTGAAAATAATATATAAACTGTGTTTTAGTACAAAATTAGTAATATCTTGCATGAAATACAGCGCCACTAAGTCCACACGTCTTTATCAGCTAAATAATCCTGGACCGAATAATAAGCTTTATCTATTAACTTTTTTTTAATAAATTCTTTAAATTTATTATGAGACAATTCCAGAATTGTTTGTGGGATTTTATTATACATGCGAATACCATAACCCAGAAAGGAGACGTTTACTTTGCGCAGTCGGAAGCTTGGAGTTACAATTTTGTTATTCCTTCTAGTGTTTACAGCGCGATTAATACTATTTATTTCAAAACAACGAATATTCTGGTGGATATATATAATATTGTTATAAATATACTGCGACGCAACCGTTAATATGTCTACCTTTGGAAAAACATCCCGTAGGGAGACTCGAGCTCCAAGATCGTAAATGCCGCGAATAGCCCTTTTTTGTAAAATAAATACAGTCTCAATATCTGTAGCATTACCTCACAGTAACAGACCGTAAGACATTATACTATGGAAATAGCTAAAATATATTAAACGCGCAGTAGCAACGTCGGTCAGTTGTCGTACTTTTCTAACAGCGAAAGCTGCGGAGCTGAGTCTACCATTCAAGGATGACAAATGGGAATTCCACTGAAGTTTTGAGTCCAAATTTATCCCTAAGAATACTGTAGTATCATTGACAATAAGCCTCTCGTTATTTATTTTTAAATTATAATTTGGATGTTTAACATTAGGCAACGAAAATACAACGCACTTAGTTTTTTTGGCGTTCAAGACGAGGTTGTTTGTTTTAAACCAATCCTGAATTCGAAATAAAGAGCTGTTCACGTCATCATAATTTACTTTTTTCCTATCAACTTTAAATATAAGTGATGTGTCATCTGCAAACAACACTATATCACAAATATCTTTAACGTAAAATGGCAGATCATTTATGTATATTAAAAAAAGAAAAGGACCTAGAATCGATCCTTGTGGAACGCCCATTTTTAGCACAGATCCAGAAGACATCGTTCCGTTTATTGATACATGTTGCATTCTATTAGATAGATATGAAGCAATGAGATCAAGAGCTTTACCATTAACACCGTAATATTCTAGTTTACTTAATAAAATCCCGTGGTCCACGCAATCAAATGCCTTTGATAAGTCACAAAATACACCAATAGCATTTTGTGACCTCTCCTTTACTTAAAGGTTTATTAATATTTACCTGTTTTTTTTACATAATTCGAATGAGAATCATGTACCGAGTAGTCTCCTTCAATATGGATAGTAATTTACCAGTCATCCTGTATATTAGAAACCTCAATATTATTTTTGAAGACATATTCATAGAATTCATAGATACACGTATGGGTTTGATAAAAAATTTTTTTTGAGTTTCAATTCTAAGTCAAGACGAATCAAACGAGCCGAAACTCGATGGGGTTGCATCGTTTCATTACATAGTTCCATCATTCAGTTTTCATCTTAACCTCCGCTCTCAAAAGGATAACAAGTTGAGCATACCAACAAGTAATTCAAATTCTTACTATAACTCTTTCTCTATAAAGGCAGTAAGACTGTGGAATGAGCTTCCAGCTGAAATTCGTCAATCTCCATCTATATCTGTCTTCAAAAACCGTGTTAAGAAGTTTTACTTATCTATGATTTGAATACCTACCCTCTACTATTTATGTTTGTAACCTGTATCTACCTTTTTTTTTATGTACCGTGCATATGTATATTTTTTGTATCAATTATGTCTAAAGTCGTTACATACATAACTTCGGTTATGTATGTAGTGGCATGTGTTTGTATGTATATATATATGTATATGTATATATTTATGTATTTATGTATTTATGTGTATATGTATGTATATGTGTATATATTGGCTGTATATGCTACATAAATTCGTACCATTAGGATTGCACAAGCCCGTTACATTAGAAGATTCTTTCTTGTGGGTAGTCTGGAAGAGATCACTATTTAGTGATAAGACCGCCCGTTGCATGCTCTGTACTAAATCAGTAAGCTTTGCGTTTTGTATAATTTTGTATTTTTTTTTTAAGTGTGCAATAAAGTTATTTATTATTATTATTATTATAGTTCCTATGACCACCTTCCAACTCCATCATCAGACCCTAGTTACTATTGAAAAACAAACTAATCGTCAACACGATTCAAACGAGCCCAAACTCGATGAGGTTGTGTCGTTTCATTGCGAAATCCCTATGGCCACCTTCTAGCTCCTGCATCAGATCAGCACCATCTCATCATAATATTGCATTGTCACGCGATTTACACATGTATTCAAAATTTCAGCTCAATTGGTAACCGGGAAGTGGGTCAAATTTAATTTGCAAGATTACATAACAAACATCGGGACAGACAGACATTTTTGGTTTCTCATCTCATCATTGTTCCCTAGCGCGCCAAAAGAAGTATAACTTAAAAAAAAATTGATTTGAATTGTTCGATGATTTATCGTTCAAAAGGAAATCACTAACCAAATTTTTACCTGGCTCCCTGACCATAACTCTTTTTCGTGACACAAAATTCGTAAGACCCCCCCGTTTATATAGAAGTTTCACTTCAATAATGATAAGTAAACAAAAAATCAACGACAAGATGAAGCTAAAAACTTACCTGAAAAATACGCGATAACTTTTGTCTCTAATTAATTTTAAGTTTTATGATATAGAAATAAAATTTAACAGATATCTGGTTGAATAGAAATAAGGTTAACTATACGTAGCAACTTAGGTATGAGCTTTATGTTGCGACTATTGGATGTACCTACCCATATGCTATAGGTCCGGAAATGTTTCGGACATTGCAGAGCAAACTAACACTGACCGAGATTTAATTTCCGGTAGCACTTCCCGAGCTGAAGTTAAAATCATATTTAAATATCAAAAAGAAGTTCACTAAACACTCGATTATATGGATATAACTTTTATTACTTTTTTATTTTTGTGAACTTAAATAACAAATATCTATTCTGAAATCTATAATATAAAAATAAGTCGGGTTTTCCTTCCTGACGCTATAATTCCAGAACGCATGAACCGATTTCCACGGTTTTGCATTCGTTGGAAAGGTCTCGGGCTCCGTGAGGTTTATAGCAAACAAAATTCAGGAAAAATTCAACAGAAAAGCAGGAAAACAGGGAAAATCATTTTTCACATACAGCGCCATCTCTAATACATAGCATGTACTACAAACCAATATGGTTTCGCATGGTGGTGGAGCAGATGGCGCCAGTACGTGGTGTGAGCACGATCGAGCTACTAGATAGCTCGATCGTGGGTGTGAGTATCCCTCACGAAAATAAGTACGTTTCATTTTAAGTAGTTTAAGTTTCCTTTTCAAATATAAAACAAAAAATGTTACAAAAAACGAAGCCATCTGGTGACGAAACGGAGTTCGCCGGGTTTGCTAGTTTGTTTATAAACTATGCATTTTTAGTTTTCTATTTACAAAGAATACAATAAGTAACTAACGTTTTTTAAAGTTTTTATATAAAGAAAATTAATTCGATGTCATGAGTAAAACGTGCGATTTTGTAAAAACAATATGTCCGATACTTCTCTGAATTGCTGGTACTTGAATTGATCGAGAGCTCTTATTGCTTGATAGTTGAGTACAACGGTCCTCACAATTTCGACCTGAATTAATTTTATAGCCGTATAAAATAAAATGAAAGTGTTTGGGTAATGTTTTTTTTTTTTTGAATTTATTTTGTATTACTTAATTATTATTTTTTTGTAACAACCTAACAACACTACAACATTTAATATTTAAATAATGTCTCTATTAGAAGCTTTACTATTTATTATCCAAGCTCTTCTTTCCATTTTATGTATTTTCATTTTTTAAAATTTAATTTGAATAAAAAATTAACTGACTTAACAAGTATGCTTAATTAAAAAAATCCAAAAACCCGACTGCGTAAAATACTCTTATTATAAACTAAAAAGAATAGAAGAAAGAAAAAGAAAGAAAAAAGAAAAGAAAGAAATATGTATGTATATATGTATGTATGTAAATACATACATACATATATACATACATACATACACTCGAAAAACATTTACCCTTTTTTACCCTTTTTTACCCTCCTTCTGTCGTAGTCGGGTAAAAAAGAAAGACACTAATTCGAAAAATTAACTAAATTAAATTTTAATAAAGAATGTTGCTTCACAAGTTACGCATTAGGTATCGCGTGTTTTAGTGGGTATTCTGAGTTCGCAGTCAGCGAGTCCCACATACCCGTCGCCTTCGGATGGCAGGATGCGTAAACGCATGTCACAGCGTCAAAAAAAGGTATCGCGTGCGAAGATTAGCGATGTGGGCAGAAAAGAGGTTTGGAACCACCCTTAAAAAAATTTTTTTCATCGTAATTAGTTATTTTTCGTTTTCTTATATAGTTATTATTTTTTAAATATTTAAGTATATTAGTAGTTAAGTATTCTATATAGTTTTTTTTTTTTTTTTTTTTTTTTTTTATTGTAGTCGCATTTTTCCCTTTTTTAGTGTAAATATACCTACGTAGTTAGTACCATGTAAGGCTTAGGTCTTCTTATGACACTACTGAGTTGTTTTCTTATGCCCTTATCTCCTAACCGATCAGAAATTCCTTGGCTTTCACCTAAATGAGTTATGAAATATTCACAAACAATTTACGAGCCTATATTTCAGGAGGTTGCTCGATTTTTAAGTGTTTCCGTGAAAATGATGAGCCTTTTAGTTTCAGATAGTTATGTGATATTATAACACATACATACGGTACATATCCAATAAACGAAAGTTACTAATATGTTTTCTCTGTTTCATTATCAAACTTCACTTTATCAGTTCGATATTTCTATTCCCAATGTATGAAATCAAAAGTTGTAGTTTATCCGCCGGGCTGCTCCTGTCGCCTACTAGTCGACAAGATTTTACTCTTATTACTGGAGGTTAAACATAATTCCTGCTGATAATGATCTTTCTGATAGCCTGTCAGTAATTTATATGCGAGACAAACGTTTTCAGCCACCAGTGAAATTGGTTCTTAAAGTAGATATTTATTTTTTGTATCAGTCAAGCATACTTTTGCCTTGCCGATTGTTTTTTGATATAAGAAAAAAAAAAACAAGCTTGTGCCGTATTATAACTAAGTTGAAATTGAAGGTAGTAGTCGACTGAAAAGATTTATATATCTCAGATGAAGTTATTAAATATATATATATATATATATATATATATATATATATATATATATATATATATATATATATATTTAATAATTAAGACAAACATCTGTACCTATGGCCTATACAGATATTTATCATTTACGGGGATCGAACCTGCGAACGCTATCGCATCTGCCCGTCGCTCTGACCACTGCGCCGATGCAATAGGTAATGAAATAGTAATTATAAATTTAGATTTCTTCTTCCGCTGTAAAATATGTACGTACTTGACCTTTTTTATTTTATAATTACACCTGCGATCAGTTAAAATTTAAACATTTAAGTATGTTTTAAACGTACATTTGAATCGTTTTTACTTTTTATATTTTATGGTTAATGTGAAGCTACTGCCGATTTGGATATATAATATCTTTATGAGTCTCCCCATCGTGCCTCGGAGAGAACTTAAAGCCGTCGGTACCGGTTGTTATCGTAGACACCTGCCGGGCTAGCATGCGTACCGAGATATCTCTTGACGAGAGAGAGAGAGAGATAATATGTCTACATCAAGTATTTTCTCGATTACCCTAACATGCGCACTACGAGAGACAAAATTCTCTGCCGAAGAAAATTAATTCCAATTACTTTATCTCGTCGATAATATTCTTCTTCAAACGTCAAAATCACGTCAAAATTCGACAAAATTACTATGTCATGTTAGCTCCCGTAGAGATAAATACCACAGATATCTAAAACTTAATGTTATCTCTTCTCAGTGTTACCATTATTAGTTGACATTATTATGTATTCTGGGCCGTAAAATTATCGTTTTTCGTTACATTTTATCGTACAAATACAATTAATAAAATTTTCACACAGATACTTTTCGACTGTTATATCTATATTCTGCCACTGAAGTGGAAACGAAGAAAAAAAAAAATGGTCATCGCCTGCACATGTCCACTAAATCTAATCTAAAGAGCCAAAGTAGATGTTTAGAAACTCAGAAAGTAAATACAGTAGGACAGCATAAGTAGTTAAAATTTCAATGACATTTGAACGGAAAAAAAATCCCAATGTTGTGCACGTTGGATTATCGTACAATTTCGACACCTCTATGTTCGATCGTACCAAGTGCTAAATTATGTGATTTGTACGATAATTATGTGACGAATGCTAACGCTGTCTCTTCTATCGACGTAACGAGAAGAGTATCACGTGCACGCATGCTAGCTACTGTAGACATAGAGAAATAATACAAGAAAAGGGGTAGACAAGATTTTGACGTGCGCGTATGCTAGCCGGCCTGTTTCATATTATTTGTAGACAAATTTTGTTAAGGTAAAATAAGTACTCAGTATTATATATTAATATTTTGGTATTCTAATAAGTATTGTGATTAAAATATTTAATTACTTTAGAATAATATAAAAAGTTATACCTACACAATACGATGCCAAATCCGATTCTTCTGCCCTCATTAGTAAATCGAAAGTTGGGAGTAAGTTTTTATAAAACGCCGCTTCTCCTATTATACTTGAAGATAACTCTTGAACAAATAGTGAGTTGCTTCAGTTCGACTAACGAATCAAGTTTTTAAAGTTTGAATATTTTACCGCCCAAATAAGATTTTAGGCCAAACTAATTTATCCTCTTGTCTTAAGAAAAACTGAATCATTATCATATTTCCCTACTTTTTTTGGGGTCTGTTTCACCGATTGCTAATAAAATCTATCTGTCACACAAATTACTGACAATTTTTATCAGGAGGTAAAATAAGCCCGTAGACTTATTTCACCGCAACTTACATACTACAACATTTAGATTCACAGATTGCGACGATATTATATATATAGGTATATATGTACCTATATAGATATACACATCAATGGAGTACCTACTTTGATACAAAATGCGATGTGTTTCCCGACAGCAAGTTGTTAATTAATAACCAGGCCGCTGTCGTTTATTATTCTGGGATTCTGGAGTTCCACAAATCAGAGAGTTGTCAATCACACGGATTGCACGTACATACTCGTATGTAGGTTTAGGTTCACTGTAGGTGGTCGAGGCACAGTGAAATCATGCTTAAAAGTGAGCGTGACCATAATCTGTAGGTGTTGTATCGAAATTGTATACCTCTCATCAGTAGGGTAGGTATGTCAATCCGTGCAATAGTATGATATCTAGTAGATAAGTTCGATTGGTGGTATGACCTGGTCGGAAAGTGTGTTGGCGATTGCATCGCATTGTAACCGAGACGTTCCTTCACTAGGAATTATTGTTACTTTATTTTAAATTTACCGATTGCTTACTAAAAGGCCGAATTATCGCTTTCTTGACTATCAATTATTATTTCTAATTGCTATTTGAAGTATTGATCTATATAAAACCCGATTTGAAAGCAATAATTACACATTTCTTGCTATTGCCTTACTAATTTAAGTTACATGAACGCGGTGGTAACAGTTTGGCCTTGTTGGGTATAAGCGATAACGTGGTAGTTATGTGATCGAATTTCTGATTATTGGTTCGCATATTAGGTATATACGGTTATATAGGTATCGCTTTTTATTTAATCCAATAAAATTAATTAAAGTCAAAACAAAACTCACACTTCACGCTCACAAAACTTTTGATAAACTGACAATATATCCCTGTACATGTACCTATGACATGAATCGTCCAATCTCTGATGTAATCATGTAAATACGATGCCATTGAAGTATAATATTTATATATTCTGCCGATGTTATTTTCATCGAAACATAATTTCGTAGTTTTTATTTTAAATGTAAACATGGTAAAATATAAATACTTACCAATATTTTCAATTAAAATATCTCCGTCTAAAGTAAAGTAATCATCATCATCATCATATTAATCATTGGATGTCCATTGATAAACGTAAGCCTCCCCCATCGACATCCAGAGCGATCAGTTCGAAGCAGCTTCCATCCGACGGCTTCTTGCGACTTTCCTCAAGTCGTCTGTCCATCTCGCGAACGGCCGTCCGACGCTGCGCCTGCCGGTACGTGATGTCCAATCGAGAACCTTTCTGCTCCATCGGCCGTCAGTTCTACGAGCTATGTGCCGCCCACTGCCACTTCAGCTTGCAAATCTGTTGGGCTATGTCAGCAAGCTTTGTTCGTCTGCGGATCTCATTTCTTATTCGATCTCGCAGAGAAATACCAAGCATAGCCCTCTTCATTGCACGCTGTGCGACTTGTAGCTTGTTTAAAAGGCCCATAGTCAGAGACCACGTCTCAGATCCGTATGTCATAACTGGTACCTAATACACATTGGTTTGACAGACTTTGAAGTCGAAAGTCTGGCACTGAGGTATGGTGGATGAAAAGACGTTTTTAATTTCCCGAATGCTGCCCATCCTAACTGAATTCGACGATTGACCTCCATTTAAAAGTTGAACCAATTTTACCAATTTTACTTTTGTACAAATGTACTCGTCAACAACTTCGAGAATAGAATTTCCAACCGATATCGGGGTGGGCACGACATGGACATTCGACATGATTTTTGTCTTCTCCATGTTAATTTTAAGGCCCACGTATTGAAAAACTCCATCGAGGTAACAGAGCGTAATGCTGAGGTTTTCTAGGGATTTTAAAAATAAAGCAATAAAATGTAATATTTTACAATATTTATTATTCGCTATTTAACTATTACAAAATACATTAACACATGTTTAGGTAATAGAAAACATAACGTAAGAAATATAAGCAAATAATACAGTGATATAAACATTAACGAAACCATAATTTACTTGAATAATAGTTTAACGAATGTAAGTTTTATGTATAATATTACCTTCAAAATCAGAGTAAATGCGCCTTCTAAGCTAATGCGATCCATATTCGACTACACTTCGACTGGTGTGACAGCAGTCAAGCGTTAATTTAGTTAAAAAAGATGGTATTTAATATTCTTTCTATATTTTTTCGTCTATTCGTCGTTCTTCGTTAGTTTTATTTTGATGTTATACAATAATATCAAAATAAATATATGGTAATATTTCAATAATTAAAAACTAAAATTAATAATTATTAATTTAACGTATATGCATCGTTGGATTTTTTATTTACTCATTTAAAAAAATAAGCCATTGCACTTTGCAGTGCAGTGTGTATGTTTTGTAATTGGCACATTAATATTCTCGCCTATAATTATTTATTATCAGTAAAATTTATGAAATTTAATTATAAAGTCATCTAAATCACGGTTTTGTCAACGTTTATATGTCATATAATATTTTAATGTAGTCACAATTAACTTTATTAATTCTAATAACAATATTAATTCATTCCTATTTTATTTTCGAAGCACGTTCTTTGTAGAACAATCATCAGCCCCGCCAACCAGTGAATGATGGAGACCTATGAATAAAATAAACACAATTATTATTAAATTTATTATTAATTATAATACTGTGGATAATAATGTATTGACTGTAACTTTGTGGAGAGAATTTTTGACATCGTATTGCTCTATTTACACACAGAGTATTATTCACATACAATTTATTCATAGAAAAGAGTACAAGACTTTCTCACATTGATGTTAGAATTTGGATCTGGCTTTAATGAAAGATTATTTGGGTCAGGAAACAACGATAACGCTCGTTATAATAAATAAGACGTAAATATTTTAAAAGTTACAAATATATACTTACGTATTGAAAGTGGGTGCGGGTTGCGGCGACTGACCCGACTGTTGCGCTAGGTTGCCGAATGTTAACGTGTTTTGTGTCGCCAGACTCTCGAAAGTGGCATTCGATTGAGTTGGTGACCCGAAGCCTGGATTAAAAATATATTGTTGTTATAAATTATCACACGCGGCTATTACACATTTGTTGCGATCAAATTTTAATAAGCACATCAAAAAAAAATTTAAACGAATGAAACATTACGTTAAATATTAACGAAACAGGAACGATAATCGTCATTGTGGATTAAACCACTCGGATGTGATGCTATAACACTCTTCAAGATAATCAGAATAACCATAAAAATTTAATTAGTAAAAAAGAGAGAAATAGAGAGTTAGAGAAAAATATTTAAAACTTACTAGGAGGTGTATTTCCAAAAGCTTTATTGGGCGATGTGTTACCAAACGCGGTTCCACCGAAGGCGGTCCCGCCGAACGAGGCCGGAGCGCCGAAGCCGCTGTTGGGACTCTTGTTAAAACCGCCGAATGCCGACGAACCGAAACTACGAGTGTATTTCAATTATTATATATCTATACAATATATATATATATATATATATATATATATATATATATATATATATATATATATATATATATATATATATATACTGACTGACTGACTGCCCGTTGGCGCAGCTTTTTGGCTGCTTTCTGCTCCAGGGTTGTGGGTTCGAATCCCGCCCCGAGTCTAGGTGTAATATATATTTATTTATATATGTAATATATTTATATTTATTTTTAAAAAATGTATATCAGTCGGCTGTTACCTTAGGGACAGACGACTGTGTGTTTGTGTGTTAAACATATATATTATGTATATATAGTAACAAATATATAACGAAAATCACGATAGTGTCTCCTCTTTTCTTATTTTTTTTTTAATGTTAAGGCTGACGTTTGTAATATAGAATTTTCATTTAATGATTTCAAATTTTATTATTGTAAGAAACTATATTTTATATATATTTTAAATAAGGTCTTTAAATGTTAATTAATTAATTAATGTTTAATCAGCGGCGAATTAAGAAGAATAAGTATCAATGCGAATAAAGCAAATGATATTATTGCACTAAATAGTATTTTAGTTAGGGCCAAAACACATAACGGCGTTGCGGCGCCGCAACGCTAAAATCGGCGGTGGCGTCACCGCCAATTTTAGCGGCGCGGCACCGCCAATTCCGGCGTTGTGACGTCATACTTGTTGACCATGATTTATTGACATTTTGTGTCTATTTTTATATTTTATTTTTTTGTGTCTTTATTAGACATGGGTATCTCAATGAATTTTTATGAACTGCAGATAAGCTCATGAGCCATATGCTTGAACCGGAGCTGTGAACCGGCTCACAGTTCAGCTCAATTGTTGTTATGTTGTTACTTTTAACTATTAGATTTACAGCTAATTTAAGACTCGCTTCAAACAAGTGACATGTATGATGTACCTACATTATAAATATGTAATAAAGCAGCGTTTCGAAAAGTTATTATAGTGATATTTTTTCTATCTTACACAATTATAGGGGAATGCTAATTTCATGCATATGATAAACGCTAAAGTGAGTTTCTTTGTTTGTTTTACGCTTTCACGCTTTAACTATTCACCTGAATTACGATCATCATGAAATTCTGCATACCAGTTGTCTGGGGTACAGAAAAGGACATAGAGTACCTACTTTACGTACCGACTACCGTTGGTGCCTGTACCATGCGAGCGGAGCCGCGGACAAAACCTATTTATTTATATTTAATCTATAAAACTAATATAGTAAGATATTAATTTATGTATCACTTTGTTTCAATTTTATTTAGGCTTTATGAGACAAAAGTTGTTTAAAATTCTACCAGCATACAAACTTGATTCACAAAATTATTTCCGGTTCAAAGGATTACTTTTTATGCATTCTACTAAATAACAACTTCACAAACAATAATTAACAAATTTCACGTGAACTATAATATTTAAAATAATTAAATTAATATCCACAATAAAAAATCACGAAGAACTGGTTACCCTACAACAACGCTCTTTTTCGCGGCGCCGCAACGCCGCAACGCAAACCGCCGATTTTAGCGTTGCGTCGCCGCAACGCCGTTATGTGTTTTGGCTCTTAGACGCGCTAACAAATAATATAGAAGATAATTTTAAACATTTAAATATATCTTACCCGGGTGATCCGCCAAACGTCGGTTTCGATCCAAATACAGCTGATCCTCCAAACGCTCCCGGCGCTGTCGGTATAAAATATAACTTTAGTATTTTTATTCATCGCATCAAATCATTTTCATATATTATATAATTGCCGTTTCAAAAGAAAATTTTGTTAAAAAATAAAATTTATAAACCCATCCCCCGTGTATACTAGAATAATAGTAAATTAGATAGCCAGTTAGTTAGTCAGTTTATTTGGGATCTTACCCAGTATGTTAATGTGGATGAATGAAAGAAGAAAAATAGTATGAGGAATGAAAGCACGAAAAGTATTAAAGCGAGAGCTGAGTATGAAAGTAGAAATTAAATAAACTGTAAAAATAGTCTCCCTTTCATGTCGGAGGCCGATGAAAAAAAAAATTGGCGTTTCAAGGAAAATAACCATTAAATAAAAAGTCAAATAAATTCTTTTTTGCCGTTTTTAACAGTACGGGATTAGTAGCTACATTGCTTTGGTATAACAAAAAACAGACATCAATCTTACAGAAAAACTGTATGGATGTGACAAACATATATCAGGTACAGTACGCGCGCGAGTTCATGTCCATCGGGGCCTGAGGTGAAGGGCGGGAGCAGCGCGCCCCGCCTTCACCCACCTCGCCGAATTCGTCCGAAATCGAGTGTTGTCCGTTGACGGTGACGCGTGCTTGTCGATACTAAAAACTATTGATCGCTATTGTATTGTTTTTTTTTTACGAAACCATGAGTACTTCGCCTTCACCAATTTCAAATAGAAAAAAACTTTTATAATACATAAGCATGATAAGGCCGCCATTGCACATTTACTGTAATTTTTTTTTCTTCAATGCTATTATTTAATAACGTGTGTAATAAAGTATTAAATAAAAATAAATAAATAAATAAATATTTACTTACTTAAAGTTGCAATAAATATGGAATAGATATTATGGTTGACCAAATGAGATTATCGATATCGACATTATGATAGGTCACAGAACTACCGCATTCCTCAGGATGGACATGAACTCGCGCGCCTACTGTAGTCTGATCCGATAAAAGGACATTTTTAATATTATTATTATAAAGTGTTATTATACACTACACTAAGTGTAGTCGCATTCAACACTTCGTCTGTATATCTAAGACACACTTACCAGACACAACTTTCAGAGTCATCAAAAGGTGAACCGAAAAATGCACTTGTTTAGATACAATATTCTTGGAACATGATGACAGATATATTATTGTACATATATATTTTTATTAATACCTGTTTGTTGTTGAGAAGATCCAAAAACAGAGTTAGATTCGCCGCCGCTAAACGGTCCAGGACTGCCAAACGGTTGTCCCGTAGATGGGGAACTAAAACTTCCACCAGATGTACCGAATATTGAAGAGGATTGAGTTGTTGTTTGTTGACCTAATTGGATGATTTGAAAACTTAACATAATTGAAAATTTTAATATATAATCAAAAATATATCATAAAAAATTTTAGAAAATTCAAGTCCCAAATGTGTATTTAGATCAGTTTGTAAGATTCCTATTACTTGACTTGTATTTTTGTCGGAAATCGAGATAAACCGTTTTTTACCCTTAAACCACACTTCCACTTCCCGACCTCAGATCGCCCGTATTTTATTTTTCCTTTCATTTTTGTTATATTCTCTTTCTTTCCTAATGGATTTCATCCTACTATTATTTTTTTCATTTCTATTTTATTAATATAACTAACGTACCACCCCGGCTGCGCGCGGCGTATACTCTATCTATTGGTAAAAACCGCATGAAAATCCGTGCAGTAGTTTTTGAGTTTATCGCGAACAGACAGACGCGGCGGAGGACTCTTTTATAATATGTAGTGATAATAAAGTTTTATTTTACCAAAACCTGAAGAACCAAATGTAGTGCTATTGCCACCGCTCCAGAAATCAGTGGCAGGTTTCTGACCAAATGTCGAGGTTCCTCCAAAAATATTTGTAGCTGTAGGATTCGATCCGGTAAAGCCAGTTTTACTGCCGAACACATTAGTATTGCTACTGCCGAATACTGAGCCTGAAGATCTGTAAAAGAAATACACACACAAATATAATATTTGTGTATGAATCGAAATATACTGTGTAATATATGTAAAAGCAGGGCTTTGTCAATTTTTTTTTTATTTTTGTCAAATTAGTTTTGTAACAAATTTCGATAATTAGATTATTTGAAAGTTGTTTCAATTTTCAAACTCCAAGTCTGGCTACAAAGTACAAAAATGCTCTTTTAAATTGTGTCAATACACAATCTATACTAATAGTGTAACGAAGAAGAGTTTGTTTGTTACTTTGAAAATTATTTTTGTGTTAGAAATCCTGTTTATCGAAGAAGTTACAGTTTAATTACAGTTCAATATATGCTCGGGACAGATATTTGTATTTGTACAAATACGAGTATTTCTTTCCGGTCTGGATGTTTGTCCTTGTGGGTCTCCCCACCGTGCCTCGGAGAGCACGTAAAGCCGTCGGTCCCGGTTGTTATAATAGACACTTGACAACGATCGTTACCCACGGTAGTGAATTTATCCGCCAACCCGCAGTGGAGCAACGTCGTGGATTAAGCTCCAATCCTTCTTTTATAAGGAGAAGAGGCATTCGCTCAGCAGTGGGTGGTTTACAGGCTATTATATACATACATCAAACAAAAATGACAAATAATTAACTTACGATCCAAAAATGTTCCCTCCACTCGTCTGCGAAGGAGCACTTGTCGTCGATATACTTGCAGATGCAAACAAATTAGATTCAGCATTCCCAAACAATGATCCACTCTGAGTCGTAGTTGTAGGAGTTCCAAATATAGAAGCTTGAGTAACAGTTGTTGGGCTCCCAAATACCGATGCTTGGGTTGTTTGTGTAGGACTACCAAATATAGATGCTTGGGTTGTTTTTGTAGGACTACCAAATATAGATGCTTGAGTTGTTTGGGTAGAGCTACCAAATACAGATGCTTGGGTTGTTTTTGTAGGACTACCAAATATTGATGCTTGAGTTGTTTTTGTAGGACTACCAAATATAGATGCTTGAGTTGTTTGTGTAGGACTACCGAACACTGAAGTTTGTGTCGTAGGAGTTCCGAATATAGACGCTTGAGTAGTCGGTGTACCAAAACCTGAACTAGACGTAGATGTTCCAAATACAGATTGATTGGTTCCAAACACAGATGCCTGAGTCGTAGTCGGCGTTGTTCCAAAGATACTTTGACTGGTTGTAGATGGTGTTGTACCGAATATAGATTTTGATGCGGCGGAACTGAATATGCTTTGGGCAGAAGATGTACCACCGAATATAGATGAAGTTGTCGTTGTACCAAATGCAGTTGATGTCGATGTCGCTGTACCAAATATTGAGCTTTGAGTCGTTTGAGGACCGAAAGCAGCTGCGGATGCTGTTGCGAATACAGATGACGCACTAGATGCAAACACTGGTGGTTGTGACGTAAACGTTTGTGGTGTACTTGAAAATATGGAACTTGACGCAGCTGTACTGACAACTATTGGTTTCGATTCGATTGTTGTTACAGTTTCAGTTGATGATGTATTTGTAAATGAAGTATTTAATGTGGTTTCCGTTGTTGCTGAACTAAATACACTAGCAGTAACATTTGGAGCTGCATTATCTAGCTTGCTTGTTTCTATTTTCGAATCATCTTTACTTTCAGTGACTTCTGGTGGCTTAGCTACTGTTTCACTTAAAGGAGTATTATTTGATTGTTCGGCATTCTGTTCAAATAGAGTTTTAGATGCTGTGATTGTAACCGTGACAGGTTTTGATAAGTTAACTGGGGTTGTTGACGATACTGATGTCTCGATAACAGAGGACTGCTGTGTTACCGGTTCGGATTGAGGTTTAGATACTGTAAAAAAATAATTGAAATAATAATTTTATTTAATATTAAGTACATAAATGAAATTTTGTCACTTTATGTATCACAAATCACTTTATGTATATTTGTGTCCAAAACTGTTTTTAACATTTTAAGATAATATGTAAACTTATAAATGAATTGTACCTGTAGGGGGTGGTGAAACTGGGGCTCCACTGAAGATCGATAACGGTACTTTTTCTATTTTAGCTTCGGCGGCAGGTTTTTTGAGGTCGACTGAAGAAGAGGATTAATAATAAATACATACACATGACAATGTAATTCAATAAAAAAATAAAATAAACAACCAAAACAAAAATACACAGAATTTGTTTGTATACAATAAACCATACCTATGATGACTGACTGGGCAGGTGCTTTGTTCGTTGTAACTGGTGCTATGGACGGTTTTAGTTCATTGTCATTTTTACTTTCTGCTATTGATTTTGGTTCATTCGGTTTGTCAGGGACATTTTCTTTAGATTTCTCTTCGACTACTTTACCAATACTCTTATTTTCAGTTTTACCGAAAACGAATCCTTGGCTACTACTTTTCAGAACATCAGGAATATTTTGATTTTTACTAATTAATGGTGTAGAAGTTTTTAAACTGAACATATTAGTGATTGGTTTCTCTTCTTTAATTTTGTCTTTTGAAGCTCCATTGGCTTCAGCTTCGCCTGTTTCATCAGATTTAGGGTTTAAAGTTGATGATACAGTGGGTTCGGTGGTTTGAGGTTGAAATTTGTTAAACATGTTTGTCATGTCGGCTATCGGTTTTGAAGCAAATACGGCTGCTGGTGCGGCAGCTGTTGGTGGTTTTGAAACTAAAATTATAAATAATATGTATTATGTAATTTTATAACTTTTGTTCCTTCAGAAAGTATTAAAATTAAGTCCAAAATTTGAAAGTTTTTGTAATAAAGTAATATTGCCTTTTTAAGGTGTGATTAATGCATAAAAGAACATTGTTTTCTTAGTCAGAAGAAGTCATGGCAATAAAAGCCGGGATTAATGATGCCAAGCAGAAAAAGAAAAAGCAGCAAAAATGGCGTTATACTAACAATATAAAATTACCATTAATCTTTGTTCATAAATTACAATATAATGAATTTAAAATTTACATTGATTATCATGAGATAGCCATTTATTAAGTTAAGTTATTTATTATGAACCACGTGACGACTCACGTGATGTGCTAGAGACATTACCAAAAAGTAGTTAAGCTTTGGTAATAAGATTTAGACGAAATTGGTCTGATATATAAATACCTCTGATCTGATTTAAAAAAAAATGAATTTATTATGAAATATAAAAATAAAATCAATCAGAGTCGCAATTCAGTGTAATATTGGTAAACTTTTGATAAAAATAATAAAATTGTATATAAAATTATTTAATTGACTTCACTTACAATTAAATGCAGTAGGTGAACAAATATTCTGTCCCATAAATGTGTTAGCATCATTCTTTGGTTCTGCCTGTATTGTACTTTTTGCAGGCACTGTACCTTCTTTAAGTATCATTTTTCTTAGTAAACTCTTTGTGACTTGATTTGTTAATTGTTTTGGTTGGTCGGTACCCACTTGTTGCGATGTTTGAGCTTGAGGCTTTTGGATAATTTCCGCTGGCTTTTCACTGGGCTCTAAAAAGTAAGTACAGTTATATAATATTTTTTCACTAATTTATTTATTTTTAATTCATATAAATATACTCTTTTGCAAAAAAAACGGGCACTTAAGCAAAGAACTATTTTATAGTTACTATTAGTTTGTTTGACAATTTTAGGTATTGTTATCCTCAGAATTTTATAAATTAATTAGGAAGGAATAGTTTTCATCAGTTTTATCATAACATTTTAATTAAATTATTAAGAAATAATGTTTAAGCTCAAAACACTATGATTGTACCTGCTCGCTAAATAAAAATGAAACGCGTTAATTTCTTTGTTTTTCTTGAATACATTAAAAGCAGATAAAAGTTTAGTATTGAGTGTGACCCCCTCTTACTGAAATCACAGCTTGCATTCGTCTGGGCATGCTAGTGAGTATATCTTTTATGGTTTCTTGGGGAATACGTTCCCACTCCGCGGTAATCACATTCTTTAGCTCTCTGATGGTCTGCGGAGCCGGCTGCACTGATCTCACTCGTCGCTTCAGAACGTCCCAGACATGCTCTATGGGATTGAGGTCCGGACTTCTAGCTGGCCAGTCCAAACGACGAATTCCGACTTCTAGCATATACGCATCCACACCGCCAGACCGGTGGGCGCGAGCGTTGTCGTCCATAAAAATTGAGTTTTCGCCAAGAGCGGTTAAAGCGGGTTGTGCATAAGGAATTAGAACTTCCGTTATGTATCGGTGTCCAGTCAGTGTACCGTTTTCGATGAAGACTAACTCCGTACGATCCATAGAATTTATTCCTGCCCAAAACATAACAGAGCCCCCTCCATAAAGTGTGATTTCTTCAAAACATGCCTCTGCAAAGCGTTCTCCTCGTCTACGTAGCACTCGCCGACGTCGGTCTTCACCATGCAGAGATATCCTGGCTTCATCGGAGAACAATACCCTATCCCAGTCTTCATGAGTCCATGACACACAATTTCGAGCGAAGCTAAGCCTGGCAACTCGATGTCCACGGAATAATTTAGGGCCGCGTGCCGGGCGATGACTGTGTATATTAGCAGCGAGAAGCCTCCTCCTGACCGTCCATAGACTAATTTGCACATTTCTTACTTCTTCGAGGGTGTTCTTGAGGTCCACGTAAGAAGATTTGCGATTTCTCAACGCTTGACTAACTAGAAAACGATCATCCCGTGGTTCGGTACATGTCTTTCTGCCAGAACCAGGCCTTCTCTTGACGGAACCGGTCTCTTGATAGCGCTGCCAGGTCCTTTGAACTGTCGACCGACTCACATTTAGCCTCTGAGCCACGAAGCATTGACTGCAACCTTCTTCAAGCAGCGCAATAATTTTGCTCGCTTTTATCACTTTATCTACCATTTTCGAGATTGCTAAACAGCAATAACAATACTTTTAAATGTCAAGGACACAAGATAATTTAATAAAAATTGACAAAAAGTTAATTAGAGTCGATATTAACTATAGGGAATTCGCGCCACAAAATGTAGTTAAAAGTTATTTTCTTTGAAAACCAGGCTCAGTCAAAAATTTGAATTTGGAATGTACTCTTATAAACATTATGGCACTTTTATAACTGGCCAGTAACATGTTCAAATGATTAAAACCTTTTTGGTATTTTATTTTTTTTTAGCCACGAAGAAAATCGAAACCGCCCGTTTTTTTTGCAAATGAGTGTATTATAAATGCGAAAGTTCGTTTGGATGTTTATTACTGTTTCTCGCAAAAACTACTGAACGGATTTAAATAAAACTTTACAGTAATATAGCTTATACATCAGAATAACACATAGGCTACAATTCATAAATATGTATTTTAAAAAATATCACGCGAAAACGCGTAAGTGATGCCTATTTCATGGCACTTACGACCTTCTTTTCGCTAGAATTTACCAAAAGTGTCGACTGGGCAATATAACTATGCACTTTACGACCGTGGAGGAACGTTTTTTGTATTAGTCTTTGTTACCGAGCTGTTGTAAGAATTTGGTACGAATAGTCTGAAATCTGAGGAAGGACATAGGCTACTTTTTGTCAATACAACCAAGCGGGCGAAGCTGCGGACAGAAGTTAGTATATTATATATAATACGTAGACTCATTTAAACATTGCTAATAAAACTGAACTCAGATCTAGATTATACTAATACAATAAGCTAATATGTTTGTTTCTTTGTTTGTTGAATGTCCGAAGAGATTAACCTGTATATAATTCCAAAGAACGACCAAGACCATTTTAATTTTTTTTTTATAACACCTGGATCAAAAGTTCGATTTTCGATTGTAATTTTAGGGACGAAAGTGCCACATTGCCTCCCGGCAAAATGATGTATAATTTTTAAAGCGCATGCGTCAACTTTCGTACAGATGCAAATATATTGTTTTAAATGTCGAAGTTATGACAGATCGCATAGTTTAATCTCACAATTTTCTTGTAATACTCGTATGTGACATTTTTTATCTTATTTTTCATTCCATTATTTCATCTTATTTTTCACTTAATGAATTAATTTCATAAGTTGGTGTTATAACAACGCATTGCTAGAATACGCGACATCATCGAGAATATCAAATGTATGAGTAAATTAATTTAAAAACCTAATAATTACTATTTTATCTATTTTAATTACAACCGAACTTTCGACCCTAGCGTTATAAAAAATTGTAGACACACACGGGAGGGAAGTGATGATATATCGCAAACCCGAATTTTATTCAACAACAAAGGTGCGGGTTGCAATGTAACACTTCCCTCCCTAGTGACGTAATATACTATTTTTAGCTTTAGATATCCTGTTACTTCAGGAAGGGTATAAGTCAAATGCTGTCCATCTCTAACTTATAACTGGGGTACATCACCCAGTTTCAGATAAAAATGAAATTTATTTTGAAATTTCCTTTTAAATGTTAAAATATTTACAATAAAATAAAACTTTACTATATAAGTTTTTTTATTATACTAAATAGTTTTCAATCAACCAAAAGTTGTATGTGATTTAGCATATGATATATTATTTATATTTCAAAAGATATTAAATGAGTTACCATCAGTGAATAATGTCCTGGCAACATTAGCGGGTTTTGTAGGCTTCACATTCAAAGCCACTGGCGTGTAAGACGGAGTGATAATTGGCGTCTCCTTCATTATATCAGGTTTAGGTTCCATTGCTGTTGGTTGGGCAACTAAAACATTAATAGCTTTTATTACTTAATAATTGGTTGTCTGTAAAATCGGTTCACGAACGATAATTTTATGTGATAACGTCTTAAGAAAACATTGATGAAAAATTGCATACTTTTATGAATGGATTTTAATTATTATAACTGAATTATCGTTATTTTGTATAATACAAAGGAATTAATTGAAATATACAATATATTCGATAAATTAAAATTTATATGGACTCGTTAATTCAAATTGGAGGAGAGATAGATGCGTCACAAGCCGAGCGCTTAGGCCGATCGTGCCTCTCTATCTCTTGTTTCGCGCTCTCGCTCGTAGAATGTGACAATAAGTCTTGCTTTTTTATGCGTGCAGCCGGCGTTCACCGATTTCTAAGACGTTATAACGTCAAAAGGTGATTGTAAATTCAACAGTTTTTGTATAGCACATATTCTTTAATTGTGAAATTATTTTTAAATAAATCTTTTTTTTTTTATTATGTCCAAAAAGGTGGTTTTATACACTTTTGAAAAAAAAAAATCTATTCTTACCCATTGTCCTACGTAAGTGACAATTCATGAAACAATTATATGCCTTAAGCTGTCCTACTAGCCTTAATTTACGTTACTTGAAGTAAAACTAGGATTATATCACATATTGTTGCTTACTTAGAACAACGCAACGGTTCAAAAATAGAAGAGCATTGAAATAGGTTTTTATTGTGAAAATATTGTTTTAGGTAGGTACACATAATGTGGACATATTTGTTTTCAAATTAAAAATATCAATGACGACTTCGATCGAACCATCAATTTCTGCTTAAATGAGTATGTTTCTATTCTCTGTTTCAAATTATTTTCACAAAAGCAACTTCGAAGTATGATGATAAATTCTGGCGGGCGACGTAATCGAATGACACACAAATCAGAAAACAAACACAAATACACAAAAATCAAATAAAACAAGTTTTAAAACCCACACAAATTAGATGGAAAATTCAGAACATATTAGTAGATAAATCTTGTTAAAATGATTTAAAATAAATGAAAATTTTATTATATTAAAATATTTGTAAATATGCGGGTGACACCGGTTATGGTTTGATAAATTTGTTTTTTATTTGTAGCAACACTAAAAAATACTTACAAGCGAAAGCAGTAGGAGCTCCAATCTTTTGCGACGTAAATAAATTACCATCACTTTTAAAATGAGTATGTGTCGGTATGTTTGTTAATTTTTGAGTAAAGCTTTGTGTGTTAGCTGCAGCTTGGTTTGGTTTTTCAGCCTTTATTGACATTTGTGAGAATGATGAAAATTGTGGTTGCGAAAATGACTCGACAGTTTTTTCTTGTTTAATTGCTGTAAGGAATTAAATAAGCAGGAATATAATGAAAAGAAATGCATTGGACGGAAGAATAAAGAAGTAGTCAATAAGTAGTTCGAGAACAGCACAGTTAACGGTTATCTATAGTGAACAATGCACACAATGTTGTTACACACAAACACACACATACATGTCAAGAATGTAAAAAAGAATAGCATACCAGTTTGCACTTTTAATTCTTCTTTGGGTTCAACTTTTAATGCAGCTTGTTCAAGCTCTTTTCTTTCTTCTTTTTCTTGTAAACTTTTTGCATATCTTTGTTTCAATGTCTCTAGATGTTGCGTTAATTCAACATTTACTGGTTTTATTTTTATTGGTTTATGGTTTGATAATACGTCGCGGAGGGCATCCAACTTTTGAGAGTTAAGTAATTGTTCCTTTTCCTTGTTTTTGGGTTCAATGTTCATGTTTAGAATGTTTTTGGTAAGTTTCGATAGAGGATCTCTAAAATATTTGAAAAAATATTAATTAGTACTAGTACTAGAAACTTTGAACACATATTCTTGGAGATATTAGAAGTAACATAGGATTTTTTTTTTGGTCGCGATAACTGACATCCATGCGGGTGAAACCGCGGGCAGAAGCTAGTCCTATATTATAAATGTGAAATGTAAGTTTGTTTGTTACGCTTTCACGCAAAAACTACGAATATCATGAAACTTTGTACACATATTCTTGGAGATATTAGAAGTAATATAGGATACTTTTTGTTAAAAAAAAAAAAAAAATTACGAAAGATAAAAAAATGCAAGCGAAGCCGCGGGTAAAAGCTAGTCAAAATATAAATGTTAGACTTAGCTGTATAAAATCACTTACTTATTTCTGAATGGTGTGCTTCGTAACAATGTCGTCGATCTGAACATTGGCGTAAAGTTACACTCGTTCATAGTGTTCCTCAAACTTTTGAGTTCCGCTTGTTGACGACTTAGTATTTCCTGTTGCTTCACCAACGGTTGGTAAACGTCATCTAGTATAGGACGGATCATTCGTTCACCGGGTCTGAGTTCGTTGTAGTAAAAAAATAATGTTTAAAATTCAAGCTAAACGGTACGCAATTCTGTTTCATTGAATACAATAAAATTATATAATCATTTTTTTTTATCAATAGTAGTTTTTAAATCATAGTAGAATGACAATCGGTATTGAAATGTATGGCAGGAATTGTCATAGGCGATTATTGAATTTTTAAAAAAACATTTTTGGTGGTTGTGTCAGGACACGAAACGATGACACCATTATGAGACGAAGATATGAAGAAGTATATATATATATAAATAATCGAATATCTTTTTGATTTATTTATTATTCAGAAATTATTCGTTTTTTTTTTACAGACTAAGCGAATATTATTACTAGCAAAAGTGCTGTCATAGTTTGCATTTTACGATAATTTGTACCAGTATATAAGTATATTAAAAATGGAATAATAACTAACAAATGTATATTATATTATTATTGTGTTTGTATTAGCTTACTTGAAATATTTGTCTCTGTCGGCCATTTCGTTCCATTTGTGATCGAGCGCTTTAAGCGCTTGATCCAGTTGTGTCTGCACGTAGTACGCTAGTTTCTTTACCGACGCTATACGTTTCGCTGTTAATGGATCCATTTGAGTCCATTCTTGGTGACAATTCGCCCTTTCATCATCATAAAAGATATTATATATTTTTTATGTATCATTATTGATATTTACTAACTATATTTTTGTTTCAAGCAAAATTGTTACTAGTAATATCGGTAATTTAGTGACAAAGTACCAATATTTCTTTCATATTGGTGTGCTTTTTCAAATACAACTTTTGTGGCAAACTAAGTTTAGTGAAAAAGTGATAAGCGATATAAGTTAATTATTAATATCGAGTTAATAATTCCAAATTCCGATTTTTATTTCTATGACATCTAAAAGCTTATAAAAATATGTTTTAAAAAATAAGCTTTTGGGTCTCTTAGACATTACTACAACATGTCATTTGCCACTTTTCTACTGAACGAAAAAAACATTTTAAATTTTTTTCAAACTTCAATTCACAGAAATTAATAATAATATTATTAATAATAACAACTCACTCGGCCTGTGTCCTTGCCTCAGCGATCACTGCGCAAGTACGTACAAGCTCTAACTTAAGCTGTGTCACACTTTCACGTAGCTCATCTATTTCACATTCTTTCCTTAGTGTTTCCGTATCCATGGTTATTTCAGTGTTCAAATTTATTGACTGAATATCTTGTTGGAACTGTAATTAATTAATGATTAAATGGTTTATAAACAAACTAGGCACCCTGCACATTTTCACCCTTGTTTATCATTGATATTTTTCAGATTGCTTTATTGTCTATTATAGACGCGAGTGATATATAAATAAATATTTTATTTTATCAGCAAAATTTCTTTAATCTATATTTAAATTAAAGTCACAGAAAAATCTATAAACTAAAAAAAGTAAATATTATTATTTTTAATTAATAAATTTAACAATTTGAAATTTCAATGGAATTTTACAACAGTATCAAGTTGTATAATTTTTTTTAAAAACATAACTTAATATGTATATTTTAAAGATTACCTTTTCTCGCTTCTCTTGTGACAGTTTCATGAAGTTGTACAGTTCCATTTGGAAGTCATTAACTTCTTTGATGAGCATGTTCTTTAATTCCTGATTGGCTTTAGCTTTATTAATTCTTTCTTGTTCAGATTTCAGTGCAGCGCTTACTTCTGCTGACGGTACTTGGGGTTTCGGCGCTTGGACGGTTGGTTTTGGTTGAGGCTATGCAAATATTTAATAAATAATCTTTTTATCTACTAACTGAGCTCTGCGAATCGGCATATTGCGACTCGCATAGGTCCTAATTTTGGGTGAATTTCAGAAAAAAATAGTCTGTGTTAATATGAATCTCCAGCTATCTATATACTAACGGCCTTATTCATAAACGTACTATAATATACTCTTTCGTTCTGTTCTTTTTATATTCAATAGATCGAGGCAAAACATATTTTAACTATATCGGGCTTATAGTACGTTTGTGAATAAGGCCGTAAGTTTTTTAGCAATCTAGACTTGGTATTTTTTGCGTGAGAGGCTAGAATATAAATTCGTTCACTGTAAAACTTTCACATATGATTTTGGTAGAATTGCCATGAATATAACTGATATTGAAATATTTGTCTTATAGCGTCGAGTAATAAAACAAAAATTCCCTAGATAATTTTTATTAAAATTACCTTTTCCTAATATTCCACCATATAATATAATGCGTTTACCAGCTATTAAAATATTTAAAAAGAGTTTAATGTATGTAAACGAGCTATTATTTTTTTTTTCTAAATCTCTCTTATACAGTGATGATATATTTCAAGTCTAGACTAGACTAGAGTATAGTCAAAGACAACCGTTCTTGTGTAGTAGTGCGAGTAATCTCCTTAACGCCGATAGTCGCGGGTTCGATTCGTGCTGGGGGTATTTGTACGAATTTTTGTCTGGCTGTAAGTCCATGTTGGTCTCTACCGTGCCTCGGAGAGCACGTAGAACTGTCAGTCCCGGTTATTATCATAAACATCTGATAGCCTCGTTACTCATGGTAAATAAGTTATCCGCCAACCCGCAGTGGAGCACCGTGGTGGATTAAGCTCTAACTCTTCTCCTATATGGGGAAGAAGCTTTTGCCCAGCAGTGAGATATTAATAAGCTTATTCAGTTCAGTCTACATAAGATATTTAAAATATATATATATATATATATATATATATATATATATATATATATATATATATATATATTATATATAAGAACAAAATAAACCATAACGATTTTTTAGTGTATGTATGTTTAGATAAATAAACGTCTCACACTCAACGGCCCTCAGTAGGATATGAATCCTGTGTCGGGGATCCGGAAACACACACAATACACAAGCACAAACGCCCAGACCACGACAAACATCTGTATGGCCTATACAAATATTTGTCGTGTGCGGGGATCGAACCCGCAACCGCCAGCGCATCAGCCAGTTGCTGTAATCACTGCGCCAACGCGTCGTGGTATGTTTAGATATATTTAAACAGATATTTAATTTAAAACACCACAGGTAAAGTCATGGGTGAAAGCTTGTAAGTAAAAAAGTATGCGTTACCACAGTTATTGGAGATTCCACAACAGCAGGTGTTGATTCTTTTGTTGTAGCTGAAAAAAAAATCCAATTATAATATTGTAGATTTAAATCTCCTATTTGGAGTAGAGACTTTTGAATCTCACTCCATTTACGCAGCCCAGTTTTAGCCATTTATAGCCAGCCCACATTTACGCAAAATTACTCATATTATTACGGGTCACGGCCCATTCAACAAACAACTGTTTAATTTAGGTGTTACCAACAGCCCCCTGTGCAGAGCCTGCTTGGAGGCAGAGGAGATGGCCGCCCACATTGTTCAGGAGTGCACGGGCGTGACCACCTACCGGGCCAAACATCTGGGGTCACCGAGGACTCTCCCCGAAGTCATTGGTGACACCAGAGGTTTGATAAATTTCTTACAAGAGTTAGGGTGGCAGGACTAGCTGCCCACTTCTACACGCAAAATAGGCGCACAGTGATATCGAGTTGCGGAAACAAGCCCGTCATTACTTACTTACTTACTTAGAGGCTTTTGCCCAGCAGTGGGATACTTACAGGTTGATTTAGTTCAGTAAAGGTAAAATGAATATGATGAGAACAAATGGCCTAGTGGATAAAACATGTTAATCGTAACTAATAGTAGGGATTCAAATTCGAGCTAACACACTGCTTGAAATATTTTTCCTAAAAATTTAAAGATACATTTTTTTTTTGCGCGGAGTTGAAAGAAAACATCGGGAGAAAAAATACTACATTAAATTAATTGATAACACATATAAACATCGTTATATAAACATAAATATATCAAAACAGAGTAATCTTATCACAGAAGGAAAAGCATAGATGTATATAATCATACGTAAAATACAATCAATTATCGCGTGACTAAAAGATTATCTATTATAAAAAAAGAGGATTACCTGGTACAAAAGAGAGACTACTTTGTTGCTGTGGTATAGTCTTCACAGGTGCAATAATTGTTTTTTGCCTCTGAGGCTCAGGCGCTATAATTTGTGGTTGTACAACAGATTGTTGTTGTATCACTGGTTGTTGTTGTTGTTGTTGCTGTTGCATCCCTGACTGTTGTTGTTGTATCGCCGACTGTTGTTGTTGTATCATTGACTGTTGTTGTTGTATCATTGACTGTTGTTGCTGTAACACTGACTGCTGTTGCTGTAACACTGACTGCTGTTGTGGTATCACTTGTTGCTGTTGTTGTATACTGGTTGGTACTGGTGGAGGTTGTGGCTATGTAAAATATAAAAAAAATAACGATTTATTTGTATTATAAGACATAAAAGAGATGAGATATTGTCACAGAGATTCGTTAAATGTTCATGGTAAACATTAGTAGAAAGTATTTAAAAACTTGTCGTAATCTGGCAATCGATGTTTACGGACCTCAAACAAAGATTATCCATGTGGTGGCTTATAATATAAGTATGAAGCATCTATGTACTTATTATTTTATTTACTACACATTAGTGTAGATTGAATTTATTTAATTTTTCAGTTAGCACTGATATATATTCATGCTTTTTTGCTTTTGAATTTTTTTAACAAGTCAAAATTAAGTTCTTTCTTTAGTGACAAATTTCATTTTATCAAGTTATTTTAAAGATAGTTATAATTTACAAACCTTTGGTTGGGCGACGGTCGGAGCGGTTTCAGGTTGTGACGGTACATCGTCAGGAATATTCCTAAAAATAGTGAATTAATAAATTATTAAAAATCTTTCTTTTTATTTCGATAAAAAAAAATTTTGGTTGTCTTTAAAAGTCGGTTTACAAACGATAATTTTACGTGATAACGTCATAAGAAAACCTTGATAAAAAAATTGCATACTTTTATGAATTGAATCCAATAATTATCATTGAATTATCATTATTCTGTATAATACAAAGAAGGAGTTAATTCAATTAATTACAATTTTTTCGATAAATTAACATTTAATTCAAATATTTTTATTACTTAAATTATACATATTAATTACTAGTAACAATGTGCTATTAACAATAATTTATTTACAACTCATATACATGTGTGATATTTATGATCCTCTAATCTACGTTATTCTTTTTCATCCACAAGCCGAACGCTTAGACCGATCGTGCCTCTCTATCGCTAGTTTCGCTATCTCGCTCGCGGAACGTGACAATAAGTGATGCTTTTTCGGGCGTGCAACCGGCGTTCATCGATTTATAATACGTTATCAAGTCAAAAAGAAATATGCAAAATATTCTACAAAACTTTCTTGTTATTGACTCCATTGCATTGATTGGTAATGCAGGTTGTGCATTATTTTTCAAATACAACGGGATATGTCCCGTTGTATTTGAAAAATAATCGTCTATTGGCTACGAAAATGTACTTTTCAATATTTAATGTTTGTATTTAGTTTTACTAAAATTGGTCTCGATAATCTTTAGAGATTTTTTTTTGTATCTGTAGAATAATTTTATTACCTATACGTTCAGATTATGATGTCACTTGAAAAATTTATTCTGTCATATTGAATTTTAATTATTATAATTAAGGTTTTACTAAAGTGAAAGCTTGATATTATTTCTGTGAAGTATAATGTTAGTAGTCACTATGATTAGAAATATGTTACATAATCATTTACTCTTAATTATTACTATTTATTAATATATTTACCTTGATAAAGCAGCCGCAGGTAAAGCGAGGGGTTGAGGCGGTGTACATATTTGTGATGCAGATTTATTGAGGTTTATTATATTAAAAATAGTTAACAGTCCAGTTTGAGAGACTACGTGTAGAAGAGGCATCGGTGGAAGAGTTTCATTCTCACCTAAAATTGATATCAAAATCTCGATTTAAGCTAATATAAATTAGAATTCATGAGTTCGAAATTATTTGATTTTATAAATTCAGAAATAACTAACTAATAATAACTTTACTTTCATTTCTTATACCTTTTGAATATATATTGGGCAATTTTATATTTATAATTTTTATTTGTCAAGTTTATTTTTTATCTATAAAGTTCTAACGTTTGTAATTGTTATTTTTAAACAGTTTTACTATAAAAAACCTTTTTTCTGAACATACCCCACGGCAACTGATGTATGGCAGCTGTGTCAATACAAATACCAACGGGATAGTTTTCTTGTTTTTTATTAGTCAGTGGTAATTCAGGTCTCCCTTCATCGGTCTGTAAAAAATAAATGTATTTAAAGGAAACTTTACCATATTAATCAAGACGATTCATCCAGTTTGATATGTCTCACCAATATAGACGTCGTTTAAAGGATTGTATAAAAGGGTTCTTTATATGATATTATTATTATATTTAAAAGTTACTATGTATTATGTTAATTTATTATTATAAAATTAGTTTGCAACAATAAAAAAAAGTATTTGAAATTATACCTGACACCACTGAATCCAATTTGATCCATCTGTTGTTGATAGCGTTGCTATTTCCATACTATTAGATGAAGATGAAAGAATTATATTCCTGTGCAAAATAAAAATTACATTAGTGTTTAATGAATTGTATCATACAAACAATTATTTATGAAACAGACAATATAAAATAGAGGTTATATATGAAACTGATGTGTTTGTATAATAAAAATCCCTAATATTACAAATTAACACGAAAACTACTTAACCGATCATCATAAAACTTTGTACTTCATATTCTTGGAGGTATTAGAAGTAACATTAGATACTTTTTTTTTTATAGCGATAACCGACATCCACGCGGGCGTAGCCGCGGGCAGAAGTTAGTAATAAATAAAGACAAAATGTTCCTAGAATATGTTTAGAGATGTGTAAATATATTTAAATAATTATTTGCTGGGTATAATTACCATTGTGCAAGTCCTTGTAGATAATAATACCAGGGTCTATTAGCCCCCATGCTATAGCAGATATCATCATAGTTGTAGCATGAGGGGGTACCGCCTTTAGGTGTGTTTACTATTGTTACAGCTGTAACAAAATATATTATGTTTGCTGTTATAATCTAAATTAATATTATAAAAATCAAGAGATTTAACGGGCGACTCTTTGCTAATAAAAAAACATCTTATTTTTTGCTAGACATCAGAGTATTCCACATTTATCTCTTCTCTGTCATACTCTAAAATGGTGATTTCAAAATATGAATACATACATTAATACTATAAAGAGGAAGACTCTTAATGTACCAAACTAGAGACATAAATGTAAAAACAATATTTGTGTTTTCTTTTTACTGTGGAACATTACAAGTTATAAAATATAATAATTATACTTGAGCCAAATTCGATGTGGAATTTATGTAAACAAACCAAATGTCATCGTGTATAGGGTTTTCACACTTTTAGTAATGAAAAATTGTAATTTATCACCAATTTCCTAGTTATACATTAATAATTTTACTTTAACATTGTTTCCTAGAACTTAACCCCCAAATACGTAATATATAAGAAAATTTGCTTATAACAAAAATTAACAAATTTGTAATTACTAATATACATCTAACAACCCTAAATTTTTGCACTGACAGGAAAATTTTGCAGATAAGCAACATTTGGTCTATTTTGATCAGTCGTTATATTGTTAAAGGTAAATTGTTATCGATTTTTATGCACAATTTCAAATTTTATATTTATTATGTTTATTCAACGTAAGTAAAGTAAAATAAATAATAAACGAGAATGAGTATCTGAAAATAGATTTTTAATCATATTAAATCCGTTTTAAAACAAATGTTGTTTTATTTTGAATGCTATTCAGGGATAGTGTAGCTATTTTTAATATAGGCATGTACATATTTATGAAAATATTTAGAAATCATTCAGTGGGAAATTAGTATACCCACGTTAACAAGTAAATTTCACACATAATTATAGATAATCTATAAATATATCTAACTTTCTGACTTATTTATTTCAAGTTTTATGTAGCTTGTACTACTATGTATAAATATTAAAAATATAATTATTATAATTATTTTCCAATAGGCAGTAAACATCTGCCTATGGTTGGTTGCTAAGCAACGGTTTGTTGGTAAACATTCCATATCGAATTTGGCTGAAGTATAGACTCAGAGCATAGTTTAGTAATCGTAAATTGCTAAAATTTGACACTGGACTAATTATACAAATTGATTAATATGAACTTGTTTTGATTAAAATTTTAACAATTCAAACCTGGACGGCTATTATCAGACGATTTTCTATATGCCACAGCAAACTGATATGTAGCAATCCAATAAATAGCTAAAGCTTCAAGTGGGCTGCCTTCAAATAATTTTGGAACTGGAACCATTTTCATCGGAGATAAATCGGGCTTGTATTGAGTGAGAGTGCCATCATTGTTGCCTGTTACAAGTTGCTTGCCTTTAGGACTCCAGCAAAGACATCTGTAGGAAACCAATAAATCTTCAATATTAGGTTATAAAAAAATTGACATTATCAAAGATGAGATTTTTTTTATACATAATGTTATTTATTATTTCTTTTATTAATTCATTATCTTTTTTAAATAATTAAAAAATAATTTTTAATAATACAGATAATATTTCAATTTAAGAAAGTGTTAATAGCAAATTTTACTAATTAACTCTTTTAGATAATATACTGTAATATTATAGTGAATGTAAGAGTGAAGTGACAACATATTACTCTATTCAAAACAAGTATGCTTAATTAAAAAAATCAAAAAACCCGACTGCGTAAAATACTCTTATTATAAACAAAAAAGAATAAAACAATTTATTAGCTTTCATTTGATACCCATATTGCTACAGTAAGAAAAAAAATTCAACTCGCCCCCTCATTCCGCCATTTTGAAAATTTATATAGCCTATGTCACTACTACAATTTAGACAAATCCAACGACACCTCATATGTCAAAAACCGTCCAGCCGTTTGGGCTGTAGGGCGTGCCAAAGAAATGGACATACATACATACATACATACATACATACACTCGAAAAACATAACCCTCCTTCTGTCGCAGTCGGGTAATAAATTGAGTTACAATAAGTTCAAAATTCATTTCTATTACTTAGTAAAAGAAAATGTAATGAATGCATTGGTGTCAGATAAATTCTGAGATAAGTTATTTATAATTATAGTATTATAAGTTATTAGTAAATATTTCTCCTTAATAAGATGGTCTTTGGCCAATAGTGGGACATTTATATGCCGTTATAGTACAGGACGGTGACAAATATTATTTAACCTTGCATTAGATTGTATCTTCTTAACTTGCATGGTGCTGACTTGACTTACAAGCAGAGTGCCATCAAAGTATATAATTCCTATGGTGTCAGGGATGCATGGATTCCATTGTAATGATGATACAAATGTTGATGGATTTACATCACATTTTATGGTCACTGAAGGTCTTATGTCCTACAATAAAAGCATGATATTTATTTATAATTTTGTACACCATTACACAATATAAAGACAATACATAGAAATCAAATCAATCAAATTGTATCAGTTGCAACAGGCTGCCTTACCTTATGATATTTAAATTACTCTTTATTGTATTTTAAAATTATCTTTTTAATTTCAAAATTAATTAATGACCCATTTTTATTTATAATATACTCTTAAATATTTTATTACTATTAGGGTTTTAATTCAAATTCATCAAATTAGTATTGAAATACACATTATAAGGAATAATTTGTATGGGATATTTGAGTCAGGAAAGAAAGGAATTGTGTAATAACAACTAGTGATGTTCGGAGAAAGATCATGCTAATGTACAGTATACCCAACTAAATGAGGATAATCTTTACCAAGCATATATTTATTTACAAATTTCCTTGCATATTTTGTACTCTAAAATGTTTCAGATATAAAATAAGGTGTCATTTATTAGATCTGTTTAAACTTTATAATAGCGGAAGCGGCACTAGGATAGGGGAGAGTATACACAGATTGTTTAAATTTTATGCATATTAAAATTTGTTACAATAATTATAAAAAGTAAAATAAATAATCTCAAAGGTATTCTATAAAAAGAATATTTCATACCGGATTTTGAAAATCCATGCATTTATAGACAACCAGCATTTGTCCACCAATAACAGCCAGCCATTCTTGGTTGCAGTTAACCGCTATATGGGTTGGTTGTATTTGTAGATTAACAGATAGGTGTTGTGGCTCACATTCTTTGTCAATCAATTCTTTAAGATAATATACTGAAAAGTGAACATTTATTACTTTAGCTGTCAATTTTATATATTTTAGAAAATAAAAATATCACAGAAATATGTAGATGTTTGCTTATGCTAACTAAAAATATTAATAATTATTGCACATATATCTCACCAGATAGCACAGCATTTGGTGAAGCCACAAACACTAATCCATATCTACTTGTACATGCTACTAAATTGTATCCTCGATTGGGCAAGGTATTGTTTGTATTGAAAACTTTGATTTTTCGTTGCAGCTTGTACAACAAATTCTGAAAACATAAATAATTAACTTTTATTCCGTATAAATCGCTTTAACCAATATTGCTAGCTAAGTTAGATTTATTATTATTAAAAAATGTAAAAAAAATATGTCAATTTTTAAATCAAGCTAATCTTACCGGCTCATCAATAGCGTTTGGGCCAAATTGTACTTCCATTATTAGAAAATTTTATTGGGATGTCTATTAAATAACTAGATTACAAAATAGAATTGCATCAAGAAAATAAAACAAAGAAGCGTTTATTTACTAAAACAATTTGCGTAAATAGTTGAATGGGTATCTAGGTACGCTCGCACACGATTTCATGATTTCAGACAGCGGCTTGGCACTTACTGAAAATTGCACTAAGAGATACGATTCATATACGATAAATAATACTCCAATATTACCAACCTAATCTGTCGAGGAAGAAATAATTTCCGTAAAACGGGGTGAATAGGTACGAATACTATATTGGTAAAATAATTTATACAAATTTGGAAGTTCTTATATAATTAGCCTTGAATGGTCTTGAATATAATTATAACTTAAATAAATTCTACGTGTTATTTAAGCAAAAGTATTTGAATTTCAAAGTTATAAAAAATTCTTTAATGTTGTTATGTTGTTATTTCAATCAGTGATACCACGATTACCATTTGATTTAAATTTAAATTTTTATGTTTGTTGTTGTGGTGAACGGTATTATTAGGTATTTTATAAGAAAGTAGAAGGGGTAAGAAGTGACAAGCCGCTGATTTCAGATATACGACGCGATTGACAGTGACATTTAAAAAATGACAACCAAAGACATTTTTTTTTCTTTTTTTTTTTCCTCTCTTCGTTCCTTTTGGAACAGATTTTTTTTTCCTCTCTTCGTTCCTTTTGGAACAGGCTAAGACCAAAGGCCATGCTGCCTATTCTGTCGTAGCAACCAAAGACATGACAATGACGTTTGTTTTAACAATTTTCATTCATAGAGTATACAGATCACGGTCTTATACTCAAGTCTCGAAATGACAGTAGTGGAGGTACGTCGGCTTAATGATGGCTTTTGTTTTCAATTTACGGCCGCCAGAGATATGACGAAAGATGGGTATTGTGTGCAACGAAGTCAAATCACGTTTTAAAGAATATCAAATCCAAACAAAACCGTTAAATAACACATCAAAAATGGCAAAAAAATCGGAAAACAATTGTCAAATAGCATAATACTTAGGAGAGAAAAATATACGCCGTATGATTGATAATGAGAAATGAGACTGAGTCGCTTACCCGTGTACGAAGTGCACACTGGTGTGCGCAGTGCACACTGCGCACCGCACTGATCGATATCAACGACGTACAGCGGTTTTGACGGGAAAGAATAATTATAACACCATCTTACTGATCGCTCATTACTGACATTGGGCTTCGTTGCAAGACCTGTATTTAAGAACGTAATAGATATATATATATATATATATCTCTATCACTGTAAAAGACAATCTCTTATAAGAAGATTGTCTTTTCCACTCTGCGTGACTATGGAGAGTAGAGGTAAGGACCACAACTTCATACGACTGTGTAAAAAGAAAAAACAGTGGGCGCTGGTATAGTGGTGGGTATGATCTGAACTTAACTATTTTACATGACTTAAAGTTTGCTGACTGGAAGTAGGTAGGTATAATTTTAAGTATTCTCATAGACTAGACTAATTAGTAAATGTTAAATAAATAATAATAATGTTTGTTAGTTAAATAAATTATCTGACCTCAAAACGGTCCTCTGGTACAGAAACACCATTTTATTTAAGATTATTTCGGGGACACTTTTTTTGTAACACAAGAGTGTGCTCCTTACCTCTAACCTCCATATATGTGACCATACGTGACATTGGCGAAATCATCTGTGCCATATCCGTGCTATCCGTGCGTGCTATATATTTTGGGGCTCCGTATAGTTAGCAGGTAAAATGATCATTTCTCGATTATAACTACTGAAATCACTAGGGCACAGATCAGGCAACTTTAGGTAATCACTTTTTCACTTTAGGAAACAATAATTCGTTTATAATTAATGAAAAAACATTGACCGTATAGTTAGCAGACATAGGTTAATGTTTAAAGTTCTGGCTGTTGCATTCGTTAGGGCATAGTTTGGGCAAGGTTAGGCGATTGTTTTAGATTTTATGAAGCAATAATTAGTAACAATCGGAGGTATTGTTATGGTATCCACTTGTCATTTACTCTATGGTCTTTGGTTTATCAAGTAAAATGGTCATTTCTTGATTATAATTACAGAAATCACTAGGGCACAGATCAGGCAACTTTAGGTAATCATTTTTTCACTTTAGGCAACAATAATTGATTTATAATTAATGAAAAAATTATTGAACGTATAGTTAGCAGAAATAAGTTAATGTTTAAAAATCTGACTGTTGCATTCGTTAGGGCATAGTTTAGGCAAGATTAGGCAACAATATAATAGGAATTATAAATCATGTCCCTAGTAGAAAATAACGTTTATAATAGATCCGCTGTAATCACTAGGGACTTTCCGACACCCCCCCCCCCGTTCCAGCCTGCACACTTTTTGAAAATCTTATAAACGCAAAAAAATTGCCCTTTTGTCGATTCAATTTGCCCTTCAGTTAAATCTGAAAAATAAGAGATAGGATAGATACAAATTAATGAAAAACTTCCAGTTTTGTTCCTATTCACCCCGCGATTTGTGAAAGTTTTATTATTTTGTATTATTTATTAATAATTTGTTAATAAAAAAAATACCCAGCTATAGACATTGACCTTCCCTTCAATTCTACCAACGATTTTAAATTTTGCCTTTTATAGTCTTCTCAGGAAAAATAAATAAATAATTTAAATGTCATTCCAAATTTAAATAATCGTATCTCTTTAACCAAAACGTTTCTAAAATTCTAATAAACGCTAAAATTGTCTTAATGTCGATTCTATTTGCTCTTCATTTAAACCTGAAAAATAAGAGATGAAACAGAGACAAAAGAGTGTAACTGCCAGTTTTATTCCTATTCACCCCGCGATTCGTGAAAGTTTATTATTTTGTATTATTTATTATTATTTTGTTGATAAAAAAATACCCAGCTATTTATTAATTTGTTAATAAAAAAAATACCCAGTTATAGACATTGATCTGATTTTAATCCTACCTACGATTTTGATTTTGCCCTCTTTTAGTTTTCTCACGAAAAATAAATAAATAATTTAAATGTCTTTGCAACTTTAAATCTCCTTAACCAAAAAGTTTCTGGAAATCTAATAAACACTAAAAAATTGCCTTCACTTCGATTCAATTTGCCCTTCAGTTAAACCTGAAAAATAAGAGATAAGATATATATACAAATTAATGAAAAACTTCCAGTTTTGTTCCTATTCACCCCGTGATTTGTGAAAGTTTCATTATTTTGTATTATTTATTAATAATTTGTTATGTAATAAAAAAAATACGCAGCTAGAGAAATTGACCTCCCCTTCAATTCTACCTACGATTTGGAATTTTGCTTTTTCTAGTTTTCTCAGGAAAAATAAATAAATAATTTAAATGTCATTCCAAAAAATAATCGTATCTCTTTAACCAAAATGTTTCTGAAAATCTTATAAACGCAAAAAAAAAAATTGGATTTACGTCGTTTCTGATTGCCTGGTTAGACTATTCGAAGTGTTAGTTTTTGTTAAGATTAACGAAAAGCTCAGATTTGCTCGGCTATGTCGCCTCGAGGCTCGAACATCCGGCTCAAAACGATTAATAAATAAAGTATTTCATTTTTACTTTAATTTTTTTATTTTTTATTTTATTTTAGATTTATTTAAAAATTATTTATTGAAGTTATACTTCTTTAGGCGCGTTATGGAAAAATCATGAGTGAAATTTTACGATGCGCGCGCATCTGTGACACAAAAATTAACAGTATGAAGTTGCCGAACAGTATGAAGTTGCCGGCTAAACCACTCATTGAGCCTCATATTACCAAAAAAAGATAAATAGAACCTCTATTAGTCGCGTATGTTGGCACGCTCGTCGTCTTTGATCACTATTTTCATATTTATTTATAATATTCATCCAGATGTTTTTAGTTTGTACATTCACAACACGTGTCTTAGTTTCATTTAAGTGTGAATTATATATGTGCTAATAAATTATATTCAGTAGTGATTTAAATTGAATATTGTATTTGCGGAGATATTCGGGTGTCTACGTTATATTTTATAATATTTATCTATAAATAAAAATACGAGTTCACGTTGACGTTCAATATATTTTCTTTTCTGTTTTTATTCGTTACTATGACAATTTATTTTAGGCCTAGGACATTCAATCATAAATAGGTATTATATATGTAAGTAGGTACGCTACAGTAGGTATTATTTATTATTATTTACTTTTCGTAAATAAATATTAGTGAAAAAAGAAGTATAACTTCAATAAATAATTTTTAAATAAATCTAAAATAAAATAAAAAATAAAAAAATTAAAGTAAAAATGAAATACTTTATTTATTAATCGTTTTGAGCCGGATGTTCGAGCCTCGAGGCGACATAGCCGAGCAAATCTGAGCTTTTCGTTAATCTTAACAAAAACTAACACTTCGAATAGTCTAACCAGGCAATCAGAAACGACGTAAATCCAATTTTTTTTTTGCGTTTATAAGATTTTCAGAAACATTTTGGTTAAAGAGATACGATTATTTTTTGGAATGACATTTAAATTATTTATTTATTTTTCCTGAGAAAACTAGAAAAAGCAAAATTCCAAATCGTAGGTAGAATTGAAGGGGAGGTCAATTTCTCTAGCTGCGTATTTTTTTTATTACATAACAAATTATTAATAAATAATACAAAATAATGAAACTTTCACAAATCACGGGGTGAATAGGAACAAAACTGGAAGTTTTTCATTAATTTGTATATATATCTTATCTCTTATTTTTCAGGTTTAACTGAAGGGCAAATTGAATCGAAGTGAAGGCAATTTTTTAGTGTTTATTAGATTTCCAGAAACTTTTTGGTTAAGGAGATTTAAAGTTGCAAAGACATTTAAATTATTTATTTATTTTTCGTGAGAAAACTAAAAGAGGGCAAAATCAAAATCGTAGGTAGGATTAAAATCAGATCAATGTCTATAACTGGGTATTTTTTTTATTAACAAATTAATAAATAGCTGGGTATTTTTTTATCAACAAAATAATAATAAATAATACAAAATAATAAACTTTCACGAATCGCGGGGTGAATAGGAATAAAACTGGCAGTTACACTCTTTTGTCTCTGTTTCATCTCTTATTTTTCAGGTTTAAATGAAGAGCAAATAGAATCGACATTAAGACAATTTTAGCGTTTATTAGAATTTTAGAAACGTTTTGGTTAAAGAGATACGATTATTTAAATTTGGAATGACATTTAAATTATTTATTTATTTTTCCTGAGAAGACTATAAAAGGCAAAATTTAAAATCGTTGGTAGAATTGAAGGGAAGGTCAATGTCTATAGCTGGGTATTTTTTTTATTAACAAATTATTAATAAATAATACAAAATAATAAAACTTTCACAAATCGCGGGGTGAATAGGAACAAAACTGGAAGTTTTTCATTAATTTGTATCTATCCTATCTCTTATTTTTCAGATTTAACTGAAGGGCAAATTGAATCGACAAAAGGGCAATTTTTTTGCGTTTATAAGATTTTCAAAAAGTGTGCAGGCTGGAACGGGGGGGGGGGGTGTCGGAAAGTCCCTAGTGATTACAGCGGATCTATTATAAACGTTATTTTCTGCTAGGGACATGATTTATAATTCCTATTATATTGTTGCCTAATCTTGCCTAAACTATGCCCTAACGAATGCAACAGTCAGATTTTTAAACATTAACTTATTTCTGCTAACTATACGTTCAATAATTTTTTCATTAATTATAAATCAATTATTGTTGCCTAAAGTGAAAAAATGATTACCTAAAGTTGCCTGATCTGTGCCCTAGTGATTTCTGTAATTATAATCAAGAAATGACCATTTTACTTGATAAACCAAAGACCATAGAGTAAATGACAAGTGGATACCATAACAATACCTCCGATTGTTACTAATTATTGCTTCATAAAATCTAAAACAATCGCCTAACCTTGCCCAAACTATGCCCTAACGAATGCAACAGCCAGAACTTTAAACATTAACCTATGTCTGCTAACTATACGGTCAATGTTTTTTCATTAATTATAAACGAATTATTGTTTCCTAAAGTGAAAAAGTGATTACCTAAAGTTGCCTGATCTGTGCCCTAGTGATTTCAGTAGTTATAATCGAGAAATGATCATTTTACCTGCTAACTATACGGAGCTATATTTTGGTACTATTGGAAGCATAGATGATAGAGGTCCTATAGGTAGAGCACGGGAGTAGGGGTGTCCACTTAGAAAATACATCGATGTTTTTTTCGATGCAATACATCGCGACTGTGCATCGATGTTTTTCGATGCATCGGTTGGAAACATCGATGTTTTCTCAAAATCGAGTACTTTTTCTAATCAGCTTCATCAGCTGTAGTAGTTCCCCTTGACACTCCATACAAACAAACAAATCACAGTTTGTTATTATCTATTATTTTTACAAAAGCACTTTACATGTCTGCATTTTGTGTGTGTGTGTGTTAAAGGATATTCAAGGAATATAATTATGTTACAAAGAAAAAAAAAAACGACTTTTCATGCAATCTTCGCTGATTCAGCTCACCGGTGTCGTTTATTAAAAAAAAAAAAAATAATAAATGAATAAATAAATATTAAGACACATTTATTTATTTATTAAAAAAAATGAAAGCAACATGTGACAATATTAGATTTTAAATTAACATGGTTATTTTTATAACTAAAATTATTTAAATCGGGATATTTACCATGTTTTTTGTTTTTATTTGTTGGAGCTCGATATTTCGACATTATCTACGAATGTCTTGTTCACGAGACTGAACTGACGACGACGACTGTCTCGTGAACAAGACATTCGTAGATAATGTCGAAATATCGAGCTCCAACAAATAAAAACAAAAAACATGGTAAATATCCCGATTTAAATAATTTTAGTTGTGACAATATTCTTTGTTATTATTACAAAAACGAGAACTCTCCAATCGAACTTATAAGAAAACGATGAAATTATACTGTAATAATATATTTTATTCAAATCCAGTCCTACTTCGTGTTGTAAAAGATACACATTCACAAACAAATAAAAACTATAAATGAAATTTAACGTTTTTATTCAAAGTTCACAGAGACCCGAAACAAAAAAAAACGAACTTGTTTATTCTGTGACACCAGACGTAGTGTTGCCAATGTCAATATCAGTCAACTAGAGCCGACAAAAAAAAATGTTTAATATTCAATTTTAACTTCTAAATTTTTCTAAATCAGAGATACTGAAACAGAAATACTATGGTTATCATTGATTCGATGTTTTATGAAATTACATCGATACATCGAGTAAATCAATAGCTTTTCAAAACATCGGATCGTTTCGATGTATCGTATTATAAACATCGAGTGAATTCGATGCATCGATGTATATCGAATATCCCTACACGGGAGCCAGGCCTCCAGCTGTCCCTCGGTTACAAAGAGAGAGAGAATGTGTATATATATATATTTATATAGTAATCATTTATATTTCAATAAAGGGAAGAAAACAACATGATGACATTTGAAATTAATTTATTCTTCAAATCTGTTTAATACATGCTCCTTTCCTTTTTTTTTTTTTTTAAAATTATACAGGGCATAATAAATTTTGTGTTCAATCACATAAGTTTTGAAATCAGGCTATGTATAATAACAAAGCGATTTATCTACGTTTTTATACACTTTACTTTTAGTTTTTATTTTATTTTCAATTATTTCATACTTTGAAACGCTTATTTATTTCAAGTCGTTCAAGTTTTTGTATAAAAATATAAGTTTGCATATTTAGAAGAATGTTGCTTATATAAAATTAAAAACGATCTATTTTCTCTCATATTGTTTTCTTTTAAATATCTGTCTCACGATCATGTCGAATCCAACGAGATCTTGTATGTTTTTTAATATCAAGTCGTTTAATATAAGATCGCGTCAAGATAAATTTGAATAAATACATACTGTTTTAAAAGTCTATATCGGATTTTATCGCGTTTATTCAAAACTTTACAGTTTAACAATATTTTAAATTATTTCCCGACGTTTCGGACCCTTTACAGCGTCCATGATCTCGAATTAATATTCGGACACCCACCACCTCAGTCCCCCGAGATATTTATTTTGTAATAAATATATACACACATACATACACACTTATATGTTCAAAAAAACAAAACTCTTATTCAGAAGTTCGGTAAAAATATATAAACTATATTATAATTTTATAAGCTATTATTTTAACAAAAACCTGCATTTTTTAATACGTATATTAGAATCTATTTACTTTACTTTTGTATTTGTGTTAATTAATAAAGTAAAGAAAAATATTTTGTTTTTATGGGAATTGAAGAAATTTTTTGATTAAGTATTTGTAAATGGTATCTGGAAAAGGAATTTTCAGTAAATTATAATAGAACTTATATCGCCATGGCTCAACTTTGTACATTTTTTTAGGGTTATTGTCAGTGAGAGTCTTCATAAATGTTTCAATTATATTTTCATCATTCATGGAATCGAATCTGGTATTCTTAGATGCATGTTTTAAATAATTGTTCAAGTTTTTTATTCTCTTTTCATGCAAAACTTTTTGTTCTTGACTCATAACTTCCAGCATCGCTGTACCGTTTAAATATTGACTTCTTAATAAATTGCTGCATTGCACGAAACCACCTGAATAATTATAAAAAGATGATTATATTAAAGAAAAGGCTCAAAACCAAGTGCCAAAATTAAAAACAAAAAAAATGTCCAGGTGCTATTGCCGAAAACTTTATAAGCCCTTTGAAAATTAATATATCAACAGGCAATTTAGTAGTTATGATAAAAAAGTACGAAGCTGGCATAATTTGTCATTTGATTATTTTGTGATTCAACAAATATTATTTGCTTACCGGGTATAAAAGCCACAACTTTTAAATCATTTTCTACATGTTCAAGATGTAACGCTCGTGTCCACGCCAGTAAGCCAGCTTTACTCGCGCTATATGGTCCAAATCCAGGAAGAGGCTGTAATCCACAATGACTAGCTACGTTGATTATTCGTGGCCGTACACCCTGAAAATATAATTTTATATATAAAAAAATATAAAATAATGTATTGTACCTATATGTGTAGCATTTAGAAATTATGTCACAGATATTTCAATGCACAGCGCTAGTGTGCGTATACCTCAGCGTTACCAGACGTCCCGATTTCGGCGGGACGTCCCGATTTTTAAATAAATATTAAATGTTCCGCGCGGGACATGCTCAGTCCCGCTTTTCGGGGATAACTCGACCGTGTGTGCAGCGTGCTGAGGAAGCGTGGGCGGGTGACACAGACAAGTGTGGACTTGCCGCCCGCCCTTTTATTTCAGAACGAAAAAAATTCTACTATTTAACGATAGGGTAAATCTTATCTCAAATATTATATTTTTATTAAAATACATTTCCTATGGCTAATTTTGCCATATATCGTCACGTAAATGTAATTTTGATTCAAATAAAAAAGATAATTATTTAAAAAATTCTGATTATATACGTTTTTAGGGTTCCGTAGCCAAATGGCAAAAAAATGGAACCCTAATGGATTCGTCATGTCTGTCTATCTATCCGTCCGTATGTCGCAGCCACTTTTTTCCTTTGTTGAAACTTGGTAAGTAGATGTATTCTGTGAACCGCATTAATATTTTCACACAAAAATAGAAATAAAACAATAAATTTTGGGGGTTCCCCATACTTAGAACTGAAACTCAAAAGGTTTTTTTTTCATCATACCCATACATGTAGGGTATCTATAGATAGGTCTTCAAAAATGATATTGAGGTTAATAGTATCATTTTTTTCTAAACTGAATAGTTTGCGCCGGAGACACTTCCAAAGTGGTAAAATGTGTCCGTCCCCCCTGTAACTTCTAAAATAAGAGAATGATAAAACTAAAAAAAAATATATGATGTACATTACCATGCAAACTTCCACCGAAAATTGGTTTGAACGAGATCTAGTAAGTAGTTTTTTTTTTTTAATAAAAAATATACACTATTATTAAAAAATCGATCAAAGTTACAACGAACTACAAGAAATTTTATATGATGTTACTTGCTGCTACCCTGAACCTTTCATGGGCGAGTCCGACTCGCACTTGTTTAATTTTTTTTTACTATGTCCCGCTTTCGACGAAAGAATCCCGCTATTTCCCTCAAAAAGTTCCAAAATCCCGACTTGGCAAAAAAAAATCTGGCAACGCTGGTATACCTACTTGTAAATACGCAACTTATGTAACAGTGAGTCAGTGACGCAGTATTCGTCGTCCGAGTAACATGTGTTCACATCGCTTTGTTGTTTTGATAATAATAATACGACATATTCAAAAATTGCATACGTAACGTACCTCATGTTACGCACCATAGAAATATTAAGAACAGGAGAAGTGTCATGGGGGCGTGTCCGCGTAGACGCAACTTGCCTAAAACGCTCACATATTTCTTAAATGGCCGTCACTGCTAATTAGTATGAGTTCAACCGCGGGCGAGACAACAATTAACAATGCCGTCTTGTTTAGTCTTTTGTTGTAAGAACAGAAGTCAAATCAAAGATTTAACAAGTCTTGGAATCAGTTACCACATATAAATATTACTTTTTTACTATATTTTACTTAAAAATCGTAAAAAACAAGTATACGAGAAATATTTCTTGCTTATACTACATCAAATACATTGCTTTCTAACCACTACCTCAGTATGTTGCGGAGTAACTGGACAAGCAATGTAAAAGTTACAAAACGATACTATCATAATGGTAATGTCGCATATTTTACCGTTTTGCTTAGAAAGAGACCGAGCGATTCGTATCTACGGTGCATGTTTCATGAGCGCTGCGTTTAAAAACAAGGTTCATATTTGTATTGTTTAAAACGTTATGATTTATGAATTGTATGTGTCTGCGCTGCTTTGCAAAAAGTGGTGGGAGAGAACTGACAACATTGTGTTCTCGTATATTTTTAATGAAACAACATATCTCTTTATTTCAAATATCTGTGTTACGCACACATAGCACTAACGCTACAAGATAACTTGAAGTATCTGTACACATATTTCTTGTCAAGGCATCTCATGTAGAAAAAAATATAATTGTTTATTACAAAAGCAAGATGTTGTCGTTTGCATGTTGTCGCGTGCAAATTTAAATGTTAAAGTTTGTTTCTTGTGAAGAAATAATATATTATAAAGATTACTCGGAGACGAATTAAAAAAAAATCACAATGCGATTTGGTACTTTCAATGGAGAGATAAAAATGTTATACTTATATCCTGTACGTAAGAAAGAATGAATTTTATAAAAAAAAAAAAAACAGTAAAATAATCTTACACTATGCGCACTTATTCGTAAATCAGGCAAAAAAGCAGAAACCACTCTCATTGGCCCGAGCAAATTGATGTTTATTGTGTTTTCAATGATTTGTGGCGTTTGCCATTCGTAGTCGCCAATGGTCATTACACCCGCGTTGTTTATTACTGCGTATAATTCTATAAGTACAACATATTAAATTACTTAAATCACAAATATAATGAAATAGGTATATATAATTATATTTGTATTTATTTTAACGTGCAAAAAAAAAAAAACTAAGAGAATGCTTTTCTCTTACATTGTACAAATCGTTAATACGAATACTATTAAGGTGCAAATACATATGCTACTTACTAGCATGCTTATAGCATGCTTATTACGAGTAGTATGCTTGTAGCATGCTTATAGTCTAATCGACAAATGGCATTTGTTGATAAGACTATAAGCAAGCTTATTAGCATGCTTTTAGCAGCATATACTCTAGTCGACAAATGTTAAAGCTATTTTTAAAAACTAAACCCAATTTTTTTTACTTATTTGTTAATATTTTTTGCAAGCGGAACATAATAATCATCTAGATGCCATTCGTCAAAAAGTGCCATTTTGGTCAACTTTTGTCAGCAGTCTCCGAAAAATAATCATTACCTAAAGTGTCATTCGATTTGGAATGGTACCTATCTAGATGAATTTTGAAAAAATGAAGTTCCGCTTGCAAAAATTGCAAAAGTTGTTAACAAATAATTTTAAAAAAGGGGTTTATTTTTTAAAATAGCTTTAGCAGTGTATGAAATACTTTAAAAAAAGACGGAAATGGAGACAATTTCATTTTTTACATATGTTCGAAATATCGAAAGTTTGTAATCCTGGTCACAACTACATAAAATATTACACTTATTGTGTTCGCTTGATGCTACTTCGACTATAAACATGTTCAGACATCAAAGCGAGAGCTGAGTGAAATATCGATAGCATTTTATTATTATTTATTTCAAGCTGTTCTAACAAAATCAATCGTCACATTTGAGCGCCTCGAAAACCGTAGACTACATCTCTTGTACTATAATACACCTTTATTAAATTTTAATATAAAATAAAAAAAATTTCAAGTTTTAATTTATACTGGCTGTGTTCGGGGTTTACGATTATAATATTTATACGGATACGAATGTAAATAAAAATATACATACTGTTATTTGGATTGTTTTCTACAATACTTTTTACGTAATCTCTAAACTCGATGACGCTTTTAGAATCTGTAACGTCTAGTTTAAAGGGATGAGCGCAAAGATTTTTAAGCGCTTGAGATGCTTCAGTATCGGTGCCTTCGTACATGCCTAAAACATAAAAATATATTTTGTATATTTTTCACATAAAAAGTCTTTAAATACTGTACGCTACTTCTAAATCTATATACTAAGCTACTTCTAATTTTTGTCTAACGATAAGTCATAAGTTATTATACGTTTGTAAAAGTCAAGTACAAGTACATTTTGTAAATAACATTATATTAAATATTTAATTTAAAACTGTTTATCATAACATTATTGATAAATAATTGTAATTATTTTGAAGTAGCAATCTATAGTAATTTTTCTTACGTATTACTGACAATATTAATCTAATTTACTTTTTAAAAGTAAAAAAAGATACATACCTACCTTTTGTATTTCTTATTGTTTATGTATAATACTTAACAATCAACTATAAATACAACTTACCCGCAACAGTAACTAGTCCTTCTCTAGCTGCTCGTGCAGCTATAGCCCATCCAAGGCCACTGTCACATCCTGTTATAGCAACAACTTTAGTCCAGGACATTGCGTTTTCATTAACCTGATAAACATTTTAATAAAATTTAGTAGGTATTAAGTATCGTATCCATTCGACAGACGGTATACAATAATACACATTATACAACAGTACAAATTAAAGTAAATAATTCTTTTCCCTGTTGTGTTCACAGTTGGTTGTTTACTTGCACATTTTAATCAAACAAGTTTTACTTACAGTTTGTTTTGTTACCGGTCGTTATAGGATCACAGTTCTGGATATACTGACCGAAGAGAATATTATTATCTTCCGTTTTTATTACTGACCGTTGTACTCTTCAACCTAAGCGGTGCATATGAAGTAGGCGTCGGATGTCATTGCATATTTATAATGAATTTCATGTTTGAAATAGGTCTTGTTTCATTGGGAAAAAGTAAACGTGTCATTCGGAATAGTCGTAGCTTTAACGATACTTACTTTAAGTTTTATTTTATTAGTGATTATAACTTTTACTCGTACATTATTATCAAACACGAAATGTCATATTACCAAATTTTTTAATCATTTATACTAATAACGCTCACTCTTTACTACCTCTAGAAGTTTAGAAGAACAATAATCCTGAAACATAGACAACACAAATATAAACGTCCAGACTAGGACAAATATCTGTATAACATATACAAAAAAATTGTCATGAGTGGGAATCGAATCCGCATCTAGTAGTGCAACAGCCAGTTATAACTGCGCCACTGCGTTACAATTGCGCCAACCCGTCAGGCTATATGTCAATTTTGTTTAGTGTAAATATATATATTTTTAATCATTGTGAAGTTGACACCATGATCCATTCAGTTAAGATTGTAGAGAGGTTGTAGTGGGTAAGCAGAAAGGATTTTGTGTGGATTTCTGTCATATGTTGTATGTAACGAATGGTAAAAGAATTATTAAAATCGGTTCCGTAATTTAAAATCAAAAACAAATAAATCTATCCTTTATAAGGAGGATTATAAAACATAAATCCAAGCGACTCATATAATAATGTCTGTTTTAGGCGTATTTTTCGTCTTATAAAAGTGACTGTTATTATGAAAAATGTAGAACACTTGAACAAAAGAGATGCCAATAAAAGAGAATCATTTCAGCACGAATACCCAACTGAGAGATTAGATCTATTGAACGGAAACAATCTTGTATTTCTGGTTCGCTTCACCCATGATCGAATCCATTGGGTAAAAGTGTTTCGGGTACCACCACAAATGACACTAACCGATCTCGAACACCCTACCGACCTAATTATTCAACCGGCAAAGTAATTATCTCGAATTATCTGGCCTTAATATTTTTTTAATGATACCGACTCGAGTTCTATAACATTGTAGTAATAAGATATTATTACCGCAATTAATAGAATTATGTGACATTTTATGGTATTCATTTTGCTTATTATTCATTTTTAATATCGCATGAACTATTTTTGGCCAATATTTATTTTTATAAGCTTTAAATTTTTTTTCTACTATGTCCAATAAGCTCTTTAATAAGCCGTCGTTTTAAAGTTGAAGGTACATACATCGTTTTCTTGTTTTATAGGGGCAGTACCTGTAACCGTACCCATACCCCGTAACCCGCAGTGGAGCAGCGTGGTGGATTAAGCAACCCTTTTTCTACATGGAGAAGAGGCCTTCGCTCAGCAGTGGGTGATTTACAGGCTGATACAGAGGATAGTACAATATTCATAATTAAATTTTAACGTACGATAAAAATTTGATGAAATTGATTCATTAGCCTTCATCCAGAGTTTTAACACGACACATGTATAGATAACATGTTCTGTATTTTTTTGTCTTAAAAACGCAAAATGTTTATCTAAAACCGTGATGAATGGATATACGTTTTTAATGGCCCTCTAGCGGCCTGTCTGCGATTGAAAGTAACAAAACACGTCCCGACAGCAGGACACGCACCAATTGTGACACGATGCGGAAATTTACAGATCTTTCGTTGATCATTATTTTTAGCATTGGTTTTACATGATTATTCTCTGTAAAGATAAACAAGTTTAGCTGCAGTTGCAGTTCGCAGTTTAGTTCTTAAAACTAGTTTTATATAATATTTAACTATATAGCAAAAAAATCTCTATTTTAGAGCGATTAGACGTCCTCTGATGAAAGTCGAAAAAGTTGCTTTTGAGATAATAATAAGAAATTCTTTGTAAGTTACACTCTATAAATTTATATATTAATCTTAATGATTGTAGAATATACCATTTGATATATTTTCTGGTTTCCTAAAATATTTTAGAAGAATTTCAAACGATTAAACCGTCAAAAATTTTGTCACTTAACGACCTCATCAAGTTAGTGTAAGAAAGACAAAAATTGATCATTCGAAGGTTAACAGTTTTTAGTTAAAGGACGTTGGCTCATTACAATACAACATTATTAGAGGATAAGTTCTTGGTTGCGTGTAGTATAAATTTCTTATCAAAATACCTGTAATGCTGTGAGAAAATAATATGTAACATATAATAAAAATCTCATCATTTATTTGTAAACTTTTAAAGATTTATATCTCAATTTTAACTTCTCTTTCCCAAAAGCATAGTTAGGTAGCAATAAAATTTCAACTTTAACGAAACTTATTTTAGATCTTTTGTCTTTTGCGGGCATGATTTAAAAGAACCGTTCACGGAATAGCGGTCATTCGAGTGACACTTTTAAAGAGAAGCGCCCTCCAGGGAAATCTACGCGCCCTCGGCTACTTTCTGATAATAGTGTTTGTTCATTTAAGTGTCTCGATGTATTGTATAGGTAGTCAAAACCCGTTAAAAAAGTTATTGCTATTTTATTTTGGTACCTATTAACCCGGCGAGAGTGTGGTGAAAAAATGTAACAAGGAGTATGTGGCAGGGTATGACATACCCGTTTACAAAATTGGCTATAAAACTTGTTTTTGAAAAAATATTATATTTTTATTTTTTATTATATTAAAACTATATTATAACATACTGGAAATAAAACTCTTGCACCATTTTATCAATTTTTATTTTTTCACTTAACTAAAAACAAGTCACTATTAATTTACAACGAAAATTTTCAGTCTCTCCAAAAGTAACTACTAAGGGACTAAAGAAAACAAGTTTTATGAACAAAAAACTTAAGAATGTGATATAATATGAAATAAGTAACTTTATAAACTAAAACAAAATAACTAAAAATATTAGGAACATCTTAGGAACTGGAGCACAAATCAGTGCAATTTTTGAAAAAAAAAGTTGCATGCTCCAAACTGATAGTCTCTCAACAGTTTGCACATGAGTATTTTGTCTTCCGGTCCTTTTTGTTTAAGCAATCTCTGCATCTAATATAACGACCAGGAACATTTTGACTCGATGAAAGTGGTGCGTTGATCTGAGAAGAGATTCTTTGACTATTATACGTCAGAGAACGTATACGTCTTTTCGTAACTTCAGGTGTTTGTAAACTAAAGCCAAGCCTAAATTGCGGGTTAAATCGGTTCATTTGGTGTCTTTGCATTGATTTTCATGGAAAATTAGTTTGCATTAACAGTAGCTATATTAGAAAATATTTAAACTATTTTTGGCCATCTTTGACTTGTAATGTGGTGCATGGACTTCAAGTGTTGGACGACGACGTATTCTCGACAGCATGATATTGTCTTCAGAATCATTGGAATTAGCACCATGTGCATTCATATCAGCTTTGTCGTGATGGGAAACATCTTGCTCATTATCAGATTAAATATTATGTTCAGAACAATAGCCAGATTCTTCCCACAGCTCGCCTCATCGGAACTATTTTCTAGTACTTCTTCCAGCATGAACCGAAGTAGATTTTGAGCATTTAAACGTCGATTCTCTATGAAAATATATAATTAAATAAAGAAAATATGTTATAATATCAGAAAAAGAAATTTTAGTTTTGTCACCAAATATATACACAAACTATGTGGTAGGGTATCATATACCCGAACGCAGTTTGCAAGCATGTAGCTCGAGTGCAGGCTACCGTGACACTACGATCACGCCACTATCTTCTCCTGCAACCCTGTAACTCCAGCTACTCAAAGGAACAACAAGTTTGAAGGTCACAAAACAAATATATACGCAAATAATTAACATGGTGGGTATGACATACCCCGCCACACTCTCGCCGGGTTAAGAACAAAAGATGAATATTTAATACAACTCACATTTGAAAGAAGTGTAGTTTTATTTGACAAAATAAATACTTATTACTTATAGCCGTATAAAAAAAAAAAAAAAAACAAAAATTGATTTTTATATTACTAGTGAACATCTTTGTTATTTAAAGCTATTTTAATAAAAATGTAGTACCCGATTTGCAGTGTTACAGATTTTGAATTGAAACTATAAAATTATTTTATTAGTTTTACTATAGGTTAGAAATATGAAGGGTACCCAATACTGAAGACTATGTACTTACGTACATAATATTGACGACGCTTTAGCGCAGTGGTCACAGTAACTAGCTGATGCTAGCGGTCGCGGGATCGATCCCCGCACGTGACAATTAATTGGATAATTCAAACAGATGTTAGTTGTGGTCTAGGCGTTTTTTTATTGTGTTTTTTATTTGTTTTTGGACCCTCGAAGAACAATTTACATCCTAGTGGAGACCGTTGAGTGTATGGCGTTAATACATTGTTAATAGGTTTATTATAATCGGTAATAAATAAACGAGAGTTTCTTGTTTTAAACGTGCTTATCTCAGTTTCTATCCGAATTTACTAATTAATTTTGTCTTAAAGAGCCTGTTTATTAAGGAAAGTAGATAAGTATCGGTTACAAGATATTGTATTACGTTTAATTGGGGTAAAGCTATGTGTATAAGCATTAGGGAAAATGCACAGACTTAATCTTATGTAAACAGTTATTTTATTAACAAACTCTTGTCTCTTCGTACTTGGAGAGCACTGGCTCTAATCGTTATTATTAACACCTAATAACGACCCTTACTCATACTAGAGAAATTCTTCGCTAACCTGCTATGGAACAGCATAACAGATTAAGCTCCAACTCTTTTCTTATATAAGAGAAGAATCCTTGTCACAGTGGCACATTTACAAGTGAGAGTAACATGAGACTTGAGAATACTACAAACATATGGTTCTAATGATTAATGAATGAAATTAAAACAACAATTTATTATAATTAATTAAAATATAATTATTATTATATAAAAAACAAATAAAATATTAACTTTCGATAACACTTCTTATCCACGGTACGTAGTAATACACGTTTGAATAAAGCGAAGGCACTGACGAACCGCAGGGCTGTCCGATCTCTTCCCACTAACAACACCGACTACGTAGTAAATGGTTCTGTACTGTAACATTAACGGTCCACCGGAATCACCTTTGCAAGTATCCTCCCCAGTATGTCCCGCTGCATAGATTTGAGCAATTGATAAATAAGGATAGGAGATTTCACATTCATCATGAGGTATCAAATGCACGATTGTCGATTTTTTAACATTTGTATTATATATGCCGTTTCGACCCCAACCAACTGCAGTTAAAGGGAGATTGGAAAATTCCGGATCGTCTAAGTTTATAGATGGTAAGCATATCGGCCTTATATGTCCTGAAATAGTCAAACGTTTTAGATTAAATTCCATTTCGGAGAATACATTTGACATATTAATTGCTTTAGCTTACGAGTGTAGGGTGCGTATCCGTCGATTTCGATGAGAGCAATATCATTATAAAGCCGGTCGTCATCATATTCAGGGTGGATTATTATATTTTTTGCATGCATCAAAACGTTGTCTATACATTTTCTGTTCTTACTCAACCCAATTTCAATATTCGCACAGTCTCTCGGAAATGTTCTCTTGTCATATTCTGCTAGGGTTATTTCAATACTGGAAACCGATTAATCATCAAAGATATTCGTTGTAGTATTTTGTTTCACAATATGAGTAGTAACAAAATGTCTCAATTATATAAAAATACAAGTAAAAAAATGAGAAAAGGTCCATGTTCAATAACACACAAACCCCGGAGCAGAAGCAGGGTCACTACCAACTGCGCTAACGGGCTAGTATACTAATATATTTTCGAAATAAAAATGTAAATTTTTAATAATACACTTCAAATTATGTTGTGAAATTTCATATTTTTTGTAGATAAGCTTATAATACTATAATTAAAATAAATATTTTGGCACTAACTAATTAGACGACCGTTCTGGTGTAGTGGTGCCAGTAGTCGCCTCAAACCGCGCGCCGACGGTCGCGGGTTCGATTCCCGCTCGGGACAGATATTTGTATTTGTACAAATATTTATTTCCGGTCAGGGTGTATGTCCTTGTAGGTCTCCCCACCGTGCCTCGGAGAGCAAGTAAGGCCGTCGGTTCCGGTTGTTATCATGGACACGTGGTAATGATCGTTACTCATGGTAGGGAAATGGTAAAGAAAATTTATATTTAATATTACACATGGAATATTATAAAAGTGGTAAATATACAATTGATGATATGTAGTAAATAATAATAAATACCAATGAGTATGTAGTAGACACAATGCAATCGACTTTATGACTTTTCCGCACCTACTCTAAATGATTCATTTCAAATTATACTTAAAATTTGGGTTATTTCAATGCATTATTATTTAGATATTTTTTTGCATGTATAATATTCCTATTCTTCTATCTTGAGGTTAATTACATTATAGTTCGCGTTTGTACTATTTTTCGGTTTTTGGTACTTACTCAAACATTTTAGCTTCACTTGAAAAAAACGCAGTGTGCAGCTGTAAGTATATATTTTAGGCTAATCAATGATCCACCGTAACTGAATGATTCCCGTTCGTCACCGAGAGCAAAAATTATATTCAAGAGCACTGTCCATGCGAACTGATCCAGTTCAGTATTCTTGCCACCTGAATTTTAGAGAGTATAATTATTAATAACGACAGAATTTTAGGCTTGGTTTTAAGGATAATAAAGGATGTATTTATTTCCTCGAGCATAAACAGTTTCATAGGATTTTACTGTAGAATTATGAGAATAGAAATAAAAATGGCCGTCTCTAAATGTCTCGTTGCCAGACATAGACCTCCTAAGAAAAAGAGTGAAGTGAGGGATTAATGCGTATTCCGTCACACCCTTTCTCTGCTTTAGTGCGAATATGGTATGTGAATGGTTCAAAATTTACCAAGACATGAACCCGTTTTTTTTTAGTGAATATTATCTACTTTATGTACCTGCTAATCTGTCTTCTAACATGTCATTATCCGTGCTATTTTCGGTTTGTCTTCTCGGTTTAGGACCAGTTGAATTCTTTACATTCAAAGGCGCAAAAATCTTAAAAATCTTTTGCAAATCTGTGAAGAAATATCCTATCATGGAATAATTTTTTTTGCTTTTAATAATTCAAATCCTACACTAAAATTTTCCTTTAGTTTAGGATTTTTTTAATTCATTATTTTTATTCGATTGTAGCGTTTATCTACTATCATTGTGTTGTTTTTTTTTTTTCATTTCTATTGTAATTAAGATGTTCTAAGTTTTTGGTGAGTTGCACAAAAGTCATTAACACGTTAATTTTGTTTCAAAATAATAAGGACCTCTGAAAATGTTACGAGTACATTAATACAAACCTGTTAAGCCCGTAGAATCTGACGTTTCTTGACCGCAGCATCCAGATGTAGGATCCGGTGGCAAGCTCATTTGCTCTTTGCACTGATTGTCAGAATTCACTACACTAAATAATTTACTATTCCCATTATTAAAGTTGTACTTTTCGGATTCGATTTTTGTATGAAATATGGATTTTGAAATACATTGGGATTTAGTGGTTTTTGTCCTTTTAGATTGTCTGGATTCGGATAATATGGTCCCGTGTTGGTTATTTTATCGTCTCCATTATTATTATTTTGAGAATTTTCTTCATTAAACCGGATGGGATAAGTTTATCTTTTTTTAGTGTTTTGCTTATTTAATGCGCTGCCTGATGTGTAATGATTGTTTACATAACCTCGTTCAGTTTTTTGAATGCCTGAAGTCAGTCAGCAGACCTGAAATATTTTTCAATAATTTATTACAATAATTCGGCTGGTATTAGGCTATAGAATAGTAGTATTATCATCATGGAACACACGTAATAGATTTTTGGAATTATCACAAGGAAACTGTAATTGCCATAATCGTTTTTCTTGAAACGTCATACGCACAAATCTGGGGCAGTTATTGATTTTCACACATTTTTCACAACGATCTGAAACATACAAAATTATTATTATTTTTTTTTGATTTAATTGAAACTTTTTTTGATGATCAAACATATTATACTCGCTAATAATGCAGATTAAAATGTTTTCAGCTAGGAGTGATGATATTTCTATATTTCTATATTTATAATAAAACTTTAACATGTCCAAGCAAATGTCAAATCGAACCTAGGTATACCTATTCGTTTAAATTAATTCATTAGTTTTGGCGTGATACGTGACCAAGACACAGACAGACGGATACACAAAAATTGAAAACGAGTAAATTTTTTTCGCTCCTGTATCGATTACGTGCCCTACAAAATTTGTTAAAAATATTTTCTATGTACAGTTCCTGGTTCCTGCTTTATTAGTCATTATGAAAGTAAAGATAGAATATCTTTACTTTTCAACCGTTCGTAAAGGGAATTCGATTGATAAGAATATTGAAAATTCTTGCGATTTTTAGATTTTTTAACACTTTAAGAGTTATATTTTAATAGACATTCCTTTCATTATAATTACTTTTTTTTTTTACCTTTTTCGATGGCTGTAATACAGACAGTAATTATCCATAGAAAGAAGCCGATGCAAAGCTGAAATTTTCTCATAGTTCGATTATTATTACAACAACATAACTACTATATAAAATAACATAACGTATTCTGAGGACCCGTACACAGTCATACTAAATCGTTATTATTCTTAACAAATACTTATGTATCTAATCGGTAATTGATGAAGGGAATCGTGTGCAGGTATTTGACGTTAATTATGTAACTATCGCATACCGTTTCATTTATTTAATAGTTGGCTACAAATAAAAATAAAGAGAAAATTGAGCAATTCATAGAAAAATCAATCTTAATTGTTGATGATACAATAAAACAATAGAAATGTTTTCGTAGTATAAATATTTATGCTCGGAAAAATTGTACTTAGTTTATTTGAGGAAAATTTTATGTTTTTATGAAGGATAATATTTTTACTATTTCTCATTATGACTCTGTATGACTGGGCACACATTATTTCAATATTCTAAAAGCTTAAAATCAAAAATTGTATAGCAATAAAATTTCATATCCTACGGTTTAAATTATATCATAAAATGCGAAAATAATTTTATTTATAGCCACAATTAATATATTATAAATGTTTACCTTATACATATTACGTTGTTTTATATCAGTATTTTAAACATAATATTATAATTTGCTTAAAATAAGCTAATATTGTATATGTAACGTAATTTGAAGCAAAATATGCTTCCTTTGGTAGCAGTAATTTGAGGTATGATATTTAATCTTTGGAACATTTAAGGTTTTAATTAGTTGGATGTTTAGAAGATTCGACTTTTATGTTACGTTCATCTAATATCTTTAAACGAGCATTTCTTGTACACACACACACACACACACACACACACACACACACACATATATATATATATATATATATATATATATATATATATATATATATATATATATATATATATATCGCCTCTTTAAAGGAATAACGTGGTATTTTATAAACCACAACTTTACAGGAGAGCAATTTCAAACATTCATTCATTCATTCATTCACATTTTCATTCATTCAACAAACATTTAAGAGTTGATAAATTCTAAAATATTTATAATTTTACTGTAGGAAAACAATTAAATAGTAAGTATACAAAGAAGAAGTTAATAAAAATTACAATTTTTTCGGTAAATTTATATTTATTTGCACTCGTTAGTTCAAATTTTTTTTTTCTACTCGGACGCATCGTCTGATAGAGTGGAAGAGAGATAGATGCGTCACAAGCCGAACGCTAGGCCGATCGTACCTCTCTATCGCTTGTTCCGTGCTCTCGCTCGCGTAACCCAAGCATAATTATATACTCGTAGTTTTATAAAATTGAAATTCCTTGAGTTTTTAGCCGCAAAGAAATTCCAATGGTCTTACTTACTTTGCGTTGTTACCAGTGACTAAAATTCGTAAAGTGAATATCAAAGCTGTTTGTTAATTGGTATTTAGTCAGTCAAATGCGAAAATGAAACGGAGTCGGCGTGTACGCAGAGTGGTCAGTAGGAAAATCAATTAGCATACAAATTGAATTAAGACCGTTTGTGTCTGGGTATAACGAGGCAAGACTATTAAATTTATTTGTGAAGTTTTTTTTTTTTTAACTGTAACTCGCCATTCGTTGTATTTCTACTAGAGTCAATACATATAAATATATTGTTACTGATATTAACTGTTACTCCAACATTATGTAACTTTCTAATCGTAAAATAACACGGACAACTTTACACCATACGCAACAACAAGAATTTCGCCTATCAAAGAAGAGGTGTACTCCTTCCGTAGTCGAGAGAATACATGATTGCTATACCGAATCGAATTAACTAGAAACTCCAACAAGCATAAGCAATTAACGAATTAAAAAATGTCTTTGATAGATATTTTTTTAAACAAAGCTACTTGATCACAACTTTAATTTCCTGTATTTACCTACTTTAATCCTAATGTTCCTGCTCTTTTATTGGCTAATTATATATAAAATGTTTAATGAAATGTCACAAAAAATTACCGTTATACATGCAATTTTTTTTTAATCTTTATAGTTTTTCTTTACAAATATATAATAACTATCTTCACCATGTAGATACTATTGGTCAGACATGGACATCAACCTAACGGACCTTTTATATTTTAACCAGTTTACTGCTATTCAAAACCAAGTACAACTAAACTTTATTATAATATAATATGTATGGCAACTTAATGCCTGTGTTTTAGCCTTTAGGTAACAGCTAACTGATATACATTTTTTTAAAATAAATATACACTAAAAATATATTAATATATTTGTTATTTATAAAATAATATACAAGTATGCTTAATTAAAAAAATCAAAAAACCCGACTGCGTAAAATACTCTTATTATAAACTAAAAAGAATAAAACAATTCACTAGCTTTCATTTGATACCCATATTGCTACAGTAAGAAAAAAAAATTCAACTCCCCCCCTCATTCCGGCATTTGCGGGCGCCATTTTGAAAATTTATATAGCCTATGTCACTACTACAATCTATTAAGACAAATCCAACGACACCTCATATGTCAAAAACCGTCCAGCCGTTTGGGCTGTAGGGCGCGCCAAAGAAATGGACATACATACATACATACATACATACATACATACATACATACATACATACATACATACATACATACATATATACATACATACATACATACATACACTCGAAAAACATAACACTCCTTCTGTCGCAGTCGGGTAAAAAAAAAACAACAACAACAACAACAAGCGACATAAACGCCCGAGTTATGGAAAAAAAACAATATCTCAATTAGGAAAAATTCAACACAAAAATAGTTTTCAAAAAATATCCTGTAGACTGATAGATAAGTGAATTCAAACAAACTATGCAACTTTGATATATTAGTGTAATTTGTGTATTAATAAGGATTTATGAGGATTGGAATGAGGAGTGGGTGCCAGATTGGTTGACGTTTGAGTCAACTGCTCCTATTTTAAGTCATAACGTAATGATTTACAGCCTATGGTCCTATAATGTCCTCATATATTTAGCTTTTAATCAGTAGTGAGAAAAAATATTAAGGACAACAATATTTTCGTATTTTATAAGACTTGTATAGATTGTAGTTATGAAATAAATAACCTAAAACGTACTAAACTCATTCCAAGATTTTAGGCGTATTGAGTGAGGTATTTGTTCAGTTAGTTATTCTAATTTGGTAAAAATATAATGTAACCCTCTAACTTCATAAAAGCAACCATAAATAAAGTTTATTTAACTTTCAATCCACGAATATAATTATCGAATATCGTTGAACCCTGCTTCAATAAACTCGAGAATGATGAAGAGGTAGTTATAACATCAAAGAGTTGAGGAGTTTGGACAACATTTGACCAATCGATCGACGAATGACTGATTTAAGACTTAGAATTCATTTAAATCAAATATTTCTTCAATAAGAAGAATTTTTTTTTGTTTCTAAATTTTACTTTTACAAATAAATAAGTAAAATAAATGCTAATATTAAATTTATTCTTTTTTGTTTTTATTATTTTTTCAACGAAATATAGATATAATATAGATCTATATAAATATAGATCTATCTATCTAAAAACAGACTAAAATATTTATACATCAATAATTACGTTCGAGATTGCACTTAAAATATGTTTAAAAGGTAATAAATAGCGAATTTTGCGGGATTTTCCTTCACCGTGTTAAACCAATTTGTCTCTCTGCGGAAGCCACCTAATATTCATCTTCCGCGCTAAATTCATTTTCCCTTCAAAAATATGGATGGTTTAGCTCTTACCGTTTCACCATTGATGTAGCTCCGTTTGCACAATTAACTTACGTGAGGTTCGTTTTCGAAAAATTTTCTCAAATATTTATCTCAATCGGTCCTACTACCTTAAATATTGATCAGACATTTATAAAAAATCTCGAAAAATACTTCCATCCTCGTTGCTTATAGACCTACCTACTTACCTTGCGGTTTCTGTACTATAACTGCACAATCACGTACCTAGATGTCCTTCTGTTGGGAAATGGCTTTTACTATAGCGAAATAGGTTTGAAGCGTAATCCGCCCAGAATAAATCATTTGACCGAATAAATAGAAGATACGTATTTACAAAATAAAGGAAAGATTATTCTTCTAAAAGTTGAAACAGCCCAAATTGAAATTCAAATTAATCTCTAAATATAAAACATGGATGGATGGAACGTTTATGCGCATATTTATACAAACTATTCGAATATCAAATATTGACACAAATTTTTATTAATTCCATACCAAGGAATTTATATATAAACTGGAATACGCCTGCACCCAAAAAGCGTTCCTAAGAGAGGGATTGCATCTCTTTCTACCGTGGATTCAAGACAGCTCGTAAGAAAGAGACAAAATACCAGTAGTCAACAAAATGCTCGGAACGATTTTATGACTTTACATGTTGAAAACAAATGTCAACCTTATGGAAGTTATTTCAAGGTGCATATTTGAATATATTTTTTTTTTTTTTTTTAATGACAGATAGACAGGCATTTGACCGCTATCTCACCTGATGTTAAGTGACGATGCGGTCGAAGGTGGAGCATGCCTGCCTAATAACAGCCTATTCACTCTGGCCTTGAAGGCACCCAGGTTGTATCGTTCGGGAAACACAGACGCGGGCAACGAGTTCCATTCCTTAGCCGTGCGCATCAAGAAAGTAGTGCCAAAGCGTTTTGTGCGCGTAGGTGGCATATCAATGACATAAGGATGGAACGATCGACCGCGCATAGTGTCCCGATGGCGGAAGGTTGTTGGGGGAATTAGATCGTGCAATTCCTTCGCACACTCACCAAAATATATTCTGTAGAACACCGACAGACGAGCTACCCTACGCCGATGATCGAGACTCTGCAACTTGGTGTCTGTCAGAGTAGGATCACCTATGAGTCTCTTAGCTCGTTTTTCCACCGAGTCCAAAGTTGCCAGTTGGTATTTGGCGGATCCATCCCAAAGGTGGCAGCAATACTCCATACAAGACCGAACTTGTGCTTTATACAGTTGAAGCAGCTGTTCTGGAGTGAAGTATCGCCTGACCTTAGAGAGGATACCTAGTTTTTTTGCTGCATTTTTTGCTTTGGACTCGATGTGCTGCCCAAAGTTCAAATTGGACGATAGCTCTACACCGAGGAGCTGGAGGGAGTCGGTAATTTCTACAGAAACATTTCGGAAAGTCGGAGCCAGGTGTAAAGGGCTCCGTTTAGAGGAGAACACACACGCCTGTGTTTTTGTAGCGTTGAACGTGACCAGATTGGCATCGCCCCATTCGGAGACTGCCTGGAGGGCGACGTTCAAGCGGCTGACCATTTCCTCTCGACAAGACTGGATAACATCCTTACTAGCCCTTGAACTCGAAAAGTATCTGTCCGTCACTGTGCTGTCGTCAGCATACCCAAAGGTACCGGGGACGAGCAGATCATTAATATGGAGCAGGAAGAGGGTAGCGGACAAGACTGATCCCTGAGGAACACCGGCGTCGATAGCCTTTTGGTCCGACGAGTACCCGTCAAGGACAACTCGAATTGAACGTTCGTTCAGGAAATCAGAAATCCAAGCGCAAAGGCCAGGTGGAATACCATATGAAGGAAGCTTGCTTATAAGGCTCGCGTGCCAAACTCTGTCAAAGGCCTTCGAGATATCGAGGGACACGGCAAGAGCTTCACCGTGTTTATCAATGGCCTCACTCCAAATATGTGTGGCATACACTAGAAGGTCCCCAGTTGAACGGTTCTGGCGGAAACCGTATTGCCGGTCGCTGAGGAGATCGTTACCTTCCAAGTGGGCCAGGAGTTTGTTGTTCAGTGCACGTTCCATAGTCTTACAGAGTATGGACGTGACCGAGATGGGACGGTAATTGACAGGGTCTGCACGACTACCTTTTTTGGGCACAGGCTGCACGTTGGCAAGCTTCCAAGACTTCGGCACTTTGCCAGTCTTAAGTGACAGGCGGTACAGGCGTGTAAGAGGTGGAGACAACTCAGGGGCACATGTGCGCAGGACTATCGCTAGTATACCATCGGGTCCGCTGGCCTTGTTCACGTCTAGAGTTTGCAGGATTTGCAGGATTTTAAGGATCTAATCTATACAATTTTATTAAGTGAGCGTTCCAGTTATGATATAAATTCCTTGTTCCGTACCTAATTGTGAAGTAGATATAAGATAAAGTTTATATGTGTTAATATAGTTTTTTCTGTGCTACTATTTGTGGGTCTCCCCACCGTGATTTGGAAAGCACTTAAAGCCGTTGATCTCAGTTGTTATCATAGGACACCTGATAGCGATCGCTACTCAAGATAGCGAAAATTATCTGCCAATCTGCAGTGGAGCAGCGTGGTGGATTAGGTTCCAACCCGTTTCCTATATGGAAAAGAGGCCACTCATAATTTATCTAAATGTATTTTATGTCTTCTATGGCTCCAGCCTCAGAAACTACGGCCAATGCCTTTCGTATAAATTCCGTTCCACTAAAGAGAAGTCTTCTGCAACGTAATTTTTGAAGAATGGAACTTGACTGCCTCAAAAAATATGCCGAGCTATCGAGCGGTCTACCGTAACTGTGCTCGACTAAATTAATGACAAAATTTTACTAAATAACTCAATTATACGACATTCATGCGCCACTTAAAATCATCATAATAACCGACCTGTTTGTTCCGATTGTCTGAAGACCTATGATAAGCACTTTTGAATCGTCATTTTACACAGTATATATTTAAAATTATTTACTATAGTTAATGTAAAGCTACCACCGATTCGAAATGTAAATTTTGTTGAGAATAATTGGTAAGAAACTCTTGATAAGACACTAAGAACAGTTACTCTTTAAAAAATAACGTTGTTATATAACTCTAAAATTATAAATTCTGTCATATATTCTGCATGAAAGACAGCGTCACTTCCATATCCTTGTCATTTATATAATCCTACACAGAGTAATATGCTCGGGCTATTAAATAGTTTTTAAAATAAGCTTTAAATTTATTAATTGGCAATTATAAATCGTTTGTGGAATTTTATTATATGCGCGTGTTCTTTGTCCCACGAAGGAAAAGTCGAAAACTTGGAAATAAAATTTTATCGTTCCTTCTCGTGTTTATATTGCGTTTGTGACTTTTTCTATCAAAGTATTAAATATTTTTATGAATATACATAATATTATTATATTGTGATGCTATTGTAAGTATGTATCTCTTTTTAAAAACATCTTGAAAGGAGACTCGGGCTCCAAGATCATATATACCGCGAATAGCTATTTTTTTTTGTACAATAAAAACACTTTCAATAACACGTTATCCTAGAGTATACTATGGAAATAACTAAAATATACTAATCGAGTAGTATCTAGGTCGGTCAATTGACAAACGTTCCTAACCGCAAATGCTGCGGAGCTGAGTCTCCCAGTCAAGGATGAAAAATATGAATTGCACTGAAGTTTTGAATCCAAATTTATCCCTAAGAAAGACTGTGGTGTCACCGACAGTAAGACTCTCGTTATTTATTTCCAAATTATAATAAGCAAAGCAACACATTCTTGGAGTTTTAAACCAAGTTGTTTATCTTAAGCCAGTCTTTTACTTGTGACAAAGCAATCAAAGCAAAAGCGAACCGTTCACGTCGTTATGATTAACTTTTTTTCTATCAACTTAAAGATAAACAAAAATAAGCGATATGTCGTCAGCAAACAATATAACATCACAGATAACTTTAGGATAAAATGAGAGATCATAGATATTAAAAAAAGGATGAGGTCTTAGAATTCATCCCTGTGGAACGTCAATTTATAGCACAGATTCAGAAAACTTAGCTCTATTTATTGAAACATTTTGAATACTATAAAGGAACCAATTGCTAAGAAGAAGATCATATGTATATTATTTATATGTACATATGTATGTTTATATATTTCGTATGTATTATATGTATTATATATTGTATCACACCACCAATATAGATTTTATTTAGATAAAACTATTAATACATTAATAATTCGTTCTAGTGAAACCGTAGTAATAGTTACTAAAGTTAAAACTAAAAAAAGCTGTTCTTAGGCAAAATCGTTTAAAAATTTTATATATAATATGCAAGTCGATGTTATGGAAATAATCTGATGTTATTTTTTACTTTTGTGTTTGTAAACTGCTTTAAATATACAATTATTTAATTTCCTAAAAATTATATGAGTTAAATTTTTAATAAATTAGTTTAATTGTCAATTAATATATAATTTTAAAGAATTGTAATGATATTTAAAAATCAATAACTTAGTTAATAGTTCAAGAATCTTGAATTACATATTATTTAAAAGTCTGTTAATAAATCTTGATAATGAAAAAATATTCAAAAATTTACTAAATTAATTCAAAGTTTTGTGAAATAAAAATCTTTTCAAAAGATTATAGTACTTACATACAATTGCTAAATGACGATTCTCAGTCGACGCCTGAACGTTTTCAACTACCTGTAATTTCCCAGGTGGATGTGACTTCGTTATCTTCTATTCATGTAAATTAGAAGACTCTTAGACGTCTATTTCACTGAAAAAAAAAATATCCTAATAGTTTTATAGTACGGTCAATTTTCAAGTGAAATAAATTTCAAAAGTTTTATTTCGATAATTAAGATGACTGTGAATTTACTATATAATATAACTAATTAATACTGTATGTTCTCTGGAGTAATTTAATAAAAAAAAAATACACGTGTGAGTACGGTTCAAGTAAAACTTCAAAGACATTGTGACAAATGACGATTAATTTAAAAATAAATAAGTCATGTTAAATTTTGAAAGTATATATTGATAACATTATAACAGTAATATATACACTTATTTATATTAAGCTTATACATAATAAATACATGAATTTAATCATCATTATCCTTTACATAATTATGATATCATTGTAACTTCAAATATTTAAAAATCGAATGCTTACATAAACGCGTCATCTAATCTATCTAATACATTGATATAGAATAGATTTATTATAAAAATGAAAAAATTCAAAGAAATGATTTTTTTAAAATATGTAATAATATTCAAATTTCTGTCACTGAAAGTTTATTTAAAATTGTATTTGTCTGAATTTTTCTACTTAAATACTTTGGTTTAGTGAAAAAATTCGGGAGGTATTTATCAACAGTTATTTTATAAGAACAATAATAATAAAGATTTTACAGGATTTATAAAAACGAGCCGTATTCAAATAAAGAACTGAAAACTGGACATAATAACAATCCACGCAGAAAATTAAGAAAAAGAAGCGACTTAAGAACTTTCAAAGTCACGGATAAAGTAAAAGTTCTTTCAACCGCAAAATTTTGTTTACTCTTGTAACAGTTACGAGTTGAAATTATATTTTTTTCTTGTTTTTTTTTTTTGCTTTTTTTACTAACCTTCTTGTGGAAATTGGATTATGACATAATTTTTATTGTTTTTATTAATTCAAAAGAATTTTAACTTAGAATTTTCCTTTCGTGATTATATTACTTTAAAATTTTAATTTTTGTGATGTTATATAACTATAATAAATTCCTATTTAAATGACTGATAAAATCTAGATTTACTATTATTACATCTAGATTGATTCTTGATCGTTAGATTTACTAATAAAAAGACGACCCACGGCCCGGGTACGGCCAGCGATGGTTCTCTAGCTGTCGGTGGCTGTGGTGACCCGGATCGCATGACAGGTGGCAACAGATCTGCCTTGGTTGCCGCCTGTCAGGCATCCAACCGGGGGTGGTGTATTCAAGGGGGTGTCGACGCTTGGAGCACTGTGGCGGTGTGATGGAAGAAGAAGTAGGGAAACGCGTAAGCACTTGGACGAAAGCGCACGGAGGGGTGCGAAGCGCGGCGGAGGACGAGGCACTGATGTGTGGTGGCTGACGGCGTGGCGCTGAGAGGACGCGGATGGGGAATGGAGGGAGATGGAGCTCGCTCTCTCCCTCCACGAAGTGGTAGGGTTGGGCGACCTTACTCGCCCAAGCCCGAACGGGGGTGCGGAAGCGCAACGACGACGGCGGCGTCGTCAACGACGGCGTGATAGCGCGTGCGATGGCGCGTAAGTGCGGGGGTGTGTTCTGCACGGTGGTGTGGATGGTGTGGGTGTGGCGCTGAGAAGGCGTGTAGAAATGAGGGGGAGATTTCTCCCCCCATTCGATGGCAGGAGGGCAGAGGCAGGAGTTAATGTTGGCACTCTTCTGCTCTGCACTGGAGAGCCGGCAGCGAGTGACACGGCTTCGGTAGTTGGGCTGCTCTCGGTACTTCTATGCCTCGCGCAGAGTAGGCCAGTCGAGCGACTTTTCGGAGGGGCCGCAAGGCCAAGCGTCGGGGCGTCATGGTTTTATGCGAAAGCGATCCGATGGCGCCCCACTACGGCGCCGACTGTATCGATGGGTTTGAGTAGGTATTTTGGCTTCGTAGTGAGCGAGTCCCACATACCCGTCGCCTTCGGGCAGCGGGATGCGTAAATGCATTTTCCATCGTAAAAAAAGGCGACCTTATCGCTAACACAGCGATCTCTTCCATGCTACCTTTGGGCAGAGAACTAGCGCTCTAGGTGTGGGTGGGGCGCAAAACTTTATATATGAAAAGATATTAATGAAGAAAATAATAAAAATATATCACTAAGGAAATAAATATAATATAATTAATCATAAGACCACCTTTGCACTCTGTTTTGTATGTTTTTTTTTTCTTTTTTCCTGTACTTCTTAAGTGTGCAATAAAATTAAAGAATATAATTTCATTTCAGTATTAAACAATAATAATTGACATCATACCATATCTTCGTGTCGGTGCCTTAATTTAAAATCTGTACTATAACGACCTGTATATGTTTTACTGCTGAATAAAGGTATAGTGATGGTAGATTTTTACTCGATGTTTTCTTTAAACACTGAGGATATTTTAAGAATATATATAAGTATGTGATTAAAATCTTATCGATCGTAGCTCTGATTGAAGTCCACCAGCTTATTTTTCTAGCATTTCACCTTTTCTTTTTCTTTCTTTTACTTATTTTTATTTTACTTATCAATGTATCTATGTATATTACCGTAATATTAAGCTAGGTGCTAATTTACAGTTATTACAGTATTTAAGTGTAATTTACACGTTCTTAAAATAATCGAATTATTTTTATATTTTATCGTGATAAAATGGTAAGAAATATTAAATTAAAGCAACGTTAGACTGACAGCTTCTTACGTGTCGTGAACACATGCGAACGCGTGAAATTAAAAGGAAAGGAGGGTGTAATTTTTATGAAAAAGAAAGATATTAATACACATATTAAAACAAATATTAATACAATAAATTTGTAATTCGATATGGTAGTAAACGAGATATTACGTATACGTACGACACAGCTACGACAAATTCAATAATGGAATTAGGCGTTTATTGTCATTAGATTCTGAATTCTATTGGTGCCACTATATTTCGTGCGATATTTAATTTCATGCATTAATTATTGCTTTAATGGGCGTCGGCCGTAACCTTAAGCCCACTATTCACTAGACGCACCGATCCGCATACCCATCCGTGGACAAATCTGTCGTCGTCCACACACTACCGCCGGGACGCCCGCGCCGGGGAGCCGGACGCCGAAATACATTCAACGCAGATTTGTCTGCGGATTTGTCGCCAGCGACAAATCCGGCAGGTGGGTGCGCCTGTGAATGGTGGCCCTTGTGTGACTTTAACGTCGCCTTAGTACGAGTGATTAGTGTTATCGCTAGTAAATTTAAATATACGTACGTCTGTTCTGGTGCAGTGGTGCGAGTAGTCGCCTCAATGCTGGCTGTCGCGAGTTCGATTCTCGCTCGGGCAGACATTTGTATTTATACAAACTAGATATAGGTACTTGTTTTTGGTCTGAATAAAGAAAAATCTTGGAGTGAATTGTATGAAAATACACACTAAAACTTATAAAGATATTCCGTAAATACAAAACCGGAACAGGTCACTAGTATAACAATATATACATATCTTAACTACCTATGATTACGTTACGGACGGACGCTTTCAATTACACGTCCCCTTGCGTGGCTGTTTAGTGCAATGTGTATCAGGCTTTACGAGCGGGGTGCGTAAACGAAGTGCGGTGGACTCGGTTATGATATTTGCAAATCTTTAATAATATACATGAGACAACTGCTAAAGTGCTGATATTTTGTTATCTCCGTTTCGCAATTTCGTTTAATAGAACTTCAACTTTTTGTTCTACGATTGAAGTACATGTGAAAGTTTTTTATTGTTTAATATTATATTATTAGAAAATAATAATGATTTTAACATGCTTTAAAAAATGCTTTTTCTAATTTATTACGAAATCTATAAGATAAATTTATATTGTTATACAAAGAACTTCTAAAGGCAAAATGAAGGTTAAAATAGCAAAAAACCGATATCAACAGCTTTTATAAAGAGGCTTCTTTGAGATTGAATCGAGCCATGAAGAATAACCTGACTATAGATGAGGCTTGAAATGTAATCAACAAATAGATCGGATATCTTTCAGAATAATCTTAAATCTTTCAAGTTATTCCGGTTCTAACATCTACTTGATCTTTCAATATACAATAATATTTAAAAAATAAAATTTGTAAATATCATTGAACATAATTATATCCTATATCTGTATAACCCTAATCATTAATATAATTATTTTATTCGTGTTTATGTCACTGAATACTTCCTCAACGACTGGACAATTTTTTCCTGAACTATTACGTTCACAATTGAGAATCAATTGGCCATGGAAAGTGATCATTTAATAGGATTCTAGCATTTTATTCTGGCACAGGGCCGGCCTAAGGCGAAAATGGCGAGTGTGCAAGACTTATATTAAGGATGTTCATGGATGCCCCTAGGATAAAATTATGCCCCTTTTTATGCACCAATTGTATGCCCTCCCAAAAAGCTCGAGTGTGCGGCTGCATACTTCGCACACTCCTTAGGCCGGCCCTGTTCTGGCAGAACAACGACAGTCAGTTTTGCTAGTATCTAATATTATGTAAGTCAAAATAAAAATTGACTTTTACGTATAATGTAAAAGAAAATGTAACAACTTGTTAATAAAAAATAAAAAAATAAACAAAATAATATAACTGAAAATTATACTTATTGTGAAATATTTTACAATTCGGTGTCAAATTAAAAGTTCGTATATTTTTTAAAGTCGGATGCTACGAGCAAACTAAGAGTTTGTGTCCTACTGCGAGACGAGGGCCTCTCTTTCTAATTGGACTGTAATGAAAACTCCTGTGATTTATGTCATAATTTTTATGCTTTCAATTTTAGGACTTTGTTAATATTTTCGCGTGAATATTTAGTTACCTATAATGCCGTTGTGTTTTAAATTGCATATTCTTTTTGTCTAAACAGAAGACCAAATACATTAATTTTAAAATCATATAATTTCATATAAACATATGTATTTCCATTTATTTTATTATAATTTCCATTTATGATATCATACTTCGAAACCAACTGCACTGTTAAATTTTTTATAGTAATTTTAATAATTTGTTTAGGAAGTTTTTACACACTACCGTTTTGGAATAAAGGAACTCAGTGCTGTAATTTTATTACATAATTTACAACAACTCAGTTTCAAAATATTGCAAATCATCTTTCGCAAAATTACTATTCAGCTATTAAAACCTTGTGTAGTAATATTACTATACATTATTTGTTATTTCACTAAACAAAATATATCAAATAAAGATAGATGTCTATCCACACTAACAAGTATTTGAACGGTGCTTCTCACCACCATCCTAGACAACTCTCTGCCGTTGGTTTGTCTCTGTTTCAGAGAGCTCACGGGATCTGTGACGAGATACACCTGGACGCAGAGCTACAGCACATCAAGCAGGTACTGCGAGACAACAAGCTCCGAGCACCGCGTCAGCGTCACAGATCCCGGAGGAAGAGGACTGCCACAGTTGAGCGCCAGCCTGCCGTACTACCATATGTTAAAGGAGTCACTGACAAGATTGGCTACATCTTGAAGCGAGCTTCAATCAAAACTTACTACAAGCCGCCAACGAAGATAAGTCAATTATTACCATCTGTCAAGTGCCAAATACCTTTACAAGATGCAGGGGTCTACAAATTAGACTGTGAATGTGGTCTTTCATATATAGGACAAACTAAACGGAGTATAGAGACACGCGTAAAAGAACATATAGCTGACATTAAACACCAACGGTCGACAAAGTCTGCTGTGTATCAACATACTCAACAAGGTACCAACCACTACATTAGATTTGATAAGCCACAAATTCTCGCTAAAGAACACCGATTCCTACCAAGGATGATTCGCGAGGCTATTGAAATGAAAAAAACATCCTAATTTCAATAGAGTCCTCTCTATTGAAATTAGGATGGAATTGGTTGGAACGTACCACCAGCTTGGGAACCAGTTCTAAAATTAATTGAACCCAAGGAAAATAAGAACACAGCACGACTTCTAGACACAACAAGTTCATTCTGTGTGAATAGGAACGGTCAAAAGCAATAATTTATAATTGTATAAAAAGCGGGGTATGTAACAATTGATTCATTATTCGGATACCCACCACCTCAGTCCCCCGAGATCATGGACGCTGTAAAGGGTCCGAAACGTCGGGAAATAATTTAAAATATTGTAAAACTATAAAGTTTTAAATAAACGCGATAAAATCCGTTTTTAGACTGAGAGACAAACTTCTTAGCATTCAATGGTTTCTCCGTGCGGGTGCCGGGTCCATTGTGTGGCCGGGGAAGAGAGGCACGAGTGAACCCCGGAGCTTGTGAGCCGGGTGCAGGGTTAAGGGGCCCCTTTACGTCTGACAACACTCCCCTTATTCACCCATACCTCTCTCCCTGGCCAGCCAAATCCGGTATGAACCTTCGACCGCAGCCTTAGATGCACGTTCTAATAAAGAACTTACCGCAGTCCTAGATAATCCAAGGTCCTTTAGTAAATTGTAGAGAGACTTAGCTGGTATACCTCTCGCTCCTACTTCTACAGCATATAGGTTTACTACATAACCGTTCCTCGTTAATTCATTTGTTAGGTCGTAGTATTTATTCTGTTTCATTGCGTGGTCTTTAGGTATATTGGTTTCCCACGGCACGGTAAGCTCTACAAGTACTATGCGTTTAGTACTTCTTGAGAAAAGGAATATAGCTCCCTGCATCCTACCAATAAGTGCTTCGCCGTACATATCACCTCACCACATGCAAAACAACTTTTTTCAGAGGCTTTTCCCCATCGTACTAAGTTACTTTGATCAGGTAAAGTCATTTGGAAGGCATTTAGATAGAATTTGATTAAGGCAGGAGACCAGTCATACAACAAGGTGTGCCATTTCAGAGCCAAGGGGATACAGAACTCACCTATATTTAACCAGTCGTTTTGGATTTCCAGATTTAAAGCATGAACTTTATAGCGGTCGTTTTCATCCTGTTGCAGAAATGATTTCACTATGTCTTTGTCTTCCTTTTTCCTTCTCGCACCTAACCCTACTTTACTGGTCTGAGCGCCAGCCATAAATTGTTTATGGAATTGAAGTCTTGATTCTAGCTCTAATGTACTTTTATCTTTTGGGAGTGATTTGATTAATTTGTCTTGTGATTTTCCTAAGACAAGCATTTTGGTTACTCGAAGGTGTTTGTAGAGTTCCGAAGGTTTCTTTAGTTTCATCCCGAAATTATTTTGATCCCTGAATAAAGCTGAGGGATCAGCTGATTGGGCCAGTCCAAACCATAACTTCAAATTCTTTATAACCTTAGCGTCTAACTTGTTTAAGAGGGTTTTACCGATGTCGTAAACCAGAAAAGGCCAGGTAAGACGTGATGTTAGGTAGTTGTCGTATATCCATACTTTCTTGATATTGCTGATTGGCTGATTGCCTACCAAATTTAGGTCATTTATGAAATTTTCAACAACCACCTCTAAGGAAGGTGTGCGTCCTTTGTAATCAATTTTTCTGCCAAGGAATTTAAAAGGGACCAATTCTGCAACGGTGGCTACTTTTTGCCCATTTATAGAGAGTTCTGGGTCGTAAGATGTGTATTTGGTGTCCCGTCTTCCCAGACACAAGCAATGACATTTACTTGGCTTTGTTCTAAGTCCACCGGTCCATGAACAAAACTCTTCCACTTCCCTCAGTAGTGCTTGACATTGCTTTGGATTTCTAGTTAGCAGTGCAATGTCATCTGCAAATGCCAAGATGGATTCAGTATACTTGTTGTTCGTTTTAAATCGATAACCCCATTTCCTTTCATGGTTTATTAGTTTGTCCACTAAGATATTAATCACTATGTTAAATACTATTGGTGATAAGCAGCAACCCTGAAACAAGCCCACATTGTAGTTCAAAGGCATTGTGTATTCTTTGTTTACTGCTATGACAAATTTTAGTTGTGAGTAATATGAGGTGATCATGCTTAGTACCAAAGGAGGAAAATTATACCATCTCAGAGCAAATATCAACAATTCAAGGTGCACAGAACCAAAAGCATTTTCAAGATCTATCCAGCAGACTGTTACTTGTCTCTCATGCAACCTGGCATCTTTCAGACATTCTGCTAGTAGGGTATTATGTTCAAGGCATCCAGAAATACCAGGTAAGAACCCTTTCTGGTGATTGAGCCCAAAATACCCATTCTCGATCATGAATCTTGACATCCTTGACTGAAGTACACTAAAGAAGATCTTGGAGATTGTGTTTGTAAGGGCTATCGGTCTGGTATCTTTTGGGTGAGTTGCTTCATGTGTTTTCGGTATCAGGACAAAGATTGCTTTGCCAAATGTTGATGGTATTTGCTTACTTGACCAGATCCTACTGAAAATGTTCATGATGTGTTTACGCACCGAAGGACATTTTTTGTACACTATGTAGGGAATGCCATCTGGGCCGGCAGATTTTGATGCTTTCTTTTGAATTTGATAGTCTATTTCCTCTATATTAGGTGGAGAGCTTTCGAAAGCAACCCTTGGTTTTACAGGTCTCTGCTTGTTCGGGTCTATGTAAGAACTCCCAGTCTTAGGTACATCATATGTAGTCTTAAAGTGGTCGTAAGTTTGCTCAGTGGTCAAGAGAAGCTTACCACTGTGATCTTTGAAAATATTTTTCGAGTACTGAAAAGGGTTTTTATCAAAGTCCGCTTCGTGTTTAGCTCTATTTAGGTTATCACTGTTATTTGCGATTTGCTGTGATATTCCTTTTATAAGTTTAAGGATTGACCTTAAAGCCCTGGACAGTTGGTGACAAAGATGTTTATCGCCCATGGTTTTAGCTATACGAAGTTTCTTTATTAATTCTCTTTTCTTCCTCCTCATTTTCACTTTAAAAGCATTTTCTTTGTTCTTTTGAGCATAGCTAGGAGGTGATGGGTAATGCTCAGAAAAGTATGTATAAATTTTATCCTGAAAAGTATCTACTTGGCTATTCAGATCTTGTTTGGGTCCTGGGTATTCCAATAGGATTGCCAAGTTTTCGTCGTGTACTTTCCAGCTGGAGTTTCTTAGGCTGGGTATGCTAAGACGTGTCCTGATGACTATGGACTCCTGGTAAATTTCACCTGATGGCTCACCTTGGGATGTATGAGGGTCAACTCTATCCGTAGTGGAATTAAATGAATAAAATTCGCGTAAATATAAGAGAACAGAACGATTTGATACGTTTGAAACTTTTATCGTTCCACACGTCCAAAATCACACCTGCACTACGGGACCTACAATATAAATACCCCGTTGCAATGTGAAATGACTGATTATAATTTTGTATGGAGACCTATATATAGATTCTGTAGAACCAAACGTTAGCGCGATTTAGCGGCTTGAAGAATTGTTAAATATATAGCGTACATGATTTAAATGAAATATATAGTATATTTCCTAACACTTATTGTAGTTCAAGTAGCAAATTTTGGTTAGTAATTTTATTGATTATCTTAGTAAAATTAAATTCCGAATATGTATAGAAAATTTACGAAATTTGAAATTCAATTCTACTACACAGAACCATAAAATTACTATAAGTATCTGATAAATACAAAAACATTGTGAAATTGCATTCATTTGCTTACAAAACATTTAGTTTTACAAAAAAATTTAAGTGTGGTGTAAGTTTCTTTTGTGGTAAATTAAAAATTATTATTACTCTGTTATAAATTATATTAAATATTTTTTGATTAAAACACAGTCTGACTTTAAGTTAAACTAAATGTTATACGGCAGATGGTTTGGTAGACATGTAATTAAAGTACAAAAGCGGAACTACGTGAAATAATGTTGAAGTAATTTGATGTGATAAAAGTATAGCGAGCTTCAGGTCCTTTGTTGTTTACTTATCTCTATTGCTGTTTCGAAAATAAAGGAGTTTCATGGCCGTTCGTCTCCCGAGGTTCTTGAAGAATACCTTCCAAGATTTATGTGTAACCTCAGTTCATGAGATCGTAAGCCTGCCGCATTTTGGCAAGACATCGTCTTGAATGGGACTTCGTGAAAGTAAAACCTTTATTTTCGAGCATCACTCATTTTAATATTTAACAATACATATGACAATATTTAAGTAGCAACTTTTATTCTAAGTTAAAAATCTTTTATCACAATATTTACAGTAATTGCCGACATTTTCGATTCTAATTATCATACACATTTGATTTTCATGTTTTCATTTTTATGAAGACTTTCAATAAGTCAAACTCTTTATATCTTAGTGTATACAATTTCAAAAAGTGAACCAACAGAAACTTGATATTAAGTGTAGAATAATCCACCCAGACGATAAGCAAGGACAGTGAATTATTTTCCCTCGGGATTTAGCGGGAGGAAGTCAATCTGCTCGTTACGCGCATTCATGCCGGTGTCGACTAGTAAACGATCTCTGCGCAATGCACTTTTGAACAGACTTGAAATATTATCTCCTGAGACATTAAATTTCCTTGCTAACTGTTCCGCCAACGGAAAATTTTATGAACGCTCGAGTTGTTCTTTGTGTATGCTAGACGCTATTATATTTTTTGTTTAATAAAAATAGTATATGAAATTTATGAAACCTGAAAAATTGTTGAGCTAAAATATAATGTAACGAAATTTCAGCTCAATATAAATTAATGATCTCACTATTATGTATATACTTTCTTTGTTTAAATTAATAAATAAGAACTAAAACTTCTCAGCGACATGTCTCATTTAAATATTCCATACTTCGATCAATAATTATCGATCGAAGATTCCATACTAATAATTATGTATTTATTAATTATTTCAACACAAATATATTTTAATTAAAATTAATTTTATCTAAATATATATAACTCAAAGGTGACTGACTGACTGACATAGTGATCTATCAACGCACAGCTCAAACCACTGGACGGATCTATCTAGGGCTGAAATTTGGCATGCAGGTAGATGTTATGACGTAGGTATCCGCTAAGAAAGGATTTTGATCAATTCTACCCCCAAGGGGATAAAATAGGGGATGAAAGTTTGTATGTAACTTTGTCAATTTTAAACCGATCGGGCTAAGACTTTGCATGCATAAAGCTACTATGACGTAGGCATCCCCTAAGAAAGTATTTTGATAAATTCCACCACTAAGGGGATAAAATAGGGGATGAAAGTTTATATAAATCTTCTTAGATTTTCGACTGATTCAACTGAAATTAAAGATTGCAGCTACTATGATGAAGACTTGATATTTTTAGCGCCTAATGACAGATTAGTTAAGAATATTGTGTACAAAGAAGTTTTGTAGGCCCCAAAATTGTATAAAAGTAAAGCCGCAAAAACTATACCTAATTAATAATAATACTTCTTAACGCGAGCGAAGCCGCGGGCAAAAGCTAGTGTACCTATATTGTGCCTTTGATAATATAACGTCTACATTATATCGATATTCCTATTTCTATATTCAGTTCCTCATTAAATACTTTCCCGACATCGGATCTCGCTTCATATAAAATTAACGACACAAGTCATTGAAGCGAAATTTCGAATTTAACGATAGTACGTGGAACTATGACTGCCAGACGAGACATTCGTGAATATAATATCACTATTTCGAACTATTCATCACTCAGCTGAATAGTTAAGGACGGAACAGATGCGAGCTAACTTCCCGGTTTTACCCGAATAAACAACTTTGCGGTTGCGTATTTGCATTGTATGGTAATAATTGGAAGTTGTGGAATGTAATTAAGCAATGAAATTTAATATAAAATTTATTATTACATTTGGATATCATGGTTTATATATCTACATACACCTAGATAGATATAATTATAACAAATAAATATAAAAGCAGAATATTTATCCACAATCAGTTATTCCGAGCGGTTTTACTCGCATTTACGTTAATATGTACCTACTGCTCCACATTATTTAAAACCCTAAGTTAAGACTAGCTTTATTTTTAGTGAGTTTGAGACTAAGGAAATCTAATTAAAAATATATAAATACGAGTATATAGCATAAGTAAAATACGTTTCAAAATTATAAATATTAGAAGTGTACAATTAGCAACGAATTTATTATGAGAATCAAAAAATTAAATTTATAAAGGTGAAAAGACAATAAATTTGATTTTCGAAATATTTAAATGAAACTTCTAATTAATTTCATATTAATTAAATTTAAAAAAAATCTAATTAATTCGATTATAAATTAATATAATATATAATCGAATATTTATAATTATGAAACTTCTACCCTCCTTATCAAATTTTATACAGCTGAATAGTAAGTTTGATATGTTAAGTATGAATACCTGCTGTATTATGTTTTATTCACTCATACGACCATCAGGATTATGAAGCTAAACTTGGTTTTTATGGCATTAAGACAAGAGTTTCAATCCATCTATGGAACTTGGCAGTCTTGGTAGTTGATTTATGTTTATTGTTATAAACATTAAGTAATTTTTACTTATATAATTTATAAGCCCGCCATCAGAATTACATATACAATATATACTCCCTTATAATAATAATAATGAAATATTATTGTTAGGAAGAAAAAATAGCCAATACTAAAAATAAATAAAACTAAACTAAATAATTAGATAGTTTAGAAGAAGAAAGACAAAGAGTTCTTGTTATAAATATACCTAACCTACGTTCGTAGGTGTACAAAAGAGGAAAAGAAAAAAAAATACTAATTTTAAAAAGCAAAAATAAGATAATAAAATAACTAATCAACTCTATCATAAATTTACCAGCTATATATGCATATAAAAATAAACAGAATACCTATATACAAACATAACATACATGGATATATGTATACATACATACACACATACATACATAAATACTACTTAACACATACCAAGCTGATAACAAGTATGCTTAATTAAAAAAAACAAAAAACCCGACTGCGTAAAATACTCTTGTTATAAACTAAAAAGAATAAAACATTTTACTAGCTTTCATTTGATACCCATATTGCTACAGTAAGAAAAAAATTCAACTCCCCCCCCTCATTCCGCCATTTGCGGGCGCCATTTTAAAAATTTATATAGCCTATGTCAGTACTACAATTTAGACAAATCCAACGACACCTCATATGTCAAATACGGTCCAGCCGTTTGGGCTGTAGGGCGTGCCAAAGAAATGGAGATACATACATACATACATACATACATACATAAATACATACATACACTCGAAAAACATAACCCTCCTTCTGTCACAGTCGGGTAAAAATTATAAAAACACAAAAAAGTACCTTATATTAAATACAATAAATATTATGTATAAATTATCCGCTTACTCGCAGTATAGCAGTCCCGTAGATACGTTCCAACTCTCCTCCGATATGGAAACGTGACACAGTTGGGCAAACCAACTGTCAGGTTTACAAGCTAGTTTAGTTATCTAGTTAGTTGTAATTGTAATTGTTGTAATTGTAAAGATGTCATTGTTGTTAAATCTTACAGTACAATTTTCTATTAAGTAACTAAAAGGTACAAAAAAAAAGATTAATAGATAAATGATTTTGATGGTAACCAAATGCTGTCTTATAATTTAAAGAGATTTTCTTTTATTTTTAAATTACTGTTCTTTATTCTTTGACTTTTATTTTTTAAGTCTGAATATGATTATTATTTTAGTCCGGATTTAAAATTTCACTTGTTATTTAAAAAGTGTTGTGTGCCATCTAACATCTGTCTCTTGTTAACAAGCATTTAGACGAGAATAATTAGAAATTTTTTGTCAAGGATTTGAGACAACTATCATTAATCTTTAATTATAGCTAGTTAAGGTACAACGCAGAGATGTACAAGAGAATAGGTAAGTAAACTTAAAAAACAAAATCTAGTTATATAAAACTAAATTGGAGGAAAGCGACTTTAATTCGAAACTTTCTTTCTAATAAAAAATTAAAGTGTCATTTAATTTAGGACTTAATACCTTAATTTGCCAATTTCGAAATGTCTATTTTCAAGCGGCGCGTCAACACTTTGAACTGGTTTTTACTGTCCCAGGCGAATCGGACCTCGTTATCTTCAATTCATGTAAACTACAACATAATTTCAACGATTTTTGAACAAAAATATGATCCATGTACTATTTTTCAACCAACCAAATTAAAAAAATAAGGAAAGGATTTTCAATTCTAGAGTTTATATGTATTTTCTGTACGTTACGCGATAATAGCAAATCGATTTCAATAATTCTTTTCTGATAGATAGCGTAAATATCAAGACTTGTCTTAAATAAATTTTGTAAAAAAATGTATATTGAAATCGGTTCTTATTATACAGAACTGTTTTATAATACTTGTAATTGAAGTGTCTTTTTATTATAAAGGACTGTTCATAAAAGCTAAATGCAACTTTTTCTCAACACCGATACAACTCTTTTTATCACCTTTATCACGTTGCGTCACATTTATTGGGATTCCTTGTTAAAATTACGTTACTAAAGGACAATACTTCCGCCCAACCCACAAAAAAAAAACACAGTAGAAGAGTTGTATTCTAGGTTGTATTCATGGTATTACAAACGTGCGAAACGCGGTCGCCCGCGAATTATCCAAAGATTTATAAAACGAAGGCATAAAAGTCTTTTATTAATTATTTATTGTCAAAATTTTAGATCCTTTTTATTTATTTTGTAAATTGTAAGCGCGATAGGTTGTTTCTGGTTTGTGTTCATTGCCGTATTTTCGATCTTATCGTAAATAATCACCGATCTTGCGATCTTTTTCTGCAAAGTTTGTATCCGCAATCGCCGGCGGCTACGTGACCGGATAAAGTAAGTTTTGAAATAAAAACGGAGTTACACTATGAGTTATGGTTAAAATGGTTGCATGATTTTTTTATTGAAACAGACAATATGGGTGAAAATGAAAAAATAATATTTTGTATGTATTACATGTGATTTGATGTGCTTGTTAATGTTGTGATTTTTTTATCAATATCATCATATCAGCCATAGGATGTCCACTGCTGAACGTAGGCCTCCCCCATTGACCTCCAAAACGACCAGTTCGCAGCACCTTCCATCCAACTGCTTCCGGCGACTCGTCTTCAGTCATCTGTCCATGTCGTGGACGGCCGTCCGACGCTGTGCTGGCTGGTACGTGGTCGCTATTCGAGAACCTTTCTTTTTCTCTTTCTTTCGTTAGCGAATAATAATGGCCCATAAGTAACGGTCGCTATTAGGTGTATTTGATAAAAAATGGGCACTGATGGCTTTACGTGCTCTCCGAGGTATGGGGGAGGAAACCTACCAGATCTTCTAATCTGGTATCTGCTTCTGCAAATATTTCTACAAACACAAATATTTTCCCCGAGCGGGAATAGAACCCGCGAGCATCGGCGTTAAGGCGACATCTCGCACCCCCACACCAGATCAGTGAATTTACTAAGTTTATCAAATTTCTTTTAGTTTTAAAGGTATATGCTATATAAATAATGTAGAGGGTAACTATTTAGTAACACCCTAAATTATTCAAAACCACGAGCATTATAATTATGCGATAACGTCATAGAAGCGCAAACATTTATAATATTCGAAACATTCATCAAGAGCGTCGTTCAAAATTCGTCGCTTTAACGTTCGAACTTCCTAGACGTGCCCTGGAATCTCTCTGATGTTGTTAACTATAACAGTTTATTTGTTACTAGTTGAATAACTTTACATCGACGTAATTTTGTCATTATACGGCTTATGGTAACATGCTATTCAAAAACTAAACGGTGACTTTATAAGACTAAAAATTTAAAACAACTGCGTAGAAACCTCTTTTCCAATTAAGAAAAAAAAAAAGATATTTTAAGCCATTACTTTAATGTGGATTGGCGGACATATCTGAAACGTGTAGGTTTTCTTACGATGCTTTTTTGATTGCTGAATAATATAAATTTACAAAAAAAGGTAAAAGTATAGGCATTACAGGAAGGCCTGCATCGTCAATTAACCGTTTCGCTTTGAATATTGTACAGGTCTAACCTTTTTTGAATCTTTAAAAGTACTATTTAGTATTATTATTAGTAATGAAAACCATATCAAAAGCCTTTGCATAGTTAAGAAGAAGTAACCCATAGAAAAATATAACCTTTATTTTATACAGTTTGAAAATTTTGCACTTGATTATTCAGGGCTAATCCATTTTAGAGAACGCAACATTTTGATTCACGGTTATGATTATTCGGTAATATCAGCTCAATGAATAAACTAAAAATAATAGAATGATATAAAATTCAATAAGATGGTAAAATTTTATGCAACGATAAATATTTTTATATCTCAAATAATAATATATACTCGTACTATCAAGTACTCACCACTTAATATGAGCTTATTTTAATTAAGTTGTTATGTAGTCTAAACATGACTGATAATCAAGTGTAAAATATTAAAAGCGACTCAATTAGACCACAGTTATATAAACGAGACAAGTCAAGCATTTTAAACGAATTTTAATTCGAAAAATACATTATACTGTTTCCATTTCGCGAGTTTATTTTGTTCATTTAAGAGTAAACGAACGGAAATAGCACGTGTTTGTGGCGGGAAATTAGTTGGATAATCTGTTCAGAATATAATTTCCTTTCGTGGTCCACGTCGCGCCTTTTGCACTAAACAGATTTCTCGCTGCAAAATAGCGATTTCATATTAAATTCTAAGATAAGTTTACATTTATTCGCTTTTATTTCTGGTGTAAAACGTGAAGCATGTAAAAAATAGATTGGGGACCTTGTATGATATTTATTTATTTTTGTTATATTATTCTTTTTTATTTTATAATTACGTTAAAACTAACTTTCCATCAGGTAATGGTACGTAAAAAATTGCTTTCCATCAAGAAAGCAATGAAATTAAGTTTTAAAGTAATAAAGTATGGGTAGTCGATAATAATAAAAATGTCTGTCAGATAAAGTCGAATTATTTAAAGTTTGTTGAAAAAAATATAGTTTCCATGCATAAACTGAATGCATTTATATGAAAGTAGCTGTACCTGCTATTTGTTTTACGATCTTTATTCGACTGTAAGATAAAATATGAAAGCTGACTTAAGATGAACCGTTTGTTCAAACATTTCTGTACATTCCGAGTTTCAAGTTATTTATTAATATTGAGGGTCTAGTGAGGAGATATCTTAGTATGTAATTTTTAAGTTGTCAAACCGAATTTTGTAATATTTACCGAATAACATTTCAAATGTTTTCATTCTAAAAAAAAGCGAATAAATGAAATCAGACTACGTATCAATGAATTGTAACCGATTATCATTTTGACTTTCGTCCCTTCTCCCAAAAAATTTGCGTCGAATTTTGGGATAAAAATACTCAGTGTTCTAATTCTTAGTGTGAACTTGAATTGTCGCCAGGTTCGTTTCAATTCATCCAGTAGTTTTGGCGTGATGCACGCACATGACACAGACAGAAAGAGATATAGACGCACAGGCAGGCGGAAAAAGTGAAAAAAAAATACATTATTGGCTTCAGAGTCGATATTAGCTCCAAAAAAAATAATCGGTTTCTTAAGTAAATAGAATAAAATAGAATTGAAAATATAATTATATAATAATCGTTTTTCTTTTAATTACTTTTCAATTACGGTGATAAAATTTAGTAGTCAAACTGCAAACAAAAACAAAATTGAGTGATTTGCTATGTAGTTCCTATAACTGATACTTGCAATAAAAATTAGAAGAGATGACGAAAGAGCAATAGCAATAATTAAAACATTGCAGTGAAAATGAAAGAATATTTAAAACATAATATGGGTTAGAGTGTGGAGTGAGACAGGGAGAGTTGAACTCAACTCAGCGACCCCCTTCATGCTGTAGGTACGTGAACGAGTTGCTTGACGAACTCAGTAGCTTCAGGAGCGGCCGCCGTATCGACGAAATTTGTAAAAATAACAATAATATATGAGTAATTTTTGTGCCATTTCGAATCGAATGGTGGAACAGTGACTCACAACATATTAAGTTTATGTTGAATATTAACATAGTTTTTAAGTTCCCCTGTTACAAATAAAAATAAGTCCAGATACTCGAATATAAAGAAAAATTTATCATATCATTTTATTTCATAATAAAATAAATAGGTACTTATGTTTTATTCGTATTAAATTGCAAGTGACATTACTACTCGTCAGTACAAGATTCTTCAATTAGCAAGAACCCTGTCGTTTGTCGTCCTATTTAAAAGTTAAAACATTTTATTTGACATATAAAAGCAGAAGTTTTCAGTGAGAAGAAGACTAGTCTTGTTAACGCTTTAACTAAATGCAGAACAAACAGACGCCTGCACGAGGCCAGCGATCCATCTAATCAGATAACGAATTAACGTCTTTTCAGCCACTGTAGACGTGTTTATATAACTCGTCAGGAATTCCTTTACTTGTCGCAATTAGAATATATTTGCAAGAAGATCGGTACACTATAGTGCATTCGTTATAATTATATTTCTATCCTCCACATGTCTGTTTCTTGTTAGTAGGGTGTGTCGGGAACATACGCAGCACGTAGATAAACGTCCAGCGTGTCAAATAATAACCACTAGTGCTACACCCGATTGATATTGATCTACTCTTAAAATAAAACTGAAATGAATTATTTATATTTTTACTATGTTTTTAACAATTAATATTTTTAAAATTTTTTGGACGACTCTATAATCAAAACTGAATCCATTTTTTCTGTCGCGGGTTCTATTCCCACTCAAACAGATATTTGTATTTGTACAAATATTTGTTTCCAGCCTAGGTGTATGTCCTTGTGGATCTCTCCATCGTGCCTCGAAGAGCATGTAAAGCCGTCGGTCCCGGTTGTTATCATAGACACCTGATAACGATCGTAACTCGTGATAGAAAAATTATCCGGTAACCCGCAGTGGAGCAGTGTGGTGGATAAAGCTCTAACACCTCTTCAATATGGAGAAGAGGCCTTCACCCAGCAGTTGGTTGTTACAGGCTGATACAGTACAGTACAGTACAGTCTGTCTGTCTATCTATATCATGGTCACGCTCACGACAAAAATACTGAATGGATTTAAACAAAACGACACGATTTGAGTTCATACTACGAGCTAGTAAGCTTGTGGTATGAACTATGTAACTCAAATCGTATACTGGTATACTGGATATCGTGTACTGGGTACTTTTTATTCCGAATTCGGGACGGTTATCTTGGGAGAAGGCGTAAGAGTGTATGTACTCAGTTATAATCCCTATTTTTATTTTTTATTTTTTGTAAAGATATTTTAGAATTTGTCCTGTAAGTATTATAAGATCTTTGGTTCGTTAGTTCAAAAATTACAGCCATCGGAACCTTTATTACGAGGTCCAAGAAACTTGAAACACGGAATGCATAGACCCTTTAAACGTCCGGTTTATCTTTAAACGGTTGGTATTTATACTCAACCTTATAGCCTTGATGTTAGAGATAGTAATTGTGGATACAGCTAATTACAAATAAAAATTAACTAAATGTAGTTATAGAACTTTGCTCAAAGCCCAGACATAAAATGCACTTCTATTAAAAAGGCGTAATGACGAATCATGAGCACCGCATTTGTTTATTGGACAAATGTAAGAAGAGATCAAACTTTTTCGAAGTCGTCGACGTCATTAACAAATGGACTTCCGCTGTGGTATGAACTCGAATCGTACTCAGTTTCGTTTTAATTAATTTAGTACATTTGGCTTGATACGCTGCCAAAATACAGACAGACATACAGATAAAAAGAACACTTGACTTTAGTATCGATTGCATAGTGCACTAAAAAAAAATCAAAATATCTTTAATGTACAAAATAAATTAATATTATAAATAATATTTAAATAATATAATTCGACCTTTACTTGAAGTCTTCTATACTCCTTCTTTTAAAAGTTACTTACCCATGCTAAAAAGGTATTGCTATGAATTGTGGAAAGAGTAATTTGACGAAAGAGCTAAGCAGAAAGGTATTTGGTACCGAACGATCCAGCCTCATCCATGCAGGTATCCTTGGATTGATAACAACGTATGCAGCTGCATTGAGACAAAATCAATGTTACGGCTTCGATCTGGGCACATTCCATGCAAAAAGTTAGCATTTCTGATGCGGAATACTTCTGGCAGACCCGATGTAAAAACTCGCGAAAATGTTGTACAAATTAAGTCATAGACCTATTAATTAAGTTAGTCTTAAGTTATAATTATGTTAGTTTTGTATTAATCCTCAACCAGGGCGGCATGTTCGCTTATGCAACAAAGCCCTTTTTTCTTTTGAATAAAAAAAAAGTTATTTAACAACAACATCAAATAATATATAAGAACTAAAAATATTTAATTTCATTTTACCTATATATGTATAGTGTGTTTACAAAAAATTAATCTTTCTATAAACTTTCGTACTAAGGAAATAGTAAAACACGTTAGAATTTTATTCATGCTATTTTAAAAATAATACATGTAGGAAGTACATTTAAACGCAGCGCTTCAGTAGAAAATACCTGGAAAATTTTGTAAAAACGTAAACCTTTACTATGTCTAGACTCTAGACGACTAAGCTAAAGCCGCAATACTCATGATAGGGTTTGCTTGGAACACGGATCTTTGATCCCCGACACGTTCTCCATGAAGTGAAACCTTAAAATAAACCTTGGGTAATATTTTCATTTAGTATGTTATTTATTATAACAATGTAACATGTTCAAACTCTATTGTGAATCGTTAAAAGTATAATTTAAAATACATATTATTTTTTTAAACATTTGCTTCAAAAATACCCAACTAGTATTTTTACATTATATATTATTAAAAAATAAAAAAAAAATAAGCGGAATTTAAAATTTAATCCTTGTAACGTAAGTAAAAAAAAAAATATTATTATTATTATTCATTAGTCAATATTTTTTGTTATTAAAAAATTACAATAAATCAAAAAAAAATCGTTATTAGATCAATATATATATATATATTATTTTAAAATGGTAACTGATGTGATTTTAGATATTTAAATTTCTTTTTTATCTTTTAAACAAGGCAAAAACAAATAATGAAATACCTAATATACAAAGGATTGGTGAAAGAAAATACTAAGTCATGTGTGTTTAATAAAAGTGTTATAAATTATAATGCATTTTTTTTAAAAATCAAATCATTAAATAGTAATGTTTCGTTTAATTTCAAGATTTGTTTATGTGGCAGTATTAGATATGAAATATAACATACATCTATAATATAAAAATAAGTCGGGTTTTCCTTTCTGACGCTATAATTCCAGAACGCACGAACCGATTTCCACGGTTTTGCATTCGTTGGAAAGGTCTCGGGCTCCGTGAGCTTTATATCAAACTAAATTCAGGAAAATTTTCAACAGCAAAGCAGGAAAACAGGGAAAATCATTTTTCACATACAGCGCCATTTCTGATACATAGCATGTACTACAAACTAATATGGTTTTGTGAGTATCCCTCATGAAAATAAGTTGGAGGCGAAACGGAGTTCGCCGGGTTTGCTAGTTAGATATAAAAATGCGAGACTTTGGAAGATAGTCAGAGTCAACAAAATTAAAAGTCTGGCTCAAAGTGTGCACTTCAGCTCAGACAAGTCCATTCATTGTGCTAAATAATATAACCTAAGCTCCGGGAAAATTTATCGTCGATATAAAGTTTCAACGATTTGCAACGATTGTTTACATTTGGTATTTCGTTAAAACCAATATTCCTAATATGTTACTGTATTAAGTTAGTAAAGAAGACATTATAATGCTTATAAAAAAAAGATAAATATCTTTAAAATTATTTTAACGACGTGAATTGTATATCAAACGTAAAATATTAAAATGAAACTTGCCAATGTAATATAACAAAGTAAAACGATGTCTTCTGGGGATGCTTTTCCGCTATTTCAGTCGCGTTCCATTGATTGATCAGTGACGATATATATATATGACTGACTCAATAAACGTCACTGATATTTCAGTGGTATTTCATTGAAAATTCATTAAGGTGTCGCAGATATGACGTCAACGTTAAGCAAATATTTGTGTACCAAACATCTCAACAATCTGAACTGAGAACTAAACTGAAACAGCCTGTAAACGTCTCACTTCTGGGCAAAGGTCTCTTCTCCATATTGAAGAAGAGTTGGAGCTTAATCCACCACTCTACTCCATTGCCGGTTGGCAGATAAGTAACGATCGCTATCAGGTATCTATGATAATAACCGGGTCGGACGACTTTACGTCCTTTCTGAGACAATTTGTATAAATAAAAATGACTGCCGCCAGCGACAATCAAACCCGTGACCGCCGACATTAAGGCGACTACTCGCATCACTAAACAAGATCGGTTGTCGAAAATGAGATAACAGGATTTGGTCAAGAATTACGTTATACTTTCATAAATTCAATGTATGTATCATTAATTCTTTATTGGATTCTTCAAGCGACAATTTAATCTAAAAAGAAAAACCTAGACTATGGAAGCTGTTGATATTGAACATTTTGATATTTTTCATTCTGTCCTCAACGTCAGTTGTACCTGACGATGATTTATATCGCATCTAAAATGGAAGAATTGAATGAATTTTGGCTTGATTCCGTAAAATTCCGTAAAATATTGTGACAATTGATGTTTTATATTCTAATAAACATAATCTTGTTTTTAAGTAATTTATTTTTCTTTGAAAGTGATGTGAAATATGGAAGTTTGTTGTTTATTCGTTTATGTGTATGCTTTTAAAAAACATATGTTGAATTTTCAAATTTATAAGTAAATTATATTTATTTTTTATTAAAAATGTAATTAAAATTAAGTAGGTTTAAGTAGAATTCATTCTAGGTAGCATTTATCTATAATATATTAAAGTGTCAACTAGATATTGTATCTAATGTGGATGTTTAACTATATGGAGAAGAGGCCTGCCCAGCAGCGGGATGTTTATAGGTTGATTCAGTTTAGTTCAGATCAGTTTATAATGCTTAAAGGCCATAGTTAATTAGTCTATGAGTAGAAATTAGCCATTAACATTTTAAAATGTTAACATTGTGGCGACCATGTTAGTTTTCTTGTCAAGTTTTTCCAATATCAAACTAAAATGAACTCCAAAAGATTCTATATCAAAATACTAATTCAGTATAAAATTAGCTCATCATGAAAATTCGTAGTGTTTATCAACAAGCGGTTCTATGGTCATTAGCTAAGAGTACTCGTATTCATTATATTTTACAACCGGTCTAGAGAATAACCCTTTAAATGCGCTTGCGGATCTTAACGGCCGCCATTACGCTCTTTAACGTCACATTAATTATCACAGCATTAACGTGATAGGAGATTGAGCTAACAGGATTTGGTAGAATTATAACTTATTTACTCCATTATAACTTGAGACTTTTAATGTATCTCGTTTCACTTTAATTTTAAAATCTTATACCTACAACCATTTTCTAACACCATATTCTCGGATTTATACAAATAGCTCAAAAACTGAACTGAAAAACTAAGCAAGCGTTTCAATTACCATCACATTATCATATCTCATAACATCATCTCATACAGACATATAGTCATCGACTTTTAAATAAAAGGTTTAATCGAAACCTTAAGTTATTTTAAATTGTATTAAATAATTTGTAATTATTAATACTCGTCGACCGCTCTAGTGTAGTGGTGCGAGTAGTCCCTCAACGCCGACGTTCACGGGTTCGACTCCCTCTCGGGGCAGATATTAGTACTTGTACATTTTTTTAAATTATGTTTAACACACACACACAAGGCCGTCTGTTCCCAAGGTAGGCAACTTAAATGCCTGTGTTTTAGTTAATAGCCGACTGATATACATTTTTAAAAAATAAATATACTTATAAATAATACATATATAAATAAACATATAATTTACCCAGACTCGGGGCGGGAATCGAACCCACAACCCTTGGAGCAGAAAACAGGGTCACTGCAAACTGCACCAACGGGTCAGTCATGTCTCTAGTCTGGCTGTATGTCCTTGTGGTCCACTGTGCCTAGGAGAGCACGTATAGCTGTTGGTCTGGTGTTGTTATTACAGACACCTGATGACGATCGTTACTCATGGTTAACTACCAACTATCCGCCAACCTGCAGCGGAACAGCGTGGTGGATTACGCCCTACCATTCTCCTATATGGAGAAGAGGTCTTTGCCCAGCAGTGGATTGTTTACAGGCTGATTCATTTCATTTCAGTTCAGTTCAATTTGTAATTAGGAATTAATATATGTAAAAATTGTTTAAGCATTAAAGACGGTTATAAGTCACAGTAGTAAGCAATCTAAAAACCAAAACCATTAATCTATCTTTAAAGGGTACCGCGCCCTGTAAATAGTATTTGAGAGCTAAACAGATACAAATGTCGGGTATAAGGGCATCGTATCCCTTGCCAGTGAAATATTTGCAATCTATTTTATTTAAATCGATATATTTGTTAAAAAGTAGTACATATTATGTATGTATAGGTTTTTCTATTTATATAACACTTGATTCTTTTAAAAATGGATAGTTATAATTTTACCTTCATATAATTATAATATTGAGTTATAAATTCGAGTATTGCAACAATAAAGAAATGAATGAAACGAATGAAACTTAGAATTATTTTATAAATCCTCTTTTCTTCGCTACCATAAAAACATACTTGACTCGCAAAAGATTCTGCCCATTTGAAACACAAATCGCAGAACTTCAATCTTTTCAACTAGAAGCTACTATAATATGTATGTGATTGCACTCTGTAGATAAAAATTGCATATAAATATACAATTTAATTTACCAAAGATTTGAAAGTAATGAATTTGCTTAAAAAATATTTCATATCTCAAATCCATGAAATATAACTAAACAAATTGTAATTTAGGAGTTTACGGGTATGTGTATAGATATTTAATCTTAAAAACATCGGAGAGCTTGATTAACACGGCAACAATTTAATATATAAATCTTTCCCCCAAGAGATAATGTTCAATTCAGGTCAGCAATTTTCAAATTTTGAATACGCAAACGTTTTTTTACACTCAGATTTCTCACCTAAATAACAGGTCATGTCACATCTCGTTGCATAAAGTGAGTTTACTTTTAGTAAAATAATATTAATATAGAATGACTTACCTACCTAACAAATGTTGTATAATTATCTCTTTTTTAGCTCAAGTCACTATTTATATTTTTTATTAATCATATAACACAGAGGGATCTAAAACATAGAAGTTATTTTGACTAAAAACTGAATACCTTCAAAAACCACTTAAGCGGACTTGACATGTATTTTACATTATTCCCCCTTTTCTTCTGAAACACAATGTGTGGACACTTTTCCCCTAGAGGACGCTCTTGTAGTTTATTGACATTTACTTTCCGAGCGTAAACATAGCCACGGTAGCAGTCTCGGGTTAACTCTCGCATAACGCGTCCCATCTACACTCGGGCTGGGTTTTATTAGCTGTAAGTGAAATTTGTTTAAAGTAAAATACATTTGTAGCTATCAGACGAGTAATAGGATTACTGACTAGTAAACTACTAAGGTATCTTGCGAATTAAATGTTTTGTAGATATTTTAATAGAATGTATTGTATTTTATAACGGTTGTTAACGAGTTTCCTAATATTAGATTATAACAATACCTAATATTAAATGAATAAAATATTTTAAATGATATTTTATTTATCTAAAGTTAGCTACTATCGGCGACGTTTGTCGACGTGGAATTTAATAAAGCTGGCCATCGAAACAAATATTGTTCACGATTTGATAAGCGAATGTTATTGCTGAGTACCTAACTTTTTTTTGTCTAAATTATTAAAGAGGTGAAATAAAATAAAAGATTTAAACGTCTCGTCAGAATCATTTCAGTAATTTTAACAATATTATACACATTCGTATTTTTGCATTTTCATGTATATTAAATATATCAAATACAAACGTATATTGTATGTAAAACACATGTAAACGGTACATATGTATTTTCAATAAAGTCCTAAATACTCTAAATTCTTATTATTATTAATGTAATGAGTTTTATAGCAGTTCGATAAAAAGCTGAGTCACTTGACGATAACCTTATGGTCTCCAATGTTTGTTCCAGTATCTATTCAATGCCAATTTAAATTTTGGCTCGTATAACTACTCTTGGCTCCGGCACAAGTGAGCCAATAGCAAATAGCAGACCATAAAGAAAAACTGTCGATGACGAGAGCTAATACAGATATTTGAAGAGGTTTTATGAAGAATATTCCAAATGTATGAATATAAAATACAAATACTAGCTTTATTCGTGAATGTGCTTATTTTTTTATTTTTTATTGTACTTTAATTCTGCTATCTTAATAAAGTAATATTTATTATTAAAAAAATAATATAAATTAGGAAAACTTAAGGGGAAAACGGTTAATAACTTAATAAGTATGGAGGTGTTGTGCTAGATACAAAATACTTGGGGTACTGTGTCGGTAGCCTCCTCGTGGTGCATCCTGGGCAACGTAGTTAACAGTGAGTTTCAGAAGGGTTACTGTTGGCTGCGGCTAATAACCGACCGGCGGGCGCCGCCTGAGTCGAGTGGTTGTCAGACATTGTTTGTTGAACACAGCCACCACGGGCACTGCCTATGATATTCTCCGTGATGTCGTAGGCAGGGCCGGCTTAAGGCGAAAATTCAAAGTGTGCAAGACTCATATTATGCTCTTATGAAAACATTATCGAGTTTTATTATTCATAATTATCCTGTGTCGGAAATGTACACAAAAATGAAAGCCGCCACGCTATACGTATTCCTAAAAGAAAAAAAAGATCGTCCGATATCTACCATCGATGTTTACCCTTGTAGCTTATCCAAATTCCTTAAAAAAAGTCCGAGATCAACCATCGACTATAGCCTATCCGAATACCTAAAATATATGCCCTCCCAAAAAGCTCGAGTGTGCGGCTGCATACTTCGCACATCCCTTAGGCCGGCCCTGGTCGTAGACCATTCCCAACTCGGACATGGTCAGCAGCAACCTGGTGGAAGGGATGCTGCAGATAATGCGCAACCACCGGACGATGGTATGTCGTTGAGCACACTGGTGAATAATATGAGGGCACTGTTACACGGCCGACCCTGACTGTCTTTTTAAAAAAAAACTACTTTTCACCACAACTACTTTTATTAAAAGAAATTCACAAAATACTAATTTTGAACTTCCCAAATATTAGCGAGTACTCTAGTGGAGTACTATTCGCGACGGCTTCCAGAATCTAACTGATTTAATTATGAAATAATAAATCGAATGAAAACTATAAAATGCTTAATAAACAAAACTATGCTAACCGCATGGAGACAATGCTGATTAAGGCTTTATTGCTTTGTAATAAGGGTTGTAACAGCTCCCCCTTTTTGACGAAGCTTTATCTCTCTAAGATGAAGCGAAGTGTAATAAAAATTCAGCGATAATATTTAATATTTAGGAAGTTTTAACATTATTTGATTTAATATTAAATATGAAAACTTGTTACATAAGTTAATAACCATTTACATATCCAATTATTTTTAATAGAGAATAGAAATAGGAATTATTATTTAAAATTTAACATAGAACAAAGCTTTAACATAATTTAGTAATATAATATTTAAAACATTTAAAAAAATATAGAATTGGAATTATTTTTAATTTAACATAGAACAAAGTTTTAACTTTAATATGATATAGTAATATAATATTTAAAACATTTAGAAAATATAAAATTGGAATTATTATTTAACATAGTAAAATTAAACACATAAAATCATATGAAATTAGAAATTTAAATTTCTATTTGAAGAATATTGAACATCAGATTTATACTTTTGTTGCCGAATTGGCAAAGATCGTACTGATATCTTATCATCATCTGAGGATGAAATATTCGTCATTTCTATAGAATTGGAAATCTTAGATTTATTTTTTGTTGACTTTCTATTATGACATTGATTGAATATTTGGACACAACATCCAGAGTAAGTCGAATTATTATTCTTAAGACATTTGTAAACCTTATACACAAAATATAAAAATAAACACACAATTAAAATATAAGTAAATGTAGAATAGTATTGACCGTATTTAATAAAATGAGATTGGTTTTCTAAATTATTTAATTCGTGTTCCAAATTATCCATTTGATGAGTAGCATACTTTAACGAATCTAAATTGATTTTACTCAAGGATATCGGCGATAAATGTGGCAAACTTTTATTAAATACGTCCTTTTTACAACAATCATCAGCTGTAATATCGAAACTTATGTCTAAAGGAGATTTAATCATAAAAGAATAGTAATTTGTCGGCAATAAATGAAAAGTTTTAGAATAGCCGATACAATTAGCTGTTAATTTTACAATTCCTGTGCCTTCAATAAAATAATCGTTAATTTGATCATCACAATGAACAGTCAATTTATTTACTTTTGACTGAACGAAAATCCATTTGTTATTTTGTAACTTTTGCCAAATATCGATATCGCCATATAAAATTCTGGCGTTACATTCAGAAGGCAACGAAAGTGTGACCTCAGTCAACATCTTAGACTCACAATTTGGACTATTTATACATGAGTATATATTTGATAATTCACATATTGAATAGTTACTATTTATTATCTTACACTTATCAAGAGTGTTCAGCATAGCATAATGTAATCTATCGTCGCTTAAAGCGGTGTATGAATTAGAAGGTTGAATTAAAGCGAAAGTTTTGTGTGAGTCATCGTGAGGTGTAGGTAAAGGTATGTTTTTATAGATCGTGAACTTATCATATGTTATTAAAGGAATTTGCAATACAAATATGACTTTATTGTTATAGTAATAAGAACTAAGTTTAGAGATATCAATTAATGAATGAATTGTGTCAATACTTAGCGCGACTGGAAAGTCTAACCTTTTGCTTATTTGATTACTATGCTTAAACAATTCATTATAAAGACTTAAGGGACTAATTACGCTAGGATGTAGTATATTTATCTTAGAAAATAGGATAGAGTTTAATGTAGTATCTAGTAAATTAGAAATAGTCAATAATGAACCTTCGATAATATTAAGTAAGTTATTTAACTTAGAGGTATGAAGTAATATATTATCAGTATTGGTAATTTGAGAGAGTATATCATTCATATTGTTTATTTGGGTATTGAGCTTAATTTCATTTTGGTTAAGTTTGTAAATAGTAGTATTAAAATTATTTATAGTTGATTTAATTATATGAATGTTATCTCTCATTAAATGAAATATTTCCGTTTCACTCTTTTTACAAGATTCAATTGCGGCGTCATACTTTCTCGCATCATCCGCGTCTAAAGTGCCAAAGAAAAACTTTAGGATTTCGCCTCCGAATTCTAAAGATCGTTTAACCTTGTTTGTTTGGCGATTCGAAATAATGTGAGACAGCGATTGCAATTTAATATAATTAGATTGAATTAACACTTCAATAGGACTAGATATATCTTTACATGAGTTTAAATCTTGCGATTGAATTTTGTTACAAAGATTGAGGATATCTTGCAATAGATTCGATATTTTATTAAGATAAGGTTCTAGAGAGACTAAGTCGATATGTGTTACTATCTTCCAATAATCGTTATAAAAACTTATGTATGTAATAGGTTCAAAGTATATTCCAGGGCTATAAGAAATAGGTATAATGTTTGATTCAGCGCGGCTGTGGTATATGCCATGACAGCATAATATCCTGGAAAGAGATATAGAAAATAAGTTAAGATTTAGCAGGTTTTATCTCATTAGTATGATGTTTAACGTTCTTGCGACCTATTTGTAGGGTCACGTTATGTTTATTGTGTATTTTTATGATTTTATAAGGCCCTTTCCATATGGGCGATAACGCTTTACGAAGTCTGTGGTGGTGTTTTAAATACACCATGTCACCTGCTTTATACGTTATTTCGCGTGAATTAGTATCATAGTATTGTTTTGATCTTTCTTTACTATTAATAAGATTTTGAATAGCTTTTTCGCGACTAAAACGCATTCTGTATTGTAAAGCACGTATATATTCATTATAAGTAGTATTACTGGTGCTTTCATATAAAGAACTTGGAATTGAGGGTTTATAGCCAAATAGTAATTCGTGTGGCGTATAATTAGTTGAACAGTGAGGAGTAGTATTGTAAGCTAGAATTGCTGTAAATAGGTAACAGTGCCAATCATTTTGATTTTCGTTTACAAAGGATTTTAGATACTCCTTTAAGGTGGCATGTGACCGTTCTAGAGCCCCGTTCGTTTGAGGATGGTAAGGAGCAGTGAATAGGGCTTTGATTTTTAGGATATCTGTAAGCTGTTTAAATAAATCGGATGTAAATGAGGTGCCTAAGTCGGTTAAAACAGTTTTAGGAAAACCGAATAGGGACATAAAATGTACGAGATTTCGAGCTATTTCGTCACTCGTCGATGTGACCATCGGATAGGCACTTGTAAATTTAGTAAGATCATCTTGTAGCGTTAAGATGAATTTAAAATTTTGGAAACCCGCATCGGGCAAGGGACCTACTATGTCGAGAGCTAATCTCTCGAACGGCCTAGTTGATGTAGAAGTGATCTCCATTGGAGCTTTGTTTGATTTTCTTAAAGGTTTATTGATTTGGCAAAGTTTGCACCTTTTGACATAATTTTCAATGTCAGAACGCATTCCCTTGCAGTAATAACTGGCTTTAATTCTTTTATACATGCGTTGTGATCCTGGGTGACCGGCGATTGGTGAATCGTGGTTTTCTTTTAATATTTTAGGGACTTCCACTGGGGTAGGATAGATTAATTGATTTTTGTAAATATGTATTTTAATATTTGTGTTGTGGAAGATATATGAAATCATGTTGTAAATTTTAGTATACGCTAATTTGGAAAATGGATCGGAAAAGTCTGATATAGCAAGATCTGTTATATTTTGGTCATCGATTAGGATATTCCTAAGTTTAATTAATAAATTATAAATATCTCTAAAACGAGTTTCTTCGTAATGATGTACTTTTGTAAATAAGAAATAGTAATTTTTATTTTTATCATGAATACGTTTAATTGAAAAAGGCTCGCGTTCGGAGTTAAGAAGGTCACAAGTATCATCAAGCTGAGATAGTATCTCTTCACAATATGGAATAGAAGAGTCGAAGTCTAAAGAAACTGGGCATGCAATTGTATTTAATTTGGATAAATGTAAGCCTTGAATACATTCTTCGATTAAAGTATTAGAAATAGGAAGCTGGTTAGTGAACTGGTATTTAAAATATTCTTCGTAAGAGGCATTATTTAAATTATTAACATCAATCGCGTTAACGGGACATCGAGATAATGCGTCGGCGTTAGAATTAAGGCGTCCTTGTTTATAAACAATCTCGTAGTCATATTCCTCGAGTTTCAAGCGCCAGCGAATGAGTCTGCTACCCGGATCTTTTACATTAAATAACCATACGAGTGGTCGATGATCCGTTATAATTTTAAATTTGTTTCCATATAAATATGGCCTAAAGGTTTTTACCGCAAATAGAATGGCTAGAAGTTCCTTTTCCGTGGTCGAATAATTTCCCTCGGGTTTATTTAATGTTCGCGATGCATATGCTATTGGTAGGTCCTTACCTATGGGACCTTGAGATAAGATGGCGCCTACGGCGTAATTGCTAGCATCCGTTGTGACATTGAAGGGTTGCGAAAAATCGGGATATTGGAGAAGAGGAGCGGTAATTAACTTTTCTTTTAGAAAATCGAACGCGTGTTGCTGTTCCGTGTTCCAGGAAAAAACAGCATCTTTCTTTAAGAGACAGGTAAGTGGCTTAGTTAATTTAGCAAAGTTTTCTATGAATCGGCGATAATAGCCTATCAAACCTAGGAACGATTTAATTTCCTTAGGACTTTTAGGAACTGGGAATTGTGAGACGGCCTTTACTTTTTCAGGATTCGGAGAAACACCTTTGTCGGTGATAATATGGCCTAGGTAAGTAACTTCATGTCGTAAGAACTCACACTTGTCTGGTTGGAGTTTTAAGTTGAATTGGCGAAATTTATCGAATACAAGTTGTAATTTGACCATGTGATCTTGTAAATTTTGACTATATATTATGCAATCATCTAAGTAAATATAGCAGTGTAGACCTTGTAAGCCTGATAATACGGTATTCATTAGTCTTTGAAACGTGGCTGGGGCATTTTTCAACCCAAAAGGCATTCTGGTGAACTCATAGTGTCCAGCCATGCTTGAATTAGTGCTAATGGTGAAGCCTGTCTTTGAGGCATCTTTGGGGTCCATCCTTATCTGGTGGAAACCACTAGTAAGATCAAGCGTCGTAAAATACTTGGAATGACCTAGTTGGTCTAGGATATCAGTGATAAGAGGCAGCGGATAACTCTCGGAAACAGTGACGTCGTTAAGGCGACGATAATCGATTACTATTCTCCACTTTTGTTTGCCAGAAACATCTATCTTTTTCGGGACTACCCAAACTGGGGCGCTCCACGGCGAAATAGAAGGTCGGATAATATCTTGGTCTAACATCTTTCGAATTTGGGAATCGACTTCATCTTTGTGACACTCGGGAAATCGGTAAGATTTGACGTGGATAGGAGGTGCGTCACCTGTATTTACAGTGTGTTCAATAGCACTCGTGAAGGTTAAAGGCTCACCGTCTAGATGAAAAATATCTGTATATAAAGAACAACATTCTAAAAGAGCTTTTCGCTCTTCATCATTTAGATGAGAACAGCGGATAAGGCTCAGAACCTTATTTGCACGATCGGATTTATTAGTCGAAATAGAATTAATATTAAAACAAGATTCTGAATTAAAACACTCACGCTCGAGTGGCGTTAACTTTACATGATAATTTTTTACTTCTATATCATTTTCGGTAGTATTTAAAATAGAAAGATTTATTTTCTTATTTGGTTTAATCTTTACTATGCAATTAGCGACATAAACACCTTCGCTTAAGGTATGATCTAATACGAGAGCTTCATTGTTATGATATAAGTCGGGAGAGTAATTCGATACAGTGCACTCGATAATGGCTTCGGCACGAGCCGGAATGATATAAGTTGGCTGTGTGTAAACAATGGGAATAGAATGATTCAATAAAGTTATAAATTTAGAAGAATAATTAATATTTGACTTAAAATAATTACAAAAATCGCTACCGATAATTCCGTCATAATTATTTAAATTAATATCATCCTTCGACTCATGAAATTTATATTTAAATATTTGATTAGATACGTTAAATTCCATTTGAAAGGTTCCTAATGTTTCAACAGGATTTTCGGAACTGTTGATACCCTTTAACTTGACAGTTTCATTTGATAGATTTGGAATTTTTAATAGACAAGACGCTTTTATAATACTGATAGTCGATCCTGTGTCGATAAGGAAACACAACTTATTTGAGGCATGTTTGGAATATAAATATATATGAGGTAAAGAAACCTTTTTGCTATAATCATTAATTTCGTATATATGTTTGGATTTACGATTAGTATTTAAATTACATGTATTTTGACAATTTATTTTGTTATTAGAAATCGTAGAATTAGGTTTATTTGATTGAGACATAGATTTAGAGTAATTTGAGTTAGATTTTAATAATATATTTTTAGAGTTAGTAAAATTTTGACACTTATGGAAATTATTAATGCCATTAAAAATAGTAGGACTCGGCTCTTTTGGCTGAGATATAGATTTGGTAGGACTCAACGATTTTTGTTGAGATTTAAACTTAGTAAGACTCAACGCTTTCGGTTGAGATATAGATATAGTAGGACTCAACGCTTTTGGTTGAGATTTCGATTTGGTAGGACTCAACGATTTTTGTTGAGATTTAAACTTAGTAAGACTCAACGCTTTCGGTTGAGATATAGATATAGTAGGACTCAACGCTTTCGGTTGAGATTTCGATTTATTAAGACTCAACTCTTTCGGTTGAGATATAGATTTATTAAGATTAGTATGTAAATTAGAATATGGCGTGTCCTTATAACTATGATTGGATTTTGGCAGACACGGAACCAAAATCCTTTTTAATTTAAATCATGATGATGATGATGAATAGATTGAGTTTCATTTATATTATTATTGTGTTCATTTTCACACGTATGTGCCGGTGCATTATGGGAACTAGCATTTGACGTGTCACGTTGCGTTTATACGGCGTTTCATATTAAATTGACGTTTGCGACATTCTATAATCGTGTGACCAATGTGTTTGCAATAGTTACACGTTTTTTCATGAAAAGGATTAGAATTATTAGAATTAATTTTTGGACTAACGTGAAATAACTTTCGTGGATATTTAGGCTCTTTATTTTTGTAACAATCGGAGGAGCTATGTCCTACCTTATGACATATTGAACACAGTTTTTGAGATTTAGCATTGATTTTATAATAATTGAATAGTTTTTCCTCGTCAGTTGCGTATTGTATCGCATCACTGAGAGTTAAGGGATTTTTACACCTAACAATAGTAGAAATTGAGGGGTTAAGCCCTAATAAAAATGAATTTAATGCAAGGTCTTCCATGGCCGCTATTCGTCCAGGAAGCTCACTTTCGTCCTTACAGCTGTAATGGATATCAGAATGTATTCGTGTTAAAATTTGCTCTACTCTTAGAGAATACTTTATAACATCTTCGTTTGGTAACTGTTTAGAGTGCTGTAAGTCAGATAGTAAATGCGTCGCGTGTTTTTTCTCTCCGAATGTGGATCTGAGAAACGCTTTTAAATCAGTCCAATTCGAAAACTGTTTTAAACTGCACGCAACCTGAGCTTTACCTTCTAATTGCGATATTATGAATTTGCACAAAATAACTTGCTGCTCTGAGCTAGCTAAGGACATTGCATTCTCGCAATTGGTGAGAAATGCAGGGAGAGATTCCCTGTCACCACTATATGGTTTAATAAATTTAGTTAAAAAAGATAGTGTTATTTTATCAGACATTTCGCTTTTCTTTGATTCCGCCTTTAAGGACATTATGATTTATTATGATATGCTGAACTGAACTAATAATAAAATAAAGATATAATAAGTACAATTATTAGATTTAGAAAACAGTGACCATAGTAGAATTAGAAATGTTAAATTAAATTAGAACTAGAGTTTATACGATTTAGAACACTGATTTAGGAAACTGCACTTTTTTTATCACTTTTTAGATTTTAATATTTTAGAAATAGCACAAAAACACTTACAGGAAAACGCCAACACAAACTCGCATGTCGCGATGTGAGAACCGGTGTCGCGTTGCGATGACGTCTCTCGTAACTGGAGCGGATGGAATTTTATGTTTGATGTGGTGAGTTAGACCTGGAGGCTTGGTTGCACTGGAGCGGGCTCAGACAATATGCTGAGGCTGACCGTCGTCCTGGATAGGTAGCTGGAGCGGGCTCAGACAATATGCTGAGGCTGATCGTCGTCCTTTTCAGTGACTAGAGCGGGCTCACGCTGAAGAGCGGAGGCTTACCGTCGTCCTGGTAGCTGACGCAGGCTTAACCTTGGGTCAAGTCTTACTGTCGATCAGAAGACATCAGGTGCCTTGGATTCAGGATACCAGCGTCTGCTCTATGACTCTACGTCGTCAGACTTCTCTGGTATCCCACTTCTGACACCAGTTGTTACACGGCCGACCCTGACTGTCTTTTTAAAAAAAAACTACTTTTCACCACAACTACTTTTATTAAAAGAAATTCACAAAATACTAATTTTGAACTTCCCAAATATTAGCGAGTACTCTAGTGGAGTACTATTCGCGACGGCTTCCAGAATCTAACTGATTTAATTATGAAATAATAAATCGAATGAAAACTATAAAATGCTTAATAAACAAAACTATGCTAACCGCATGGAGACAATGCTGATTAAGGCTTTATTGCTTTGTAATAAGGGTTGTAACAGCACGAAAGCGCGGGTGACCTGAGTCGAGCTTGGCTCCCTGCAGTTCTTGCGGGGCTGACTATGTTGCGATTTGACGGCAAGGGTTGGGTCGCTTAATGCTGGCACTCTTGCTTTGCGGAGATGAGCCAGCGAGAGGCCGACCTTGGGAGTTGAACCACTCCTGGTTACCTCTCTGCCTCGCGCAGAGGAGACTGGGCGAGCAGCTCTCCGGAGAGGCCGCAAAGCCAAGCGTCGGGGCGTCGTGGTAGTATACGAAAACAATCCCATGGTACCCCACTAGGGCGCAGACGGTATCGTTGATTTTTGTGGGTATTGGGCCTGCCAGGCTGACGTGCAATTCCTGGTGTCCGGTCGCGAGGCCCCCATACCCGCCACCTCACGGCCAGATGCGAAATGTATTTCTCATCGTTAAAAATAATACGGTAAAAAAAAAGAACATTAAATAATACTCGATCGATGGTTTTACAGATTTATATAGTTAGTTTTTTAATAACAGTATAATAATACACTTTTTAACGTCTTTTTTTCTCTATGTTGTTGTTAGAGACAAGTAATGGTTGTCGTTTTTGGGCTGCACGCTATCATGTTTTCTCTGTTTTCAACATTTTGCAGCCTAAATTGGAATAAAGACATGCAAAACAAAAGTAACATGTATTATGCATGAACTCGCACGTCACACTCACGTTCGTCACAGCACTCCATAGTTCCAAGAACAAAAATTTATTTTTCAAAGAGAAATTATATTTTCATTTCCATATTGAATAGAGATAAAATAATAAAATGTTTTATTATACTGAAAAGTATTCTAAACGTTTTTTTTTTTTAATTCAAAATATTTAAAATTAGAATAACTTTTTGATGTTACATTTTCCTTCTGTTTCTTATAATTAAAAAAGTGCTTCCATTTGATCCAGATTCAGTAGAGTTAAAATATACGTAAGTAGAGAGTCAGATAACAAAACACAAAAAAAAAACTTTTTTTTTACATTGGTCAATGAAGGAAAAAAATTTAGCGGAAACATTGTTTTTGAAATTGAAAATTATGCTGTTACTCTAATAAAAAAAAGATAAAAAGCCGTCTTATATGCTTTTAACAAATAAAATGTTAACATACAAAAATTGCAAGTGCAATTCTCGCAAAAAATGTTAAACAATGTGTCGCTTATAATGGCGCTTAACATAAATTAGGGCAACTAAAATGGCGGGCAGTGGCATGTAGCCGTGCGGGTTGGCAATGTTGGCATCACTGTGATAGAGACTGCTGGCCGCTGCCAAATTGCCCCGTCCGCTTATCATTTGGATTATGTCTAGCGCGGCCACAATATACCACGTCACGGTTATCCAACAATTTAAAATGTATTGACGAAATTCTACCGACTAATTGAAGCTATCGACTAACAATAAGATTGATTACTTTGTATTTACTGGCCATATTTTAAGCGGTTGGAATACTATCTGTTTTCTTATTACGATAGATACATAAAATAAATATATTATTGAATAATTCTTACGAAACTTTAATTTTACGTACCGTCATGTTAGGTTAAAAAAAACTGCTTTTTTATGATGAAAGCTTTATGTACTTAATTCGACACAAGGCGGCAACTTAAAAGCAATTTCCTTGGACATGTTTTCACTGCGCTTTTGTTACTGACCTTTTATTCACATTCTCAGCTTCCGACGGAACATTAGGAGTAGTGGAATTTTGTTTTTCTGCTAACTGTAGTGACCAACTGTAACCACGAACCAAACTGTCTGTGCTAATTTAAGGATTTTATGGTATTACTAACTATAAGAAACTGTTTAAAGTTGTAACCATAAAAAAACGTAATTGGGCTAACTAATGTAAAAGTCAAACAAACTAGTTTTTGCTATTTTAAAAACAAAAGATAAAATGTGAATTCTAACTGTATTCACTACAGGATCTAACTAATGAATCTTAATTAAAGGTTTAGAAAGCATCAAATTCCAATAAAATAATGAGAGCGTACTTTCTTCTACTAATATATTTACTTAGAATAAGTTCGTAGCACACAGGTGAATTAAAATACTTTGTAGAATGAGGATTTACACTTACCAATTATATATTTTTACTAAAGAGAAAACCCTCAGAAGTAGGATTCGTAATTCCAAGTGACAATCTCTACTTAATAAAACTTTACAAGAGATTTCTCTCGCCGCGTTACTTAAGTCAATATACAAAAAAAAAAAAAAACTTCCGGATTCAATCAGGGCAATTGCCGTTGCATTTCCAGTTCCGCTCTCAACGATAAGGAAAATGAGCATGACCTCAGTGGAGCAGCGTGATAATTTAAACTCCAATCATTCTCCATAATAAAGAAGAGGCTTTCGCCCTGTGATATCTTAACAGGTTTTTACTATAAATTATAGTAAATGATACTTGTAAATTATAATATAAATTGTATTTATAATTATAATAAGCCTGTGGCAGTTAACGTGGTTAAAGTTTACTCGAAACGTTTTATGTTTCACGCATCAGATTTTCAACATTCAGTGCAGGTACACAGTGCGATTCAAATGAAACTTTCGTTCCATTCGACGCATCAGTGACGTGTGTTGCAGTTTAAAAGTTGGGAGTATGTTTTTTACAAAATTGTGGATTTTTCCGGGCCAAGGCGCTTCAAGGGAAGCGATGACTTGGAAAGCATTGGTCTCCTCGCTCGATTTGCACTGCAAATTGATTTTTATATCGATAGCCGTCTTTGTAAGCATTTTGGTTGTCACCGTTGCTTCGTGATAACCTTTTTTTTGTTTATTTTATCTTTTCGTAGGGTCAATGCGACATAATGAAATATAAGCACATGTTTTCGATGACATCATACATTTTAATGGTTATAATAAACGCTATATACTATCTATGTCCATTTAATAACGTTTTACATAATCAAATAAAAATTTTAGTCAATACGTTTATATACGAGTATATATAAAACTGGACAAGCGCATGCTAAGTCACGCGTGGTGTTGGATTCTGCCGACAAATATTTCATCAACATCGTCATTTCGTTAACGATAACTTGTAAATTTTACAGTGATATTTTTCTTTGTAACTTGATTATAGAAAGTACTGTGCCATTTTTTTCCTATATCCAAAAGTAGGTATTTAGCTTAATCTATACATAATAATAAAATGGTAGGGAAGTCAAAACTGTACATTGAATATTTTTTTAAAAAGAATACTTGGGGTGTAATCTTCAATCGATACCGAAGCTAAAAGTATAGTTTTTAAAATTTTTGTCTGTTTGTCTGTATGTATGTCCGGGATAAACTCAAAAAGTACTGCATGGATTTACTTCAAATTTGGCACGAATATTATTAAGAAGTCAGTATTATTAAGAAGTCAGGTCACATATTATCATGCTATCACCTACGGGTAACGAGCAGTGAACCTTTATTTCTTCAACGCATTCTGTAACAACGTGTAATCTAATAGCGTTCACGCAGACGACGTCGCGGGCAGCAGCTATTTTAATATAAAAAGTAATTGAAAACCTTTATTTCTCAAATAGACTCCTGAATCGAAGAATGGTACACACACCCAGAATATTTTTATCAAATTATCTAACGACAGAATTAGAAAAATGAAAAAAAATTACACCTGCACTAAAAAATATGAAATTACTAATATTTTTTTCTATGAGCACTTCTTATTTATTAATAACTAAATCAATCGTATCATATAAATGTCTATAATTATTATACTTGGGTAAATTTGAAGTAACTAGTACCATTTTTTTTAATTAATTTAGCTAAAAATAATTAAAAATTATAAATAATGGTTTATTCTTACAATGTTTTATTTTCTAAAATTAACTTAGATAGTTATCCGACAAATGTATTCAACTTGCCTTTGAACGATCCTTTTGAAGGGTCGAGTCTGTGTCAAGCTTCCTGAAAGTCGTAATTTCTGTTACTTTGCGCTAAACTCGATCCTTTTATAGAAAATCCTAAGCATTTAAATATGTGGCATTCTGTGACGCTTACAGTGATCAATGTTTAAAAGGATTAGGAATTCTACAGTTAGTACTGGGATGGTATTTTACTATTACTTGAGAAGGAATTTACTCAAAATAAATGCTTAAAACAGAAACTAATTATAATTTCAGCACATTTACTTTGAAATTTCGTTGTTATCACTAAACATTTATTTAGGGGATTTTTTCTTTAAGTACCATTAAAGATGAATACTGTCGTATATAATCTAATTTTTAATAAATTGTTATATCAATTGTATATAAATATAACTTTAAAAGTAGTAAAATAAGCAATTTAAAAATACAAAAATGAACTGACCGACCGACCGACTGAAAAACTACATTATGACTACTCCACACTACAATGAGCCACTTCCAGGCATGCGTAGTCATAGATCTATGAAAATGATTTGTTGAGCACGAGTATGGAGCTAACATGTTTATTAACATTTTTATTCACAACCCTCAGTCCTTTTAATTTTTATGTGTTATTAATACTAATTTTCTGTGCAATGTACTCAACGTATGAATCGAATTTATTTGTAACAATTAGTGAATAGTATTCTCATGTAAGTGAATGTGAATTCTTATGGGAATAAAGATATCTCAAACCTCAAACCTCAAAAATATTTTGCGTGCTATATATGTATATATACTGCGTTTGCAGAGTTAAAGTAGGTATTGTTGTATCACGTTTGTGTTGACAAACATTATGCACCTATTTCTCCAACACAGCATTGTTTATACACATCTATTCGACTATGTCGTCGGGTAAAGTTCACGCTGAACTTAACAGGACTTCGTACGGCTGTCGAATCCGGTTGTTATCACAGACACCTGACAACGATCGTTACTTATGGTAGGGAAATTATCCACCAACACGTAGTTGAGCAGCGTGGTGGATTAACCTAGAACTCTTCTATATGGACAAGAGGCTTTGGCCCAGCAGTGGGACGTTTGCAGATTGATTCAGTTCAGTTTATATAATATTATGATATAGTTCATATATTATTATATACGTATAGATTTTTTGAATAGCGAAGACATATTGAGGGTCAAATGGTTTTTTGTGAATGATACCCTACGGAAACAGGCGTTACAAATCATGGACCATTCTCGCGGGACCAACTGACGTCGACAATTCCTGTTTCTCGTCACTGCCACAAGGGAAAATTTATTATTTTTTCCAATATTATTAAAAAATATATGTTAATATTTTTCTTTAAAAAAATTTAAGAGCATAATTTCTCAGTAACTTTTTATTAGATATGTATGTATCGTTTCGTCCGTATATATGGTAAATAAAACAAAGCTTCATTTATTATAAAAATTGTGATATATTCTTTCTTAAACTATAATAATATTTAACTGTACAAAATACATGATGTTTCTATTTTACATAATATAATATATATTTAACAAAATAATAATAATATTAAACATCTAGAACATTATTCAATGGCAGGCGACGAACGGTCGTTTGTTAACGCCTTTCTTAGTTTCACAGTTGCAAATTGCTGCGGCCTGGATGAAAAAAGATTATATAGTTTTTGGCACTTTAAGAATAATTATGCTTGACCACGCAACGAAGATTTCCTCCAAACGATTATTTTATAGTAACTTTTTTTTATTAGAAAAACTGTAAAAGAATCATTTATCGATTATCTATATATTTTTACTCTTAAAATCTACACTTGCAATTTACAAAGCTTAGCTTTGTGAGTTCATATAAAAAATATGCATATTTTCATCAGCATAAAATCATAAAATCATATAAAAACTCAGTAAACATTAATTTAATTAAAAACATTAATTTGATTATTTATACATATTTGTGGCCCCTAACCTTAATTAAATTAACATTAACAACAACAAATAAAAATAAAAAAATATACAAAAATGTAAAGAATAATAATATATCGCTAAAGGTTATATATATATATATATATATATATATATATATATATATATATATATATATATATATATATATATATATATATATATATATATATATATATAATATATATATATATATAAGAATAAAGTTTTAATTGACAGAATAAAAGAAATCAGTGCAAAATAAAGTTTTAGTGTAAAATCTCAAAAAAAGTGCAAGAAAAAAGAATACTAATACTACAAGAAATATGATAAAAACCGACTAAAACTGGTAATTTTAGACAATTTAACAACTAGAATAGAACCTTTATAATAAATCAAACCTGAATCTACTTGTACATGGCAGTTTCTCGACCCCACAAATCGTACCATGGTCCAAATGTATGACCTTCTTCTGGTAATTCATTACCATCTACTGAACGCTTAAGGAGTTTCGTACGAGGTAGAAGCTGCGGTCGTTGCTGTTTTAATGCTTCGTTAAACTTTTGATCATCAGATTCACTGTATGGTGCTTCATTTTTGCGATCCAAGAGACGTCTCGCTTCTAGTCTAGCCTCTTCTTGTCTCATCTTTGATTTTTCAGCTTTCTTCGAATCTGTTTCATAATCATACCTTGAAGCTCGTCTTTCTTGATCACTGAAGTATGATATGTTCGATTCATAGTATCTTTCTTCTCTTCTTCCATTGTATTGTAATGAGCTGTCGTCGTAACTTCTATTTGTTCTGTTTCTTGTCCTGTTCTCACGGTTCTTTTTCTCTATAAACTCTTTCCGTGCGTGACGTCTATCTAAAGAATAATCGATTCTTGGTTCTGCAGTTTCGTAAGACCTCGGATCTTTCTTTTGATTTCTTATTTCAGCTTGGGGATATTCTTTGTTATTAACATTTTCATGGTTATGTTTTCTCAGTTTTTCTTCATTTGAACGTTTCTTATATTTAAGAGTATCATCGTCATGTTCATCATATCCTTCGTCATTTCGACCTTCATTATTGTTTCGTTCGATAGGTATGCCATAACGATCAGTGGGTTGGTCGTTATCTTTGTATTTTAAGGTTTCCGATGACGCAGAAAAAGTTTTAATTTCTTTTGATGTATCTTTGAAAGTTTTAAATTCCATGACCTTTGGTGGTGATCTTTCATGTGAAGATTTTTTTGATTTGTCTGATGATAGTGTTGCTCTCACATGAGGTTTAATAGGTGTCACTTCTATTTCTTCAAATTCAGGCATATACGCAGTTTCCTTACTGTTCTTAATATTATTATCTAGCATTTGTGCTTGTCGACGTCTATCAAGTTCCTGCTGTTTCTTAGATGTCATGTGGTCGTCGACTATAATGCAGTCATAAGGGTCTGTACTAGAAGCGACAGAATTATTATCAGAATTACTGTCATTGTCATATCTTTGCAGTATTTCTCGTCGTTTTACAGTTTTCATAACAAATCCATCTCCATTTTCATCGTTGTAGAAACTATTTTCAAAGTTAGTTTTAATAGTACTTGTATTAGTCAAATCTGAGTGTCGAGACTCATTCCTTGGAACGAAATCATCATGTTTTTCTTCAACAATAGATTTTTCAGAGAAGCTTTTTTTATTCATCGTTTGATTTTGGTGATAATTCATATTTCCCTTTCGTTCCTTCTCTGCACGTTCTTCATGTTGTATAGATCCTAAGCTTCTAGCTTGTCGTATACCGTTGCTGACTTTGATATCTTTCCTATCAATTGTTTCTTGTTGTCGGGGGACAGGGTTATCAGCTGTTGCAGATTTATCAGAAATGCTTTGTTTTTTAGGCTCAGGAATATCTGGAGCCGGTCTTAACTCCTTTTTTAATTTTACAAAAAGTTTTTTTTTATATTCTGGTACTGTGTCAACAATGTCTCGGTGTTGCCAAAGAGACATGCCCTCCATTATCTCTTCTTGTGTTGTTCGACCAAACTTCCAGAACGATTTGGTTCTTTTTATTTTTTGAGAATCTTTATCCATATCCAACATGTTTCGTAAAAGCAATTGTTGATCATCAGTAAGATATCCGTTATTTGTATTATTAAGTTTTGGTCCTCGTTTAAGACTTTGTGTTTTCAATAGATATGCTTTGTTTTCGAGGTTATGTTGAGCAGATTTACTATAAAAATAATAATTAGCAAATTAAAAAAAAAATAAGTCTTAGCGTTTCTACTAAAATGAAATGAAAAATAAAATAAACAAACTAGCTAAATGTGTAAAATTTTTAGTTATTAGGTATTTAAATACCTGATTGGAATACGAAGTCTTTGTGCTTCTTCATCGCTGTAATCAACATCAGGTTGCGGTGGTGGTTCGTTTGAGAAGCCGGAGTCATTAGAGCTGTGTAATGAGACATTACCAACAGCCCCTACAGCTGAAACTACAGTTTTAGCCGGTACTGATTTTTGAGCCACCTGAAATATTTAGCAATATTATATATAAAATAAAAGAGAATATTTATACATATAATAAATATATGTACATTTAAAATGTAATTTGATTTTTTTAAAGATTTACCTGTGAACGCAGAGGTAGTGTTTGCGGTCCAAACGTCCTTGTCTCTATAACAGCATGAGTAGTAAAGTTTGCAGCTGAAGTCGAATTCTTCATTGGGCCAGATGTCGCTGGAATGGGGGTTGAATGGAAGTTGGCACTAGCTGATGTACTGAGAGCACTCGGAGATGGAGCTGGCAAAGTTGGTGGTAAGCCAGGAGAACTATTAGCAAGGCGTCCCTGAAAATTAAGTTATTTATGTAATAATTTTTACATATAGCTTGATAGATATTGTTGAATATATTTCGACTATATGTCAAAAAAAAAAAAAAAAAAAAAAAATATATATATATATATATATATATATATATATATATATATATATACCCTTCATTATACTGCTTAAGCATTGTTCGATAGAATAGAAATTAACAAGGGCAAAATAATAATAATTAAAATAAATAAATTTTTTTATTTTTTATTATTTGTTTTACATATTATAATCTATAAACGTAAAATTAACTTAATTCTTTGAGAATTTCAGCTTGAAAATTAGGCTGTGCTATTTCAGGTAATAACTATCATGCATACCAAGTTCATTTCAAATGATTCATTACTTTTAATGTGAAAGAGTAACGTATTTTCATCCAGCCTCCCTAACTTTTCCGTTCATAATATTTATAATGATAATACGTATAATGAATACCTTAGTAACGTGATGAGCGGTAACAGTATCTCCAAACATCCGTGCAGGAGGATGAGAGTGCGCGTGAGGTGTGGCAGTGTTGGAAGAGACTTGCGTATGAGAAATTGGTGCCGGCGGTGGTGTCTCACTCGGCGTTTGAGCACAACTCCAACGGGCAGGTGAATTACTTCTACAATCGACATACCACTTGATTATTATAAGGCGTAAGCGTTGAAAATTAAATAATTTGTAAGTATAGTTACTTTATTAAAAATAAAATAAAATTTTATTTATAAATTGGTTACTCAATTTACAGGAAATGTAAAAATTTTTACCCAGTCTCCTCATTGATGATAGGTTCAGTATAGGCTAACGGAAACCAGCCTGCACTGTGTGTGCGCAAGTTTTCTCCATACTGCCATCCTTTGGTTCTATCTCCAAGTAAAGCTAATATATCTCCCTGTTGGAAGCTGAGCTGATTATCTCCAGCTGCTGCATATGCGTACAGAGCTCTAGCTAGCGGTGGATCACGAGATGTGCAAGTTGGTGGCGCAAGAGAAGATGGACGGGTCTTTGTACGAATGTCTGTGTCTAAGGACAAAAGACAGACTTAAATAAATAAATAAATATGTTTCAACACACACACACGGTCGTCTGTTCCTAATGTAGGCAACTTAATGTCTGTGTTTTAGGTAACAGCCGACTGATATAATTTTTTTTTTTTAAATAATACATATATAAATAAATACATAATACACCCAACTCGGGGCGGGAATCGAACCCACAACCCTGGAGCAGAAAACAGGGCCACTGTCAACTGCGCCACGGGCCAGTCAACATATTTAAACTTATTTAGACTTATTTAAACTTTATTTGCAGAAACATAAAAAACTAAATGTAATAACCAAAAATAATGTGATATTATAACAACTAATAGCTAACAAGAATAAACTAATACGTAAACTAAATTTAAGCAAATTTCCAATTTTATAGTTACTTGAATATGGGATACTCATTTGACTTTTAATTTAAAAAAAAAACACAGGAATGTACTTAACGGATGAATCGTTTGACTTATACTTATTATAACAATATTTTACCTTGCTCTGCATTATGTAAACTTGCTTGCAAGTTTAAATCAGATTTAGCTCTGGACAATCCTTGAGTAGGAGATCCTAAGTCTGCAATAGATCTAACATCTAAGCAAGAAGCATCTACGGATCTCGTCTTTCGTAGAGCTGATCCAACAGACGCGCGGTCATCGTCATCACCATTACGTGGACTAGCATATACGTCTTCATCTGTCCAAAATGTCACTTGCTGAAAATAATATTTACCATATATTAACAGACCATAAAAATTATAGTCACCTAGCAATGCCATAAAAGGTCATTGTTTTTTTTTTTTTTTTTTTTATAATGTCGTTTACTTTTTTACATACCCTCATTCTACTGACGAACATAGCCTCCACGTTTGACGGCAGGAATTCTCGAGTTCGTGATACTTCGAGCCACTCATCTAATCCAGAGTTATAGGCCGTTGCGCCAGCTGAATGGTACGCAAGCCAATGCTTAGCAAGTGAACACTGGCGCTCCAGAACAAACCCATAACGTCGACGTTCTTGTGTCATTGCCTTTATAAAAAAAAAAAAAAAACTATTAAAAATGTTAATATTATGTTTTTAAACACAACGTTTGAAAAGGTTTTTTGTAAGAGCGTAAGTTTAAAGTATGAAGAACAAATACTTTTAAAGATAAACAATCGTGACTTACATTCTTAAGGCTTTGCTCGCAGAATGCATCCAATTTGGTTTTTTCCTCTTCCAAAATTTGCATACTCTGAAAGAAAAAACATTTAAATTTAATAAACGTTAATATTAAGTTTATTGAAAACAATAATAATCAATTGAGCTGTTTGTACGATGAGGAATCAATTTATTAATTTTAGTTTCGAAGAGTTCTTGATAAGTTGTGAAGCAGTTCAAGAGAGATATTTACGTCAAATTCTTCGCAAAGTTATGATTCCAATTATCTGTTTGGAGAGAGGTATTGTTACGAAAACAACCTTAGAAACTTCTCTAAGAGGCTAATATTAATTCAAGTCTTAGTTCAAAATATTTACTTACAATGATAAATATTTATATATCACTATATAATATAATAGTGATAAATATTTATCTTTTATTAGATATAAATAAAATGAATAGGTATTAATTGGAATTTCTAATTTTATCTTCTTAAATTCCTTTTTTCCTTTAAAATTAGTCAAACTGTTTTTCTTCCTTTCTAATATTAAAGTGATGGAATAAAATTTATTTTTTATGAAATAAAAATTTTTATTTTTTATAATGATTATATTATTAGTAGTATTACCTATAAATTTTAGTTATAGTTTGATATTTACTCAAATATTCATAATTGAAATGATTCGTGTTTGACTAATAACAATTTAATTTGAATAGTTTTGAGAACTTTTATAATTAACACTTTAAAAAAAATTTAGTTTAAAGATTAAAGAAGGTGAATAATATCTTTAGATTTTTGATAATATTCATTTTCTTCAAATACGTTTGATAATAATAGATGCTGGCACTTAGAAGCATCAGCTAATCCGTACATTGTCAATGAGCTGCCAATCAGGAACATATGACGGTAATACATAGCTGTCTCTAAACTTATACACATGTTTCACTCATCCCCTAAATCAGAGCGTCAGTATTACTGTTTGGAGGGAGAATACCTATCAAATATATATCTACACAGATGTAGTTACAGAAATCACTACTGACACTTGGGGAGTAAGAATAGGAAAAAAATATAATAAAATAAATAAATAAATAAATATGTTTAACACACACATACGGTCGTCTGCTTACTTAATGCCTATGTTATAGGTAACAGCCGACCGATTTACATTTTTTTAAATAAATATATTATATAAATAATACATATATAAATAAACATATATTACACCCAAACTCGGGGCGGGAATCGAACCCACAACCCTTGGAGCAGAAAACAGGGTCACTGAAAACTGCGCCAACGGGTCAGTCAAAAATTGCAACAATTTTTCCACAATTGTCAACTTTTATCTCAAGCAACAGAATCAAATAAGATAAACAGAAACAATGTCAGTTTCACGCCATTTCTGAAATGATCCGTAAGTTATTTTTGTTGTGAGAGTAGAAATATACCGATAAAAATCCAATATATATTTAATCTACCTTCATCTCCTTATCCATCGCTGAGCCGACTTTCGTTACATTTGTTTTCTTTTTCCTTTGCTTCTTGATAGTAGCTGCCGCCTTGCTGTAGCTCTCCGAACGAAGTTTGTGTTGTTGTAAGAATCTTTTTTGTTCCGACTATAAATATGAAAATATTTTAGTATATACCTATCTTTACATAATTTAAAGACTAATTTGTATACATAATATAAAACTATTATCACATTATTTTCAGTATAAATTGAATATTTTAGTGTGTAATATACGTAACTGCTTTTAATTTGAATTTTTTTGAATTTGAATTTCAACTAGAAATCAATTTATTTCAAGGAACTTACGAGTGCTTTATTTAAATAATAAAACACTGGCCCTTCATTGCGTAGGTACTAATATTATTGGTAAAGTAAATGTTAACAATATAGACAACATACAACGTTCTATGTTTAAATTTAAATTGTAACAATAAGAAACGTGACCGCAATATCAACATATTACTACATAGCAATTGATCGTTTACCATTTTAAATTGCTATTTTAATGTTTAAATACTAGAATTAGATAAATTCATGAAATCATTAATGTAACCATAGTATTAAGATTTTTTTAATCAACATTTTTTTAAATATATAAAAACAAAATAAATATACGTTTGCTACAAACCTGAACGACTTTAGTATCTTTTTCGAGATTAGTCTCCAAGGGAACCAACAAATCTACGTAAAACGCTTTCAGCTGTAACAAACAATTTAGATATTAGATAACTTTTTGATAATTGAAATTTATTTTGAAGTGCTTAATTCGCACTTACTATAGTGTTATAGGTATAAAGTCTAAATATTTTTAACCTAAACTCTGTTAATATTAGAATATAATATGATTTATTTTAAGATTTAAAATACAGAAAAAAAACGTGATTTAAAAATAGAGTACGTCTATTTATTAATTTAAAAAAGTCACTATAATACTCGGACTATAATATACGAATAGCTTGAAAAATTAGCGTAAAGATTTAAACATTATTTCATTAAAATTATTGAGCGAAGATTTACTTCTAGAAAACACGTCTCCAGGTGGCAGGAAATACTTGCTAGTACCTCAAAAAGGTAATAGAAAAAAAATGTAAAAAAATAAAATATCTGGATGATATTATTAGACAACTCCACGGCGCACTCAAAAATGTTCTATTACTGAAAAGGAGGAGTAGCAGTTTTAGACATGATGCCTTACTGAAGGTGGAAGGGTATATGGGTGAGGCAATAGTGGTATCGTAAGCCACAATTTGTAGGAGGAATCACGGTAGTCAAGTAAAAACATAAAATCATTTATTTTTACCTGATGAGCTGAAAAGTAGATACTACAAGTGCTAGCGCCTCTCCCGTAAGTTGGCAGACAAATGAAGATATATAGAAATGCAAAAATGCCCAGAAATTTTCTCCAATTGATAAGGTGGTCACTCTACATACTCCAAAATTCTGCAATAACTAAGCGAATCAATACCCAGAAGGCGCTCCAATGTCTATTGCATTGATGAGGTGAAATCGTAAGAGTCAAAGCTAGAGACATAGGAAACTATTATAACTACATCTTTCTCCTATGTATCATATAAAGATAAACCAAAATAGCCTTGGTAAAGTGTTCAAAAAATCTAAATCTGAGTCAAACAATAATGAATATTGTTTCATGTGCATCCAAAATTGGGCTACCACAAGAGAACCAACAATTGCCATCAATCATACACACAAAGCAAAATTCGCAGAATGACGACATATACTAACCGTTGCGGCAATATTAGTCATGTCATTTGTTAAGATCTTTTTCTTTAAGTCTCAAGAATATTTAATAAACTATATATTGGTGCTGTGGAACTTGTAGCCGAGCAGTAATTTTACATCATCATCATCATCATCATATCAGCCTTTGGATATCCACATTGATCTTAGGCCTGCCCCATCGACCTCTAGAGCGACCGGTTCAAAACAGCCTCCATCCAACAGCTTCCGGCGACTTTCCTCAAGTCGTCTGTCTATCTTGTGGACGGCCGTCCGACGCTGCGCTTGCCGGTACGTGGTCTCCTCTCGAGAACCTTTCTGCTCGATCGGCCATCAGTCTACGAGGTATGTGCCCTGCCCACTGCCACTTCAGCTTGCAAATGCGTTGGGCTATGTTGGCAACCTTCGTCTGCAGATCTCATCATTTCTGATTCGATCTCGCAGAGAAATACCAAGCATAACCCTCTCCATTGCACGCTGTGGGACTTGGAGCTTGCTTAAAAGGCCCAGAGAGACATCAGAGACAACGTCTCAGATCCGAATGTCATCACTGGTAACACACATTGGTCGAAGACTTTTGACTTCAGACACTGAAGTATGACAGATGAAAAGACGTTTTTTAACTTCCTGAACGCTGCCCATCCTAGCTGGATTCGAAGATGGACCTCAGTATATTACATACTCACAGTTATAGGAGTCTGTTGAAGATCATCAGAAAGTGAAAAAAAATATTTTTTTTCTCCAGATATTTCTGGAGAACCTTTAACACAACAATTCCAACTTTCTTTAATAACTTAAAACAAACAAAGAGAAAAGTCAATACAACTGCATACTTAGATGCAATACGAGAAATTATATGAGATGTGGCACATGCTAAATTTACAAATAGGAAAGTCATATAATATAAAGAACACGACTAACGAGAGAACGAGACAGAGAATATCGAGATACCTAGAATACAGTAGCAATAGAATACATTAAAGACTTACCACTGTAAGTCTTATCCTCTTCACATGTAAGAGAGGTAAAAGGAAAGATAGAGATAATATCACTCTGAGTTCCTAAACAACACGTTCACCTATCAATGAAATAAGTGCTATTCTTTAAATGCTAGATTGATATGGTCCAACTACATATTATATATAAATTAAGAGATATATCGAATGAGAGATAAGTAATCAACAAAATAACTAACAATGAAACAGTAGATGACGGTGATAGAATATTTAAACTGTGTAAAAGGTAAGGAAACGTTAGCGTGTATTTTTCACGGGCATTTCTCAATAAAAATACCCGACGATGTTATTGATGTCTTTATTGAAGTGAAACTTCTTTATCGGGGTTGGAAAAAATTTAAGCGTTACGCGTCACATTTTTTCGTTACGCGCCATCTTGTAAAACTGTATTTACTCGACTGCGACAGAAGAAGGGTTATGTTTTTCGAGTGTATGTATGTGTGTTTATGTGTGTATGTGCGTATGTGTATGTGTGTATGTGCGTATGTGCGTATGTGCGTATGTGCGTATGTGCGTATGTGCGTATGTGCGTATGTGCGTATGTGCGTATGTGCGTATGTGCGTATGTGCGTATGTGCGTATGTGCGTATGTGCGTATGTGCGTATGTGCGTATGTGCGTATGTGCGTATGTGCGTATGTGCGTATGTGCGTATGTGCGTATGTGCGTATTATTACGATCGTATAAAAAGTAAACTGTTTTTATTATAAGTTTCACTTCTTACGAGTGTACGCTAGTACACGCACATTTTTTTTTTATTAAGTAAGGGACTTAACAACGACTCGCGCGGGGATATATCTTATATGCTGAGTCCACGAAAGTGATTATAGAAAAGTGGAGAACATCATTAGAATACAAAGGACATCAGAAAGAAAAAGGAGCGTATGATCTGTGATTTCTTCAAACCAAGCAGAGAAACGCCTGATTAGAAATGGAATACCTAAAGCTAGAAAAAACTTTTATGAAGATTGTTGTAATGGAATAAATTTTAAAATAAAAATATACGAACAAAAAAAAAAAAAGTTTAAAACATTCTTATTTTTAGAACCCGTGGTCAGATTTTATAGTAGATGTTTTGAACCATATATCGCTACATTTGTTTTATCGAAAAAATTATTTGAGAAACGTGTATAGTCCCGGCGGATAGTTTACGAGATGACGTTACAAACGTTATGGTCTGTGCTAAAACATGTACTGGGACACTGGATAAAATGGATAATATGAAATATGGGATAAGTTATTTTATACATTGTTATACTTTTTCAAATAAACTCGTACAATAATTATGATTTTTTAGTTACTTTTTTAGTCATTCTAATGAACAGAAATATTTGTTGATGTACATTTCTATCTCACTTACAATATTCATTTGCTGGTCCTGAATCTCCCGATACACCTCCACCACCTTCATGAGAGCAGTTCCTGTAAAAAAAAATAGGTTAATAATAAATACTTTATAATTAGCAACTATAATTAAGCAACGTATAAAAATCATTTTTAGGCTGTAAAATATTGTTTATGAGCTTTATAATTCAGCTTTGTAATTTATAATGATATTAGTATAAATAACAAAATTGTAAATATGAACTACAAATATGTAGTTAGTTTTAGGGCAAAGATTTTTTTAAAGTAAAAATATTAATCAAAATTAGTTCTATAATTAAGTTACTTAAGATTTTTAATGACCTTATGAAAAAATTCTCTATTTCTTTAAACAAAGTTGAGACATTAAGTTATTACATCTCAATTATTATATATATCTATTACGGCTTAATAATTCAAAGCCTATTACAATAAGGCCTTGAACTGTGTCTTAACATTCCACTATTACAAGTTTGAGCAATCAAATGAAAGTTGTGTAGGCATCTGTTCGAGAGATTCTGATAATCATTCTTAATAGTCGATTCTTCATAAATGTTCGCATGTTTTATTATACCGTGATAACTTCTACAATTTTGTGTTTCGCTTGCTCGCTTGCTATGTATTATGAAATATCTACGAAAAAGTTTTAGTATTTAACCTTGTTATAGCTCAAAAACCTTTAAATAATTCAAAGTTGTGCAGAAGCTTTTTCTCCTAAGAGAAGGACTGGAGCTTGATTCGCTAAGCAGTTCCAAGACGCTGTGGCAAGGACAATTGTCTCAGAATTTCTGAAAAGGCATATAAGATACCTAACAATATATTCCTGTAGCCCCGAGCACGAGATGAAATTTTAAACAGCACTTGAACCTTAAAAATGGTTACCACCACGTATTATATACTGAACCCTATTATTTCATAGTTAAATTTTTTAAACGATGATACTTTCTAACGAAATAAAACCTCTTAATCTGGAAAGGACACATCAGATCAATCACAAAATCGCAGTCTCTTTGACGTTGTCATTTTTTTTTTACTTTTATAGGCTTTCAACAATAGTTGTAAATGAAATTCGTTATTAGGTACTAACATTGATGAAAAGCACCATAATTTATCATCATCCTCCTTTTCAGTCTTATTTCAATCAAATGAAAACATAAAATGATTCTGTGATTAACTTCTTCGGTGAGTATAAAAAATATATATTGCTTCATGGCAGTAATACTGAATTCCTTATTCTGATATTATAATTCTCAACTTCTGTTATTATTTTAATAATCTCTACTCTCTCTCTTTTATTGGAATTGGATTTAAGGTCTTGGCTTCAGACAATAAGTGACGATGGATTAGATTACTTGTATCAAATTCATCGTACTCTTAAATTTTTTCATTGTTGATACGACATATTGGATGTACTTATAAATATGTTTGCAAAAACCAGTCTGTTTTTCTCTACGCTCTTTATTATTTTACCAATATTCGACATGAAACAGACAAGAAAAGTATAATGTAGAAATAGAAAAGATTCATAATTAGTAATAAAATAATTAAATAGATATCAAAATTCATGGGACCTTCTATTCCCAGCGTAGTCTAAATTGGGCAGGGCAAAAAGTTTTTCATGTTTCGGATACAAAAGCAAAATTTACGGTTTTATAAATGTTAATTAATTTCCTTCTCCTTAATAATTATAATAAAACACAACAATAGTTATATAACTAAAACGTAAAAATTGTATAACTTAATTTTTCTCTATGCCATGATCGTCAAAATTCACTAGTGTGTTGTACAGTTCACGGAAAATGTTTTAGGTTTCGCACCAAACTGTACGACAAAAATATTATAATAATCGTCATTTGTAAATTATACTTATTTCGTTAATTAATTAGTGTGTGACCCAATAAGGCGATGGGAATCTATGGATCTAATATATGGATGGAGAAATTTAAAACTGTTCCATTTTTTGGCAGGTCCTTGTCTTCATAAATATTTAATCATATTCACCACGCTGCTAAGTTTTAGGTAAAAGCAATAAAAACGAATTTTTAAAAATAAAAAAAATATATATATTTACCAATATCGGCACATCCTCCCCACGTGCCTTGCTGAGCTTGCCTCCCGAGTTTGCCGACAGCGTCTACATACATTCGAGACGCAGCCGCCGCACCTGGTACAAAATTAAATAACAATCACTGATTTATAGATATTGCAATAAGATAACTAGAGATATAAGGGCGAATTCAATAGACATTGTGAGTGCAAGTTTGAAATATTAACGGCTTTTAGCTTTAATAAAATGATTTTATTAGTTTTTAGATGTATTTTATAAATAAATCGTCAAATGATAATGAGTTTGCTATTATATCAAAAATTATGACCGTAGTTTTTATTTTCAAAACAATTTACTTCAAAATTACTCATATCAAAACGACCCTTTTGCTGTTTACGTAATTTCTTAGGTGTACTCAATCAAAATCGTTGAAAAATTGTTTAAAAGTTACGGCGATAATACTGGAGTCTCCTCAAGCGAGAATATAAATTTTCGCTTGCCATCTGTTACAGAAAATGTTGAGTTTACTTGACTCTGATAAACAAAATATTGTATAGAAACATCTTATCGGTTTAAAAAAATGTCAATAGACTCAAGTGTGCACTCTTGAAAGTAGCGGAAAACAAGTATCAAGAGTAATACATCGTCGTACACAATGGCAAAGTTTATTGCGTCTAGCGTCGAGTATAATACGCTAGATAAGCCAACAGAGACAATTTGGCACCAACTACGCCCTAGTTTCGTAGCCAAACAAGCGCAACTGAGGTTTTGCATATAGATGCACCCATTTGGCTTACGGTGTATAAATTAATTACTCCGTTTTACTGAATACGCATCATCTTGAATTAATTTAATGATGTCACTTGTGTCTTTATTTCTTATTAGTCTGTTACTTTGCAAATAATAATAATATTTGAGGCTTGTACAAACAAAATATGTTACCATACTTAAAAAAGTAATGTATACTAGGCTTAGTCCTCACTTTTAACAAGTAATCTTAACTAAGTTTTCATGACGCTTGAAATTGTTTTTTTTCATCCAATTTTGCTATTATAATGTTGAAAATTCTTACCGTGTAAAGCCTTTAAATAGGCTTTACCAGCTGTTATCATTTGCCGAGCGCCAGGGTTGAATTTATCCAAGATGTTCTGAAACAAATAAAAGTTTATATTTAAAATAAAAAAAAAACGTGAATTAAATACGTTATTTTTAAATTATATAAAATAACAAAGTGATATAGTTACAAAAATACATTAAATATTAACAGATACAATATATAATAATATATAATACTATTATCATTTTCTGTTTTTAAATAATTGTACACTTCTAACCGCCTCTACTAATGTAAGCAGCTACTATTGTATCAACGAAAAAAATAACAAAAGAAATTGGAATAAAAAAAGACATGGGCAAAATGGGCCCGTGGTCATAAATTTATTTAAAAAAAAAAAAAACCGCCTCTACTTTATCGTGTCCTTTGCCCAAAGGTTATCTGGAAGAAATCGCTCTTTTAGCGATAAGATCGCCTTTGTACATCTTTTCTATATTTTACTGTGTAAATTTGTATCATGGTGTAAAATAAAGAATATATTATTATTACTAGCGGCCCGCCCCGGCTTCGCACGGGTATTTAACTAAAATTTCAGAAAATATAAATTTATATTTTTTATCACCTACACCTGCGTCGATACTGGAAAATATTTCATAATAGACGGATTGAGTTGTCAAACATAATATTTTAGCCCGCGACTTTGTCCGCGTAGAAGTCGAAAATGGTTATAATAGGATTTATATTTGTTTTTTTTTTTACGTTATTAATTCTGTTATAACATATAAATTATTATGTTACAATATTTGAATAATTATAAAATATAACAATCTTTATTATAGAGCAGGGATTTAAATTTTAAATAAACATTAAAATAAAAATAAAAATTGTTATATTTTATGATCAAGAAGCTCTCTGCCTTTGATCTGGAGAAAGTTACATGGGGGTATTATCTTTTTACAACGAAATCGAAATACTACACCTTCCGTAGTATTTCTTTATAAACATTTTTTTTTGTTCAGGGTGCTAGAATTACCAGGCTATTCTGGAATATGCCACATACAACTGACTGTGAGAGAAACAGGCTTTGCTTAGGTATACTCCCGCTACAATAAGAGTTTGACCTTAAGCTGAACTTTGACCTGAAGCTTTGTTTATGGTAAATACATACTCATATACACTCATACATTATATTATTATATGGTTCCCGGAAATCAACATTTCCTATTTTAAGCAACAGGTCTGAGAACTGTCCGGCAGTAACATCCCCTCTTAGATGGACTCTCATATTTATGATAAGGCTCAGTTTCGTCACTGCAGACCACAAATGCTCCTATACTGTAGTGTATTGCATCAGCCTATAAATAAACCACTGCTGAGCGAAGGCCTTTTTTCCATATAGAAGAATGGTTGGAGTTTAATCCACCACGCTGCTCCACTGCGGGTTAGCGGATAATATCCCTACCGTAAGTAACAATTATTATAAGGCATCTATGATAACAAACGAGACCGAGGGCTTTAAACCCACTATACACCTAGATATACACCCAGACCTGAAACAAATATTGGCACAAATACAAATATCTGCCCCGAGCGGAAATCGAACCCACGACCACCGCCATCTAGGCGAGGCGTTAAGGCGACTACTCGCAGAACTACACCAGAACGGTCATCAATGCTTCGTTCGTGGAATCGTAGGTATAACTACACCACAAGTCAATACGATTTTGTCTCTTAGATTTGAATAAACTCCCAAGTAATTATTTTTTAAATTTTAATTGACTCGTCACAGTTGGTAGTGACCCTGCTTTCTGCTCCAGGATCGTGGATTTGATTTCCGCCTCAAGTCTGGGTGTAATATGTATTTATTTCTATATGAATTATTTATATGTATATTTATAAAAAATGTATATCGGTCGGCTGTTACCAAAAACACAGGCATTAAGTTGCCTACCTTAGGAACAGACGATCGTGTGTGTGTGTGTCAAACATATATTTATATTTAATAATAGTCCAAGATAGCTTTTATCTCCTCCTTCTTAGTTTTAGTGTAAGATAAAGTTAAATGGGTACATGATTTATAATGTTTTCTGATCTTGTTCCAACATTAGTCCGTGGTGCCAATCTGTACTAATTGGGGTGTTAATGCCGTATAATTCAAAAATGTTTCCAAGTTCACTTCGGTGTCTTCTATATCTGTATCATTGTGAACTACAGATGCCTTGCTTGCTCCTTGATAAGTCATTTAGTTTAAAACCCTTGGCTCAACACAACACCAACATTGAAGTAAAAAATATTATATAAGACACTATTATACAATAAAGTAATCACACGGTATATTTACAACTAAATTTAGTAACGTTTAATATAAAGTCTTGCCTGTTCCAGCAGGAGCACCCAAAAAGAGGTATCACCTACACCTACGTCAATACTGGAAAATATATTAAAATAGACGGATTGATTGTCAAACATGTGTCAAAAAAAAATGTGATTTAAATCAAAAGCACTAAGGAGTATTTATATTAAAATAACTTTCTACCCCCTTTTAACCCCGTTAGGGAATGAATTTCGATAAAATACGAAACACGACTTTAATCAATTCTGTTAAAGAATATTTATGCAAAATTTGAAGTAGATTGGACCAAGGAATCACGTTGTCCCATACAAACTTTACCTCCCTTTTTCATCCCCTTAGAAGTAGAATTTCGTAAAATCCGTTCTTAGCTGACCTCTACTTAGCAAAAGGAATATCCGTACCAAATTTCAAGTTTTTAGGTCTCATAGTTTCAGAGATATCGTGATGAGTGACTATATCTATAGAAAGTCTCCTATATATATATAGATTATCAAATATAATATGTACATAAAAAAATATTAATAAGTATTAAATACGAAAGATAAAATCAAATGTATTATTTTACTTCATTCAAACATTTATCTACATTAATACATGAATGAGTAAAAAATTGGGGTTAGCATATAACCAGATCACTCACTTGAACGTTAATTTGCTATCGAGAAGAAAATGGGGACTTAGACCGTAAATAGACGTATAGGAATGTGGCCTCTCAAGGATGCTGCAACCTCGTTAGGTGCGGCAACTGCCGGTACTAGCGGCATTCCATTATAAATATTGCTCAAAGCTACTTCTTCAGAAACCATTTGCTTCAAAAAGACGCAAATTTTATACTGATTCAGATTAAATCATCTGAATATTGAATCTTTTACGGTGTTATTTTCACATCTCTTTATAAAGATATCGATGAAAAAACAAATTTTTCAAAGTGGTATGATTTAAAACCGAAAACGAGCTTTGTTAATATTCTTAATTAACTCGAACGTAACTGAGATGTTACTGTAGGTACGAAAAAAGGTAAAAAAATAAAATCAAACATGTTTTATAAATACTGGATTTTATTTTAGTTTTTAATTTACATTTTTATTTCCATATCTACGCTTGTTGAAAACACGTTTGACCTAAAAAACGAAATGGAGACGAAAATATCGTTATCAAATACGTAATTTGATTTCACTATAAAACTAAAACATTATTAAAGTTTAAGCAGAGAGTGTATTATTATACACTCTCTGTTTAAAACTAATATGTTAACTCTCTGTTTTTTTACCTTTTTTTTTTTAAATTTTCATCTTATAATAAATAAAAATATTATTCAACGCAAAAAAACATAATCAGACTCTTTGTATATACCGAACATAAACAATTACCATTAAAAACCATGTACGATACAAAAGTAAATTCCGAAGTGATTTCGATTATTCTGATTTATAAATGAGATCAAGATGATTAAATATGCTATATAACGTTTCTTTATAGAGAGTTTATAACAAAAATGATAAATGAAGACAGTTTTCGTCCTAATTCTGAGGATATGGCACATTACAAACAGCCAATGCATTTACTCTTTTACCCGAATATTGGGGCGGCGAAGGGTAAATACGTGCTAATGTGTTTTACGACGTTGTGACTCCTAATGCTTGCGTCACATTTATTCTGATGCTTCCTGACAGTCATCTTCAGGGTACATATGAATCTGATCTTATCTTCAACGTGGGATAAGATAAAAATAATAACGAAAAATGGTTGTTATGGAATGCTGACAGTACATTTTATGAAGGCTATATTTTTGGTTTTGCAAGCAGTCAGATGATATATTCTTATATGTTTTTATCGGATAGAAATTATAAAGTGATGTTAGAATTTTATACCAGTTATCGAATAATAATTCTATTGCTTAATAAGTAAAGGCATTCGCATAGTTTTTTTAGTTATCGGTCATATTCATGTTTCGGTAGACCAATTTTCTACGGTGACAGTAATGTATGGCTCCTCAGTCAGGGCGGGTAGAAAGTAATATTTCAGGAGAATTGGGCGTACATTTTAAAATACCAATACATAGAGTATATAGTATCAGTCCTTCCCAACCTTTTTTATCGCAAAGTCATCAAATTTGATTTTGTTCTACATTATTTCGTAAAACAACAGCGTTTTATAAAATGAATTTCTATACGATTTTATATTTAAATTATTATAACGAGTACGTTTAGGTATTGTTTTGTATTTGATATATAAGTGATGGATGAAATGATGGATGGAATGATGGATTTGTATGTTTTGTGAAAAGTTCATGAAAGTCATAGGGACTATTATGTTTGTAGGAAATCGGAATTGTAAATAGTGACGCACTTACGAAAATTAAGTCTGGATGGGGAATCAAAGAAATGTATTGGAAAAATGAATGTTTTATTAGAAAATATTTCATGTCCATGTGTGTTTACATTGTAATATTAATATTTTATTTAACATTGATAAACTCGTAAATGATATTTTTGAAGCAGCGTCATATTTTGTTCAAGCATATAGGTATTAAAATTTTTCAAAAGATCAGATCCAAATTTCATTAAAATAGGCACTAAAAGATTGTATAAAAACACAGTATTTATGAAGTTAGAATATAAAATTTTCATTGGCAGCCATTCTCATAATATTCAAACAAAGACTATAATTTTATTCATTACCATTTAACAAAATAAACAAATCAAAAGCCTCGAACAAGGAAAACCAGTTCGAAATAACAAATTCGTTTTCCTTTTGCATACACAATATAAGATACGGCGCATTGTGAACTAACAGCTCCTAAAGTAATACAGGCGGCTTTATTCCATCCTCTTTATTTGTGGGGCACGTAGCAAACGACATTTGGTACCAAATTGCCTCGGGTAGACTTCGTGACGGGACCCCTTCATACCATTCCTAATGTTTTACGCACACGTACATTTTTTTGTATATCTGATGTATGGACAAAATTCATATTTAGTTTTTGCTACTGCGTAGATTTTCCTTTTGTAGAGTTTATTTAACAATGACTTTGCATTGTAAAATGAATTTGGGGTTTTAATAATTAGTTCTTTATAGTACATTGAGATATTTTTTTTAAATAATAATAAAATTTTTATGGGGTAAAAAAATAAGAAAGTCTGTTTATATTGATAGGGACTCAGAATCAAACACAACTATTGTATAAAAAGTTTCCATTTAAACATTAATATAAAATAACGTAAACAACTTAAAGTGTATTTATATCGCTTACCCAGAAAAATAATAATGTAATTGAGTTTTTTTTAAATCACCAATAAAAACTATTGCAAATTTTTTTTATTTTTTATTAAGAAAGTTTGTATATATGAAATACATATATTTTAAGTAAAACATTAAGAAAAGTAAAATAAAAATACATAATTGATTTATCTTATATCACTACTTGTCATTTTGCAATTATGTCGTTTTTCAGCTCCGGCATATTATATGTGTGCATTTTATTCAGTGTTTATTGTAAATATTTCATAATAATTGACAACAACAATCAGTTTATAAATATTCGTTGTATTTATTACCAATAAACTAGATAAATATTCGATTAATAACCTCTTAAATCAGTTATAATTATGCCATTTAAATAAATGGAATTGTGAATCATGATTATTATCTGATATACACTTAGGTACATTTGTTCAAATTATAAATTGTTCTGTATAAAGCTAGATATATACCTCCACACTTTATATGTTTTAAAATCCTACTCTAATCTCCAATCTAACTCTAGTTTATAATCCTTTATATATATACTTTAGTTTATATATTAGGTAAATATATCCTTTGTACTGTCTGGCACTGTTTTGACATAGTGGAAGACGTTGCATGAAAATCAACGCGATAGTTTTTACTTATAAACAAAATAAGACGAGACAGAAGCCTTTTTAGCGGATACACATTAATGTATTGAGTATTTTTATATTATAGTTTCTTTAATTTTTTTCCTACGTAATTCCGAATAAACATTTATTCATTAGTTTTACCACGAATAAAATATTTCTTGAAAATTTTAAATAGCAATTTTCATTAAATAGTATTTTGTTAGTTAATATTTTAGTAGATACACATGAAAATTTGGATACTCTCGCATATGAAATACTTCAAAGAGCAAATACACTTTAGAGATGCATACATAGCGCAAAGGCAAGATATTTGTTGAACACTTGTTGCCCTCGACACGGAGACTTGACGTTGTTTACAAAACGAAGAAATTTTGCAATATATTTAAAAAAAAACTAAATGTAATGAGTCTAGAAATTCACGTGCAATGACTATATCTACTATGAAACAACTTTAAGAATTACAAAAAAGGGAACATAAGATTGAGGCGAGAAGAAAGAAAGGTCAAAGTTTTTTGATAATGCAATGAAGAGCACAAGTTTTTTTTAATGAAAATACAAGGTCTGTCCTACGAGATGCAATTAATTTTAAGTATTTTATCGTAGCGATAGAAAGGGATCGTTAAATTCCAATCTGCTCCTCTCAATTTCAGTGGCATTAGAACTCTTAATGTAATCAAGGACGTGCAACTTATTACCAGTCCAACAATGCATCTTTCAATTTATTTGCTAAGTCAAAATAAAAGATTTTTTCGCTTTTAACTTTCCTAAATGAAGTTGACTACAAAAGGCAGAGTGAAACGTAATTCAAATGAGCGCCGCCGACACCGACCACTCTTGCCTTCGATTCCGTACTTTGAAAAGATTAATTTTTAACGAAACTTTCAGTCGCAGGACTTTTGAATACGCCTTAAGTTTGAATACAGATTTAATGATTTGATACCGAAAAAAAAAAAAAAATGTTAAAAGCCAATTGAAAAAGGCCATTCTACAAATTAATATTACTTAATATATTATTTTCAAACAATAATTAGTATCTGTCTACAATGTCATGTAGGTAAATTAAAACGAATGGAAAGAATTATCCCAAAAGAAAACCTTGAAATGCTTACGTAACCGATATTTAGTCTTCCATCAAAAACCAAACAACAAATCACATTTTTTGTATTCAATAAATTATTTCTGTCGAGTTAATAAAAAACTTAGAATTTTAATCTCCATGATTGTACCTACGTCCATTTTGGTAATGCCCGTATCTGCCTTTTATAGTGTGTATGTTTAGTTACTGTAGTATTTTCTAGGAACTATTATTGAATTAACGTTCTTATCCTACTCGTTTTCATAATCTCTTATACATTCATTCGAATGTTCCCGTAGTTTGAAAATTCATAATTAAACCTTATTTGAAAATAATTAATTTTTATTTTAAACAGTTGCCTCATCAAAATCCTAAAGTGATTTTTTTTCTTCACCGCCAAGATTAAAATAATTTTTTTAACAAAAAAGGACTTAAATTTCGGGAGTGTAAACCCAGTTTTATATTAGCGACCTTACGGTTAAGATATATCTCCATTTTTAAAGGTAAAACTATAATGTCTCTGATGGTAGTTGTCTGTCACTTAGTTAAGTGATTCTATAAATATTTTATTTTTCTATACTGATTTCTAAGCCTTTGTTAATATAATTACGAGAATAAACATTATTCATTTAATTAAAAATCTATAACGGATTTTATCGCGTTTATTTAAAACTTTATAGTTTAACAATATTTTAAATTATTTCCCTATATTCGGACCCTTTACAACGTCCATGGTTTTGGGGGACTCGTCTCGGGGGGCGTAAGAAAACAGTATATTAGAAAACAGTATAAACATTATCCTTAAAAAAAATAATTGTTCTTTATACATACATTAATAAAATTACGATCTTCAAAGGCATTATAAGTCCTTGCAACATGTATCGCTTGAATACCAATGTCGGTTTTATATGTCAATATAATAACACAAGGTAAGCCAGTTTAGATAAAAAAGTTTAATATTTATGCACAGAAACTAATTGTTCATTTTGTTAGACGTTAACTATGATATGAACAATTGGCGAGGTCGTTTAGATTTGTATTTAGGGCTCATTCACACGTGTAAACGGTAAATAATATAACAAGCAAAAAGATTTATTATTTAAAGATGTTACGGCTATACTTTTATGCTTGTAGTAAATAATTAACTCCTGTTAATTAGAGTAAATCCAAAGAAAACAAAATATATACATATAAATAAATGGTAGCATGTATATTAATGTTTAAATAGTAAATATGGTAGAAGCAGTTATAATTTTAAAAGTAACGCTTCGTATAAATATTATATTTTATAATCTCTTGGATTTGTATGCAACCAACCTTATGAGACCGAATATTCAAGTAAAGTTAAACAAGAAGTGACACGAATGTGACTTGAACTTGAAAACTAAGTTAGTTTTGAGGCTCGTGTTTGTTTTGCTCTCGAATACAATGGAATAGTCACAGAGTAAATATAAAATAGATTGAATTTAGGGAATAACTATCTGAGGTATTTTATCTTACGATTGTTAACTATTATACAAAGGTTTCTGTAGTCATAAAAATATCATATCATATCATAAAATATATATGTAGTCATAAAGTTGCCATTGACTATTACTTATTTTATAAAGTTGATGAATTCCTTTAAACAAATTAATCTTCTTATAATAATAATCAAATGAATTATTAGTTCCATTAAAATATATTTTACTTATGATATAATAAGTATACTCTGTAAACATATACACCACGAATAATTTATTAAAAAACAATGTGTGTAAAATCACAAGATACGCATAGTCGTTCTACGAAATAATTTAAAATGTTACTGTTTTATTACTACAGTAGTTGTGCCCGCGGCGTCACCTGCACAAAATTTTTAAAAAGCGCATACGGACCATCTGTTATAATAGTGTCGTTAGTGCTTAAAACTGTTGTAAAAATAAATCTCTATCCAACATTTTGAGGTTTCTTTTTTCGTCTTGTTTTATTTACTGACTTTTGAATAGGTATGACTATTAATTTTTAATTATTATTAATTGAATGCTATGAAATATTATTTTACACAACGTAATTACCATTTTTTGGATCACATTTAAATGTATCAATTACCGACTGTCTAAAGCCATCATTCAAAATATAAAATTACAATAACTTTTGATAGAGTGAAGCAATTTTGATGAAAAAAAGATTAAATGCTTATAAATATTAAATAAACTATACTTAGTACTTTAGCAGTGATAGATAAGTGCTCAAATAGACAGATATTTTTAAAATTGATAGAAATGTATAATTAGTGTTTTTAGACACCTAAATAAATTTTCCTTAAAAAAATTCTGACAAAACCAGACACGTGCCACATGAATTTTTTATGACGAATATAATAGGAAAATAAAAAAAAAACTTAAATTACGTAAAAATCTTTATTATCGTATATATATTTATATATTTTCAAGTGTAACAAAAGTTTAGTATGTGTAGGTAAATATTGTAATGGCTATAATTTATTTGTATTTTAAAATAGTTCAGAACCAGTGTAGCTCAATGCTAATTACATCACGATGTGGTTTAACCTCTCCTCGTCTGCATGATGTCATATATAAAATATTTCATTACTAGCTGTGCCCCGTGGCTTAACACAGGTAGTTTCCAATCCCATGGAAATTTCGTGATGAAAACAACATATTTTAAACCTTCAACTATCTATATAGTCAGTTTCTCAAATAGCTTAGGATTAGTAGCTATTGCGTGAAAGCGTAACAAACATCCAGCCATCGCCTCAGAAACTTTCGCCTTTACAATATTTATACGGATTAACAGAGAGAATGAAATATAGTTAATAATTTAAATGTACACATTGTAAACGTTGACGTCAAGCGTTGAAAATAACTCATAAAGTATCGTGTTATCGTTTTCTCATTTTTTGTTTCGAGTTACAAATGTGATTAAGTTAAAAAGGCTTAATCTTTATTCCATATAATTTATAGTAATTAAATTTAATTTGAATGGATAACCATTTGTTACTTTTTCACATAAATTCGAAACTAAAGAAGTCTTAAAACGAAACATGCTATGTAGATAGTTAAGTGAAATGTATATATGCATCTCAAAATTGCCACAAGATAAATTACGACAAAATCGAGAAATAGATAGATAATAGGTTTACGTTAAAATCACTGTTTAGGGCTAGTCTTATATATAGGTACAAAGTGACAGCGCAAAATTGTTATTATTTTACTTTAGTCTATGGGTACTTGCATAACTAGAAGATGACTATTTTATGTAATTGATATTAAGTAAGATGATTTTGAAGTTACGTAAATTAAGAAAAATATAATTCGTTCATATCGATTCACTTGACCTGCTAAACGCTTGGTTAACATAAAATTAGTCAAACGTTGTAGAAATTAGATACCGCGAAGTATTAAGTATTATAATTATATAATGTCACTTAAAAGTCTATTTGTAATAATGATTTCTTTGACGTTGTGTTGTTCAATTGAAGAAATCTTAAGGCATATTTAACTTTAACACAGCTCTTTATTGTCGCCGTGTATATAAAATATTAAAATTTAATAATAAACGACATATAAACTTATTATAATCCAATAAAATATTTATTAAAATAAACACACCTAGCACAGAATTGATCACTTTGAATAATTCAATAATCACACAAAAACATAGCTATTATACATTATTTCAAAAAAACATTATACATATTAATATCATAATCATTACCTCTTGCATAGATATAGGAGAAACATGTAATTAACTTCGTTAACTGTAGCTATCGTAATTATACGATGCAAAATTTAGCAGTCGAATGCAAAGCTAAAACGCCCGCAGCTATTCCTCGATGGAGTTACGTACTAAATATATTCAATAAATTTTAACATCTAAATTTAAGTCTAGTAGATAAATAGCATGGCATAAAATCATTAGTAAATTTACGATATTTTTACTAAAGTAATCATTATATGGTCTTTTAAACGTGCAATAATTTTTTTACGGTTTCTCAAAACATAGTTTTAAAGAATAACTATATTTACGTATGTATTTATAACGGCTTTTAAAATGTTCGTATTTCACACTAAACACTATAATTAAATCTTTTCGTCCTTTCAACAGATTGCAAAGCAAGAAATAATTGCAATGGAGATGGTTCGCTTGCTACTGTCATTTAAATTGGACATTATTAAATAACAACGAAATGTTTTCTCGTAATGCATAATAAGTTGGGAAAACATCAGCTCAGCTCATCGTCTGCGGTTTATAATGAAACAGCCGAAACGAATTTTACTGTGGTCTACTGTCAATTGTGGTCGTCTCCGGTATGTTCGGATTTTGATGCAATTTATCTATACGTTGCAATAAAAATATTATTCTTGTAATATGGTATTTTATTAAAAACTCCTCTTTTCTTACTTTTTTCATTAATATCGTCTTTTTCTTTTCTTATTTTATATATTTTATTGCATATTAATGAATGTTAAAATTATTGAACACTGAAGCAATTTTTGGATTTTTTTTAAAGTGTTTATTGGCGAAGACAATTACTTTACATCAGGTAATCATTACAAATACCGTAAAAAAAAAAACACTTAAACACAGATCTATAATAGTGATTACAAAACTATGTAGTAATCCTCCATTTTATATTTTTCTTCTTGTTCCATAAATTTTAAATTTTTCTTCCGCGATATATCATCTCGTTAGATCGTAATCGTTTGTTCATTTCATCGTTGTGTCATGTTCCAATATTATATTTATAACTAGCGGCCCGCCCCGGCTTCGCACGGGTATTTAACTAAAATTTCAAAAAATATAAATTTATATTTTTTATCACCTACACCTGCGTCGATACTCGAAAATATTTCATAATAGACGTAGTGAGTTGTCAAACGTAATATTTTAGCTCGCGACTTCACGGAGAAGTCGAATATGGTTATAATATTTATTATTAATTTTGTTATAACATATAAATTATTATGTTAAAATATTTGAATACTTATAAAATATAACGGTATTATAGAGTAGGGATTTAATGTTTAAATAAACATTAAAATAAAAATAATAATTGTAACATTTTATGAACATGAAGCTCGGCCTTTGATCTCAAGAAAGTTACATGGGAGTATTATCTTTTTAAAACGAAATCGAAATACTACACCTTCCGTAGTATTTCTTTATAAACAATATTTTTGGTTTTCCTTCGAGGTGCTAGAGTCACCAGGTTACTCCGGAACATGCCACATACAAATGGCTGTGCGAGAGAGAAGCAGCTTTCGCTCAAGTATACTCCCGCTACATTAGGAGTTTGACCTTAAGCTTTGTTTATGGTAAATATATACTCATATACACTCATACATTATATTATTATCCAGTTTCCGGAAATCATCATTTCCTATTTTAAGCAACAGGTCTGAGAAATGCTTCTGTACTGTACTGTATTGTATCAACCTGTAAACAGCTCACTACTGAGAAAAAGCCTTTTTTCCATATAGAAGAAGGGTTGAAGCTTAATCCACCACGCTGCTCCACTGCAATTTGGCGGATAATATCCTACCATAAGTAACGATTATTATAAGGTATCCATGATAATAAACGGGACCGACGGCTTTACGTGCTCTCCGGGGCACGGTGGGGAAACCCACAAGGACATACACCCAGACCTGAAACAAATATTGGCACAAATACAAATATCTGCCCCGAGCGGGAATAGAACCCGCGACCACCGGGATTGAGCCGAGGCGTTAAAGCGACTACTCGCACCACTACACCAGAACGGTCATCAATGGTTCGTCCATTGTATCGTTGGTATAATTCAAACACCACAAGTCAATACGATTGCGTCTCTTAGATTTGAATAAACCTGCAAGTAATAATTTTTTCAATTTTGATTGACTCGGCACAGTTGGTAGTGACATTGCTTTATGCTCCAGGATCATTGGTTCGATTCCCGCCTCGAGTCTGGGTGTAATATGTATTTATTTCCATATGTACTAATTATATGTATATTTATAAAAAAAATGTATATCAGTCACCTAAAACACAGGCATTAAGTTGCCTACCTTAGGAACAGACGATCGTGTGTGTATGTCAAACATATATTTATATTTAATAATAGTCCATGACAGCTTTTATCTCCTCCTTCTTAGTTTTAGTGTAAGATAAAGTTAAATGGGTACATGATTTACAATTTTTTCTGATCTTGTTCCAACATTAGTCCATTGCGCCAATCTGTACTAATTGGGGTGTTAATGCCGTATAATTCAAAAATGTTTCCAAATTCACTTCGGTGTCTTCTATATCTGTATCATTGTGAGTACAGATGCCTTGCTGATGAGTCATTTAGTTTAAAACCCTTTACTTACTTAAATTAACACCAAAATTGAAATAAAAAATATTATATAAAACACTATTTTACTATAAAGTGCCCACACGGTATATTTACAACTCAATTTTGTTACGTTTAATATAAAGTCTTGGCTGTTCCACCAGGAGCACTCAAAAAAAGATATCACCTACACCTGCGTCAATACTGGAAAATATTATAATATAATAGACGGATTGAATTGTCAAACATGTGTCAAAATAAAATGCAATTTAAAAAAAAAAACACTAAAGAGTATTGATATCAAAATAACTTTCTACCCCCTTTTAACCCGGTTAGGGGATGAATTTCGATAAAATACGAAACACGTCTTCAATCAATTCTGTTAAATAATATTTATGCAAAATTTAAAGTAGATTGGACCAAGGAATCATGTTGTCCCATACAAAGTTTGCCTCCCTGTTTCATCCCCTTAGAGGTAGAATTTCTTAAAATCCGTTCTTAGCTGACCTCTACTCGGCAAAAGGAATATTCTTACCAAATTTCAAGTTTTAAGTCTCATAGTTCCAGAGATATCGTGATGAGTGACTATATCTATAGAAAGTCTCCTATATATATAGATAATATAATAAATATATATAAGATAAATCGAATCAATTTAAAGCGAACGTCATCTTATCATCCCTAACTGATGTGAGAGTAAGGCTTAGTTGAATACTAACAAACATTAATAACAGGAAACTTATTAAGCTACAAGGCTATAACTTTAATTTATTTACAAAGAGTCACAAGTCTGAGCTTTAGTGTTTAAAAAATTTGAAACGATGTCCATACATTTTGAGCATTATACTTGTCTGCAGTTTTATTAATATACCCACTTTTAATTTTTAACTTATTTTCATTATAAAAGGTAATAAAGAAAAAGGTGAAATATTATGATTGTGTTTATTATATTTCAGTATATATCGTAAGATGATGCTACAGTATTAAAGGTTATAGAAAATATATTGGAAATTTCGTAAGTTAGTAAGCATATAGGTATGTTGCAACATTCTTGTTTTCCGCTCTAAGGATATGGATTCGATTCCCATCCCGAGTTTCAGTCTCTCTATATACATGTATCATATATTTATTTAATTCTTTTAAATATATATATGAGTCAGTTGTTACATAAAAAAACAGGCATCCTAGCAAAAGACGTGTCTGTATGTTAAACATATTTATTTATAGCACTATCTGTGTATTGACAGAGGCTCTAGACAAAATTTTGGAAATATCGACCTAATAAACAGACTAAATCCAATTTATAATGATGCCAGTTGCAACCGAAATGTCACTTCTTTGAATTTATTAACTTACATTGACTAAAAATTAGTAATTCTTAAAGAAATGTTCGATTCTAAAGAAAAAATAAAGTATCTAAATATTCTTTTTAATTTTGCGCATCCAGCAATAAAAAATACGAGTCTACAAAAATACTTTAATAGTCAATGTTATCCTACATTATTTTAATATGCTGTGAAGTGGCCAAGCGCATTACGCAGTCTGATCGCAGTCACGAATTGAGTCAACAGCCGCGTTCCATACATTTTATATTATTCTTCCGCGATATATCGTCTCGTTAGATCGTAATCTACTATCTGTTATATACCTATGTAAAAAAAAAAAAAAAAATTTTCTGACTTATTAATTCACAAAGTCAGCCTTCTAGGATGTATTTAAATGGTCGGTCTCATAAAAACAGTTTTGTATCGACGTGTAAGTTATTATAATTATTCAAGCAATAAATAGAATCGTAAGACTTTGTTTAGAAAAATACTTTTTTCGTTCATGAAAGTGTATTTCTTATTATTATAAAAGTTTTAATAACAAAATATAAGGAGTCTTGTGAAGCAACTTTAATAAAATCCGAAGTGGGTGATAAGACGGTACATTTCAAACGAAATGAATTCCGGAGTCGGGCTAGAGTTTTACCATAATGAAATTCTTTAAATATCACGCTCTCAAGAGAATTAAAATTTATATAATTGCGCGTGCGGTTTCTGTGTCAGACACCCTCTAGTTTTTAACTTTTCTAGAAATGACTTAGAAAATATCGTATATTCTTTAAAATTGCAAAATTGCAAAGCAGTATATTAAACACACTGATTTACAACAGAATGTAGAAAGCAGAAATGACTATGTTTTCTTATTACCTCTTAAATTCGACTATCGCGAAAGATTCAATGAATACCAATGATAGAAACGTAATAAAAGATCGATTCGTTATGATGATACTGATAATTCTTTTTTGTTCTTTCGGAACAAAATTATACTCTCACTTTCTTCAAATACAAGACGTATTAAGTGCAATATGCTGGAGACGATTCTTCGGGCTTGGACGTTAGATATGGAAACACGAGCTTTTATGATTTCAATATTTTTAAAATTTTATTGGTTTTCATTTATATTATTGTTTATTACTTTCAAAACTTACGCCCCTGTATTTAAAAATTGTATAATAGTTTTATTTATTTACAGTTGTATCTGGTGGGATGTTAATTCTCCTATTCTTTTACGGGTCTCATGAATAGTGACAAAATTCCATACAAACATTATGCCTCTATATAGATATACTCGTATATCCCTCTTTTCAAGGAATTAATTTATAAAATCCTTAGTACATTCATTATTTCAGATATCCGATTTCTTATTCTACATGTGGTTAGTTCATGTAGAATTTTATTAACTAGAAAACAAGCGCTATTTTATACTTAGCGGTTACCCCTATAAGCCGTACCTCCGATTTTTCGATCTTTAAAAATTGTCAAACCAACAATAACACCCTGAGATTAGGGTATTCAAACAATCACACAAACTCTTCTTATTTATTATATTATTATATAATATGTTTATTTTAAACACTTTTATTTTTTCAGTATTGTTAAAAGATAAGATAGAGAAGTGACTAAATGATCTATCACACATATAAGTATTTATATATTTAAAATACATATATTTTATCACACACACGGTTGTCTGCTCATAAGATAGGCTACTTAATTCCTTAATGTTTTAGGCAACAGTAAATATTTTTTTAGTGAATATACGTATATATACATAATACAACTAGGCTCGGGATAGGAATCGAACGCACGACCCTGGAGTGGAAAGTAGGGTGACTGCCAACTGCGCCATTGAGCCAGTCAATTTTTGTTTCTGTTTAAATTGAAATAGAATGATAATATAATTTTAATATACAAAGGGTATATTTTCGAAAAACCTAAAGCTAATACCAATAAAAACATTCATACAAATTAAAAAATGAATATATATGTAAATTATACGATTGATGCATACGAATTGTTACATAATTTGAGTGGCTTTGTATAATTGTGTATTATGCAACTCTGATACACATGCATAATTAAATAACTACCACTACTAGTAAAAATTAACGTAAAAGCTTGAAATTATCATTAATTAACAATTTAAAAGTAAATTGGATATACCTATTATAGCATGTAACATGTCTTAAGAAATTTGTTAAATTCAACATCGCAGTATATACAATCATGAATAGGATATTTTATATTAACGATTTACTTTTTAATATTTTAAAATTGTACCTAATCGTTGTATCTAAATACCAGTAGTATTAACAGCAATAAAACGGGGTAGTGTTCAAATATTTTCAAATACAACAAAACATAGAAACGGTATGTATTTGTTTAAAATGTTTAAAGCGTTCATGGCCGGTCGAGTAACTGTACCGGGTATTAATCGGGCGGGACACGTACGCGTTACAACCTGTCGTGCAAATATTTATCAACATCGGATTTACGTGTTAACCGCTCGGAATCGTAATCAGCTTTGATTGGAGTCGATGTCTGTGAGACTAATGATTACGCTCTGTCCTAATATACGTCATGGTTATGCTTAAGCAGGGCCGGCCTAAGGGGTGTGCGAAGTATGCAGCCGCACACACACTCGAGCTTTTTGGAAGGGAAGGGAAGTTTTTGGTTGATCTCGGAAGACTTTTTTTTTAGGAATTCGGATAGGCTACAAGGGTAAACATCGTGTAAACATCGATGGTGGATATCGGACGACCTTGTTTTTTAAGAATTCGGATAAGCTACAAGGGTAAACATCGATGGTATAGATCTCGGACGACCTTTTTTTTATGAATAGATACGTATAGCCTGGCGACTTTTGTTTTTGTATACACTTCCGACACAGACTAATTATGGATAATAAAATTCGATAATGTTTTCATAGGGGCATAAGATGTGAGTCTTGCACACTTGCAATTTTCGCCTTTGGCCGGCCCTGTGTTAAGCCTCGTAGAGTTGAGTATCTTCAGACGAGAGCTGTAAATACGAAGAGAATTAGAGTAGGCGCAGTTGGCAGTGACCCTTTCTCCACCAGGGTTGTTGGTTCGATTCCCGCCCCGAGTCTGGGTGTAATATATATTCATTTATATATGTATATATATTACAAAAAAAATGTATATCAGTCGGCTGTTACCTAAAACACAGGCATTAGGTTGCCTACCTTAGGGACAGACGACCGTGTGTGTATGTTAAAAATATTTGTTTATTTATTTATTTATGTTGCTATTATTATTAACTCGTATAAACTAGAGTCACAATAAACGTATATTTTCGACAATCGTTTTGGCTAAGTGATGCGATAGTTCCGTAGCGTTCATATTAATTACTATTTAAAATTTTGAGAGATTATTCTTGTTGAAACTTTGGATAACCCGTAAAGCCGTTGGTTCCGGTTGTTATCATACACACCATGAAGTTTGTTCTTCTTGGAAGAGAAATAATTTGCCGAAACCCAGTAAAGAAGCATGACGGATTAAGCTCCAATCATTTTGGAGAGGATAAATACATTACATATAATAATTTAGTACATATAATACATTTTAATGTTTTTAGTCCATAAGACATCATTGTTGCATAATGTACAACATGCACGGGTCCCTAACATCCTTGGTCTTGAACTTCTCATAAGCCAGCGTCCATGAGTATGTAAATATAAATTTGTAATTTTATTTTAAATAAGTGTTTACATAATGTTTACTTAAAACATTAATGATGAGTATCTATCAGCTTATTATTTTATATATATTGTTTATTTTTTATAGTTTTTAATATAACTATTGTTATGCAACTGGATTTACTGAACGTTTTGTTATTGAGATATTTCTAGCAGCGACACATGTGACGTACGGTGCCATATTTTTATTTGGAAAAAAAAAAACAATTCTATGCGAAACTAACACAAACGTATTTTATGATTCTGTACTATTTTAAAGTAATAAAATATAAGTAAATGAAGTCTGTCTTTGCCTAAGAACTTTTTAACTTTTACATAAAAATGTATCAAGATGTTAAGAAAAGTTTTTTTAAACTACACCATATGTCTCTGGATTATCGAAAAAACACATCAGATTGAACCAAGACACTTGAAGTTGTAATCAAAATATAAAAATTGTTTAAAATAATTTTAGATAGACTCTTTTCATCTTGTAATAAAGTTTAATTTTATTTTCAAAGCTGTGTTGTATATATATATATTTAAATCAATATTAAAAATATGAGTAATTCGTTCGCTTGCTTATCTTAACGCGCTTTTCTTGGGAATAGACGGTCCTTCCTATTATTTTTTTTCCTTTTTTTTTAATGACGTTATAAGCTATAAGATATGATGATACATCAAATGAGAGCATTGTAAAATCCAAAGGCGCGAGTAAAACCATGCGATGCCTTTAGTTATTAAAATTATCTTGACCAATCGCAGCGATAATTACACTTACTGACGTTAAATCGTAAAAATAAATTTACACTGTCTCGTTGTAATTAATTTTTTTTTATTGAGTTATAATTTTAATAAGCTTAATTACATCTTCTCCCAAATGTAATGTAATTAATTTTTTATTTGATCGTTTCGTTTCGTTTCTCTTTTGCCTCAAGTAACATCTTGTAATATTGAAAGTCTGTGAAATTAAATAAGATTGGTTTTCTCCAGGCATTAAAAAGTTTTCAACGTTGCAAGAAAGCACTAAATGACTAACCGATAATATAATTTGATTAGAAAGTTTTTCGGTTGCTGGCGATATCTTGGCCTTTCGAAGATGAATTTTAGTATGTCTAGAATTCAAGAGAAGTTTTATATCGGCAATATAAGTTAGAATTTTCTGTACGAGTATTTGTCACAAATACAGTATAGGTGTGTTTTGAAAAGAATAAAATTCACATTGAGCTTAGGATAAACAAGGCTTACGGACCACCGAAGCGTGCTTCAATAAATTCGTTAAAATTGCGTTTCTACCCATAATAAGATTTTAATGCGCATTTATTTTTATAAATCGTTCTGCAGTTTTTTTTTTGTTTTTTGTTTATACTATTATATTATTAACCAACAATCACACCACGTTAACCTAGCCCCGTGCTAAGTTCGTAAGAACTTGTGTTATAGGTACTAGGAACGGAAATAAATTGAAGAAATTTATATAAATACATATATACATAAATACACATCCATGACCCGGTACAGACATCTATATTCGTCATACAAATTATCTGCACCTGGCGGGATTCGAACCCGCGACCGCTACGTAAAGTGTGCAGTTGCCTGACCACTCGACCAGCAGGTCGTCAAGAGTTATACAATAAATAACAATAGAAATCTTTGTCATGTTGATTGTAAAGAAAACGCAGTTATCGGGAAATACTTAAACACATTGTCTGAAATAAAATTTTATATTAAGCTTTTAGCGTCTCATTGAAATTTTACTGTCGATAAAAATAACACGTTCTCTTTTAAAGCACGCCTAAGGCGTCGTATCACAAAGGTTTTGTATAATTCCGATTTGGCGGTGATGTCTGCCTACTTGGTATTTCACTTAGAAAACATTACGGAACAATGGGCGAAATGGAATTGTTTTAAAACGTGCTATCGATACTTGTCAGTCGCGAATAGAAACTTCTATTGTGTGTAAAGACTGATGATAGACGGTTGATTACGAATTCATATTAGAAGAGATCCTTAAATATGCTATCCGAGAATTTATTATTTTAAAGTAAAATCATATTTTACCTATGTTTTATACTCTAGTAACTTCGCTATACTTATAAATACGATTGTGGAATATAATTCAAGATTAACATAGTTTAGAAATTTGGTATACTCGTAATTACATAAATATGATAAATTTTTGAATAAATTTATAAAATTATTAAAATTTAAAATGGAATATCTGGATTATATAAAAAATATGTCTCCGTGAACGGTACATAATTTTAAGATTTTACGACGACAGTCGGTGTCTTCTTTATATTATGAAAGCGAATCTTCTGTTTTACAGAAAAGTTTAAAATAGCACTTACATTAAAATATACGAGTATAGGTAGGTATAATTATACATAATACTTACTTACATTACATGACAAAATCATTTTACACTTTCGTATATGTATTTACGTTAGTAAAAGTGGAATTTTAATAATACTTTATTAAATGCGTAATATGACACAGCTGATCTTATTTTGTTTGAGATTCTGAGAGAATAAGCAATCGGGATTTAGGTGAAACACGACGCTCTTTTGTCTCACGTTACGTAATTAAGAAAATATTTGATGTGGAGTAAGTAATCTCTGTTCGGGAGGAACAAACTGAATCGTGATAGTACAGAATGTAGGCAATTATATAAACGACAATCAACAAAGACGTCAAAAGGGAAAGTCGAGTAACGCAATTATACAGATATGCCACGTTAATGCCATGCGATATGACGGATTACATGCCGTAGCCGAAACGCAGCGTTAGCGTTTTGTGAATATGACAGTTTTGTAGCCGTTGCCACTGATATAGCACAATAACTAGGTTAAAATATATAAATACTTAAACATCTATAAAGTTTGTTCAAAACAAACTACTTTTACTGAATATTACTTTTATTATTTCAAATTTAATAATAAAAAAAATCAATGCCCGTGTTACAGTTCCGTTCATGTGACGTTTTCATGATGTTTTATCGCATACAACCTTCCTTTTTTAAATAGAGAAATTTAAAAATGCTATTTTTTTTTTGAAATAATTTAAAATATTGTTTAACTGTAAAGTTTTAATAAACACGATAAAATCCGACAAAGACTTTTAATTTAAAAATGCTACTTGTATAAAATAAGCAAACTTTTCAGTTTTATAATATTAATACATTTATAAGATCCATCGTATTTAAAACATCGATATAAAATGGGCTTAAGGATCAAATATAAAATTCACTTAAAATATCTTAGTTATACTATAGTTTATGTTTGGGATTTTATTACTAGTATAAATTAAGTTTATTTTATGAACTTCAAATATTATTATGTAAATAAGAATAAACGTTTTCACTGACGATGTTACCATATAAATGAATCATAAACGTAATAACTACATAATATTATAAAACAAAGTCCTTCGCCGCATCTGTCTGTCTGTCTGACTGACTGTTCGCGATAAACTCAAAAACTACTGCATGGATTTTCATACGGTTTTCACCAATAGATAGACTGATTCATGAGGAAGGTTTAGGTATATATTTTGTATACATACCACGCGCGCAGCCGGGGCGGGCCGACTAATACTTAATCAAAAACATCATCTGAGTGGTTATTAATAAAACATCATCATTCTTGAAATCGTGGTAAATAACTAATAATTTTAATAAAATTAATAATTATATTTTCAAATATATCAATAAAACTTTATAGAAAACAACATAAAATAAAATACTTTGCCGGCGGCGCGGCGGCTCGAGTGATAACTCAATAAGACAGATTATGAGAATTTTGACCTTATCATTATTCTGTATATAAATTACATTTTATTTTCGCTGACTAAACGAATTTTTATGAGAGGAAAAAGACACGTGTATATTTATCGAAAAGAAAAAATACGCAAAAACGCTTCTCTGGCGCGCCTTTTCTCGTACATCTCTTAGCAGTAATAAGTATTAATGTAATTTGCGCAAATATGAAAACGGCTGAGTTTGCCCTTATTAGTTTGGGAGCTCCGGGCGTATCACGTCACGATGTCACCCTCGATACGAATGTATTTATATCGTTTGTTGTGATTTCATTTCGTTATACCAGCGAAAATATTGACAATAGCCATAAAATGTAGCAACTTGATAACGTACAATAATCGCTTTATATTTATTTTTATGTACACGTACATACGCGCGTACTTAACTATCAAAATTCATTGTAGTAATTCTAAGTACATACTTATAAACAATTATTTGACACAGACGACTGCGAGTTAAAATTATAGCAATGTTCATTATATAGTGCTCCGCATTGAAAGACAAAATCGTGATGTTACCCCGGCATGTTTCAAAAGAAATTCTGAGATATGTACATCCGCTAATCTGCAGTAGAGCAGCGTGGTGGGTTAAGCTACATAATTTTTTCTTCATGAAAGAAGTTCCATATAGCTGTTGCTTTACATTTTATTAAACATACTAACTAAATATACCCACTTAATTTTAAAATGATAATATTTTTCACTAAAATGTTTAAAAAAAAACACTTTCAATGTGTATTTAAAACATATAAAAGTATAAAATTTATTTTAAAAAAATTACGTAGACTCATCTTGTTACCTATTATCTATACAAATAATAAATCTGTTAAAACCTTCGTTTTATTAATACACTATAGGTATATCATTAAGAATAAATTTTAATAGCGCGTTTTTTTTTCAATCAGCGCCATCTCTTATCGGTTTTTTATGTGTGCACGTATCACGTAAAAAGTACAAAACCAATGTAAATAACTTTAATACATAAAAATTATACATAACTCCTAGTATAATTTAGTTTTTATTTCATTGTAATTAAATTTAAAAACAAATATTTAAGAAAATAGAAATAGGTACCTACGCCGCCAACGCCATCTGGTCTAAGGAATCTTAAAAACTCACAAAACTTATTTTTGAGTTATTATTTTGTTAAACTTAAAAGTTTTTTTTAATAATAATAATAATAATAATGCCGTGTGCCGTAATAATATAAATGCCGTGTGGTTTCCGGCAGAGTAGAATAGGACCAACCCATCCTCAGCCTGGGGTGTCGTAAGAGGCGACTAAAGGCAACCAAAGCTGCATAACACCAACGCGGCCTCCTCGGAGAGTATGAGTGCCTCTCCGAGGGAGTAATTTAGCACTCAAAAAAAAAACTTATGGATGGAAAAAGGAAAAAGAGAGCGCATAGGGCCGCTGCCTGGGGGGCGCCAGGGCACGTCTGGAGCTGGCGCTGGACGTGGCAGCATGCGGGCCGCCAGCAACCCCCGCCGACCGGCACCAGCACCTAGCCGGCCGGTGTATCCACCATCCCCACCAGTTGGCTTGGCGCCAACAGAGTCTCCAAGGGCTCAGCATTCGGCGCCCGCCGCTGGTGGAATACGTCGCATGAGATGGACACAAAGAATGAACGAGAATGTCATGCGTGCGTATTATAGGGCTGTAGGCGGGGGAACCGGTCGGACTGGCTACCGAGCAGTAATGCACCGCGAGTTCCTGCTGCTCGAGCCAAATATTACTGTCACGGAGCAAAACCTGGCAGATAGAGCTCGGTACATCCAACAAAAGGGCGTATTCAACGCCGCCGAGCTCGAACGATTACGACGTGAGGCTGCTCCTGAAGTCGAACCCGTGTCTACAGAGCATAACGCAGTTGTAACGCAACAGGAAAGCGTTCGTAGCGAAGTGCCTGTAGATGCGATCGCTGAAGAAGCAGTCTCCCAAAAAGTAGAGCAGATGAGAGGGATTTTGGAGGAGGCGATTTCCGAGATCCGGAGCACTCCTCTAGAACAGAGACCACGACTCTCCCGACTTCCCCTTAATGCTGCGACGCGGGGTGCCATTGAGGCAGCTAACAGGCTGCTACCTCCATATTTGGATGGCAGTCTGGGCTTGGATGATACGGGTTCTATTCTCTTCGGTGCCGCTCTAGCGGTACACCGTTTCACTGGAGCCAAGACCCAGGAGCCTGGACGCACTACTAATAAGAGTAGTGACGTACCAGCCTGGAAGAAGAGAATAGAACGCCGTATCAGCCTGGCCAGGGCCCTCATTGGCAGACTGCAAAGCTTCAGGTCGGGCAACACTAGGCCAAGGATTGTGCGCTCCGTTAGAATAGCTTTCAACGGGCTAGGTGTCAGGCTTGACCAGCCTGATATAGCTGAGAAACTGACGGAGCGCATCGACGGCCTGAAGCAGAGAATCGCGGCATGGGGGAAGCGTATTCGTAGGTACTCTGAGAGAGTTGAGCGCTTCCGACAAAATCGCCTCTTCGTGAGTGATCAGAAGAGGTTCTACAGGAAGTTGGAGAACCCGACGCCGTGCTCTACTTCCCCAAAACCGAATACGTCTGACCTCGTCGCCTTTTGGCGAAACATATGGTCACGGGAGGTAGAGCATGAGGAGGGCCCTTGGATTGCGGCGGTTCAGGAAGCATGTGCTAGAATCGAACCGATGAACCCAATCGCCATCTCTTCGGAGAACGTAGCTGATGCGGTCCGGCGGGCACCGAACTGGAAGAGTCCGGGGGCCGACGGCCTGCATCACTATTGGCTGAAAGGGTTCTCGGTATGCCATGCGACCTTGGCTCGACAATACCAAGAGGCGATAGAGCGGAAGACGCTTCCGAACCTCTTCACTACTGGGATCACTCACCTAGCTCCTAAGTCCACCAACACCGCGGATCCTACCAACTACCGCCCCATAACGTGTCTGACTTCCATCTACAAGACACTGACATCCGTTCTGAGCTGCAAGATCTCTCGTCATATTGACGAATTTAACATCTTGTCTGTAGCTCAGAACGGATGCCGTGGAGGCGGCCGCGGCACAAAGGAGCTCCTTATCATTGACTCTGTTGCGGGCCAGCTTGTCAAACGCAACCGTCGGAACTTCTCTGCTGCCTGGATCGACTACAAGAAGGCATTCGACTCGGTGCCTCATTCATGGCTTCTGAGGGTCCTCGAGCTGTACAAGATCGACGGTGCAGTTCGAGACTTCCTCGAAGTATGCATGGGGCAATGGAGTACGATCCTTTGTCTCCAGGGCGAGAGACTGACGACGGGTGCCGATGACCGAATACGGATACGAAGGGGTATTTTCCAGGGTGATTGTCTGAGCCCACTTTGGTTTTGCTTGTCCTTGAACCCTTTAAGCACTCTGCTGGAGCGTTCGGGGACAGGCTTTCAGTTTCGGAGAGGAGGTACTAAAGTCTCCCACCTTCTCTACATGGATGACCTCAAGCTGCTGGCACCTAATCCTGCACGCCTTATGGAGTTGCTGAAAATCACTACTGAGTTCAGCGGCTCCATCAGGATGCAGCTTGGAGTGGATAAGTGTGCGGTCGTGCATGTAGACAGGGGACAGGTGACGCAATCGGCTGAAATTAGCCTAGAGCTTTCTAACTTCAAGACCCTCTCCGAAGCTGAATCATACCGGTATCTGGGCATGTCACAATGCATAGGAGTGCAGGAGGTGGATATGAAACAGGCGGTTTGCGAGGTCTTTTTTGGACGGCTGACAAAAGTTCTTCGGAGCTACTTGTCGGGCGCCAACAAGGTCCGAGCTTATAACGGCTGGGTCATGCCCACTCTCTTGTACACATTTGGCGTGCTCAGATGGACTCAGACCGAACTCGACGCTCTGGACAGAAGAGTCCGCACGACTATGACTCACCATCGCATGCATCACCCGAAATCGTCGGTCATGAGACTGTACATCCCACGGAAGTGTGGTGGCCGAGGCCTATTAAGCGCCAAGTCCATGCATAACCGGGAGGTGTGCAGCCTCAGGGCCTACTTTGAGACGAGGAGGGAGAGCGCTATGCATGGTGATGTTATAGTATGTGACAAAGGTCTCACCCCGTTATCCCTGGCCAAAGAGGAATGGCGAAGACCGGTTGTACTTAGCACCTCCGACCGGGAGACCGTATGGATGGAGAAGGAACTGCATGGACGGTTTTACAAGGCGCTCCACGCACCTCACGTGGATGTCAAGGCCTCCGTGCAGTGGCTGCGATTCGGGGACCTCTTTGGGGAAACCGAAGGTTTTGTCTGTGCAATACAGGATCAGGTGGTTAAGACGAACAACTACCGGAAGCACATTCTGAAGGATGGCACTCCCGACTTCTGTCGAGCTTGTCGTCATCCCGGCGAGTCACTCAGACATGTGCTTACGGGGTGTTCAGCGCTTGCCAACACTGAGTACTTGCATAGACATAACCAAGCGGCCAAGATTCTTCATCAAGAGCTTGCTCTAATGTATTGTCTCCTGGAACAGAGGATGCCGTACTACCAGTACACACCGGCGCCAGTACTCGAACGCGACGGAGTCCGGCTCTACTGGGACCTGCCTATCGCCACGGACAGGACGATACTGGCGAACAAGCCTGATATCGTGGTGATGGATAGGGCACAGTCGAGGGTATTTCTAGTGGACATCACCATTCCGCATGACGAGAACCTCGTGAAAGCCGAAACAGAGAAAAAACGTAAATATCTGGATCTGGCGCACGAGATTGTCGACATGTGGGGTGTTGATTCCACTGAAATCATCCCTATCGTTATATCTGCCAACGGTTTGATCCCAGTTAGCCTCGCTCACCATCTGAGGCAACTGGGTATCCGTGACGGTTCGCTCGCAGCCAGGATGCAAAAGGCGGTGTTACTCGACTCGGCTAGGATTGTCCGCCGATTTCTCAGCCTACAGCCCTAACCCCCGGCCGTTTGATCTCCCTGCCGGGGCGTAATCCTCCACCCGCTTATATTTATCTAAGTAAATTTATGTAAATTTATTATATTCCTTATATATTGTATTATATTATATTTATGTATATGTATATATTGAACGGGTGGAGTGTAGCACTAAAAAATAATAATAATATTAATACTACTAAATATTTCGGATAGGAATAGAAATCGTTTCAATATTTTAGATAAACATCATTTTCAATTAATATAGGTACTATTATGTAAAATGTGACTAAATATAAAAACGATATTCTATCATTATACGATAGATGGCGCATGTAGGTGATAAAAAATATAAATTTATAATTTTTAAAATTTTAGTTAAATACCCGTGCGAAGCCGGGGCGGGCCGCTAGTTATATTAATAAAGATCTTATCAAATTATACTCTTATATAAAATTTATAATAAAAGGTGACTATAAAAAGGCAAAAAATTTTATATCTATTAATTAAAAGAAAATTAAAATAAAATTACAATCGTATATAAAAAATAAACTACGCTTTTATAATCTATATACATTTGATTAAAATATAGTTAGAAGTTTTAATTTAAATTACAGGAGTATCTCATTAAAATTATTCTCCGTAAGTTACGAAACAGCACTTAAATTTTCAAACTACGAAGCTAGTGAAAAACCAACGCTAGGTCTCTAGTTTGCTTCCCGGAAAATCACTTTTTTTCGCTTTTCGTAAATAACTAAAATAAAAGGAAAACAGCAATGTTTATTGTTATCCTACAAAAGAGCTTCGTGCGATAGGCTGCCGGTTATAAAATGAATTTTTATTTTTATTTTTTTACCGCAATGTGGTAAGATCGTTCGCAATTCTTTTTATATTTTATTCCCTTCCCAAATAATATTTTCAGTTATATGGTCAGTTTATAAACGACACCGTTGTTTGACCTTTGAAAATACCTAAATTTCAAGAGTGTAATTTTGCTTAAGTAGTGTAATAAAATTAAATATTTCAGCTTCCGTCCGACGCCTACAATATAATTAAAATAATTTCGTGAAAGAATAATAGAGATATCTTTCTAAATTTTGTGATTTTGACGTTTTCGCAAACAAATCATTGTCGTTTAATAAAAATTCCGGTCTTCAGAACCTTCAATGTAAATAACTTTCATAATTACTTCTTGATTAATACAGTTATATTAGGAATTCGGGACTTAATTTTCGATGACATATTTAATTTCAAACAATAATATACGTATCCTCAGATAAAGATAAAGAGAATATACTGATCGAAATAAGAACTGATCTTTAAATCATTTAAGTTGTAATCAAATATCTTTTTGAGTATACGGATACTATTGACGTTATAGGCGCATTTTTTGACGTGTTACGATGTAAGCACATTTTATTATTTGTATTGTATTTACATAAATGTCTGACACATTTAAGTTATGAGGCTATAAATAAAACAGACAAAAATCTCTCTGTTCAGGTATAGTTTTACTAAGTTTAATCTACCTCAATAAAATATACTGGCTACTAAATCTTACAATCAAATAAACTTTTACCATTCTCTTCCTAAACTAGCTTTCCTGTCAGAGTATAGTCGGACAGTTGCGTTCGATAGCACTCGTACAAACTCACATCTAAATAGAGACTAGAAATAAGTTTCCAGGCTACGTGTTGTCACTTTTGTTGGTTGTGTGCCAATCACGTCCTGCCCCGACCGGTAATTTTCCCAATCACATCGACTCCAAATGCCTAGCGTTTACTTTTATTCAGTTTAAGCGGAACGGGAAGCAACGAGAATACACCGAAGTGGAAAAGCACTTTTTAAAATACATTTTAACTTGAGGAAATTTTTATATATAAGCTAAGTAAATTAAAGAAAAAAATTATAGATTAGGATTCATTTCGAGCTTAAGATAGATCTACAAAATTATGTAATTTAGGCATTTAAAAACTGGATTCTATTAATTTTTGAACGTTCATCATCATCATTATACAGCCATTGGATGTCCACAGCTGAACGTGGTGGAGCAAAAATATTTATTTTGTTTATTTTATTGAAAATTACAAAATAGTTTATAATGCTAATCACAAATTATAACAGTGTAAACATTAGAATTTTATTTCATTTTATTCATATTTATTTATGAGTTCATAATCATAAACTAGTAAATGTAAAATTTAATGTACATTATTGCTTAAAATTATGGTGATAAAGATCCATGAATAATTCTACATTTCATAAAATGAATGGCTATATAAGAAATTATGACGCTAGCTACGAAAATTGTTAACAAAATGTTCAGACATTGTTTTAATTCACTTTTTTTTTCTAAAACAATTTAGCGACCGCCACTCGTGTGTCCTAATAACTGTCGTATAGATTTAATATCACATATTCCGTTTTGTACGGGTTCCACCGCGAGGCAATTTCCTTCGTTAAATTATATTTGGACGAATACGCGTCAACCAAACACGTATGCGACCCAAAAAACAAATTTTATTTATATCTTCCTTTTCTATGTACAGTCCAACGACTTCCTATTTATGACAACAATAAATAGCATAAATAATGGTTTTACTTTTACATATATATGTAAGATAAGATAGAAGAAGAAACATATATGAGTATACATCATGGTCATTAACTTAAGCACATCGCACCATCTCGTAAATAAAAAAATAGTTCACGACTCTGAACACTTCAAAAGAAGTAGGTAAGGTTTCAATTTTAAACTATAGATCTGTGTTTTTAATACACAATAAAATTTTATACACTCGTGTAGCTAACGGTATCATAAGTACGTATACGTATCGGCAGATTACTAAACTCAGACATTTTTTTAATTTTTTATTCGGTTATATACTTTGTAAAGATAACTTCACACTGGAATATCTTCGATTCCAAATCTTTTTTGAAGTAAGCTATGTAACAATTTAAACACAATATCTCAATTTAATAGGTGAAGATTTGTTCATGTTCATTCAATTTCTGTAGAGGCACGACAAGTTTCATGATTTCACTTCCAGTAATCGTAGATATACGATGAGGAATTAATCAATAATTCTTTTAGATACTTGTTTATATATTATATAGTTATAATAAGAATAGGTCTTTGTTAAATGATCAAGTCTAATGTAATTGCATAAAGAAGGAACCAATATTTTAATGAGCTCGTTATAAGGACTTGCAAATAAATGCAGACGACTTAAGCATCATTCTTCAGAGGCCTTTGAAATCTAGTTGTACAGCGCTGAAGCAGTCTCAAGCATAGTGAAATTAAAGGAAAATGGTATTTATATAATGAATCAAATTGACATGTCGATTTTAAGTCAAAGATTTTGTCAGAAGTGTTTAATTACTTCCTAGTTATTTCTTCCTAGTAATTTAAAACTGGTTTATTTCTTAGTAATATTATCGAATGTGTAGAGTACACGGTTTCTGCTACGTTATCACTGTTTTGGTTACAACATCTTTATAAAATTTTGTGTGAAAAACCTCACCGTCGAAAGACGAAATTTAAACTACATGGGTGTCATATATTATTTTAATTATTGTTAGTATAAAAACTGTCATATTATTATAATATATTATAAAATAAAATAAAGTAATTTTTTTTCTTATAAAAATAAAATAATAATAATTTTAATTAATAATTTACGACCTGTAACTCTATTTTTAGGTAAATTCAAAAACTTAACAGTTTTACTATATACTGAACTAAAAAAAACGTTATCATATAATAATAATAATAATAATAATATTATTTATTGTACACCAAAGAAAAATATAATATATTTAGATTAGACTTAGCTTTGTACAATATATTCTATATTACACATATAAATACTATATCCAATAAAATATCAGAGCAAATTTCATCTTTATGGACCTTGTACGTTACAGCTTGACGATCGGTAACTCGTGTTACCGGTAGCTCGTTTGACATGTCGAGTGCACACTGAGCCGCAAGTTCCGCACAATAATGACCATAGACCGGAAACACTCGTTTGAATTTCAAAAGCACTTTCTGGTCGTTTAGAAGTGCTTAGTTTAAATATATATTCAGTTTTTCTACTTTCTTGAATGTTATATAACTTACCGTCAAACTATTAATCTGCGATCTTAAAACAGCATTTATTTACGGCACAAGAAGAAAAAAATTAATTATTTTAAACTTAAATTAAAATACACACAATACAATTAGTAGTAGTACTACAATTGACTGCCGTTAAATTACAAAAGATTTAACTACGTAAATAACTTATGAATAAAAATGAAAAAAAAAAAGATAATTTTTAAAGTTCCAGCACCCTAAAACTTAAAATAAGCGTCTTGCGAGGTTTTTAACATGCAATTTAAGTTGATAGAGACGAGGCAAGTTAAGGCACGGGATATTTAAATTCAAACCATCAGTCGAGTCAGCGTGGTCGTTTTATCAAATAAATAGGATCCACTCGAAATTTTCATTACGTTTTCACTCTAGACTACGGAATATGTTATTTAAATATAATGTAATGCTAAACGTGACTTGAATCTATTTTATTTACAGAACGTGCTCTAATGATATGAGCAAGTTTTTTTTAGTTATTTCATTTTTTTTATTTGCAAATACCTAATTTAAATAATTTTAAATTTTGTGTGTGTATCCGAACCCCCGACCCCCGACACAGGATTCACATCCCACTGGGGGCCGTTGAGTGTGAGACGTTTATTTATTATAATAAATAAACATTATTAATTATTATTTATTTATAAATATTGGATGATAGAGCTAAAACGTTAGAGCGATGTAACCACGAATATAGGTAGCAATTTTTTAGTGATAGAACTTTATATATATATACTAGCGGCCCGCCCCGGCTTCGCACGGGTATTTAACTAAAATTTTAAAAATTATAAAAATAAATTTGATTTATACTTTAGCCTCAACAACACGTGGTAATTATGCTGTTAAAATGTAGCTTATATGACACGTTCGTAGATTTACCATAGCAGCGCCATCTATTGATTACTTACTCAACCCAGTCGAAAGGTATCGACATCTGTTAGAATCATTTGGAGTTAACAGATAATTGTGACTGTCAAATAATAACAGACAAATAATTAGCAATAAATTAAAATTGCGACTATAATTTGAGATTTAAACTATCCTATCTCTCAAGTTGGATCGAACTGCACATGGTGTGCGAATTTTATTATAATCGGTTAAGTGGTTTAGGAGTCCATTGAGGACAAACATTGTGACACGAGATTTATATATATTAGATATATATATATCTTTATTTTTAGCATTAAAAAAGACATTGTAGGATAAATATGTTGAAAAAAAAAATTATAAGAGATGGCGCTGATTGAAAATAAATCGCGCTTATAAAATTTATTTTTGACTACATATAGTGTATTAATAAAACGCATTCGTCAACAGATTTATTATATGTATGGATGAAGTTAGTTTTTCTGCTTTAACATATTACGGCTTGAAAAAAAACCTTTCAATGGATTGTGAAATGCTGCAAGACAACATCTTGTAACTCAGAGTTACTAAGCAGTAATCATATACTTAAGCGCATGTAAAATCGCAAGGGTCATCTAGTTACTAATTTAAAAAAAAAAAAAAAAACTTGTATAGTTAAAATAATAAATAGTAAATGAGAACATCAATAAAGCGTATATAGAGGTATTAATTATAATTTATCCTAATATGATGAATATATGTATGTCTGTTTCATATTTTAATCATAACACCATTGCTCACTTTACGACAATTGATCACTTATTGCTACATTTCGTGATTGTAAGAGATAATATCTTTAGTGGAAATAGGGTAACTTTGATTGATGAGCCGTAACTAAATATGGAGACGCTAAAATAAACAGGAGCAACTTGTGGGGCTTTTAAGGTAATGTATTACATTAATGAAATTATAATAAAGGTTAAATTTGTAAATAAAAATCATGATTAAAACGCAACTTATATGTGTATATTTTTATGATATATATTTATAAATAGTTCAGAAATTTCAAAGATATTATAATAACTTAAAATAAACAGACCTTTTTTTGACACACCTACTGATATATATAATTTTGTTCTAAATTAAATATATAATATAACAAAAAATGTCTTTTACAATTATTCGAAAGCTTAAAGAACCCAATTTTCGAACTGAATTACAAATAGTACATGTCAAGAGGTGAATCAGTGGGTACTAGAGTATCCCCGGGGAACTTAGCCATTCTTATTCAAATAAATGTGGCCACCGATTCAACAGAGCCGTGACTGTGCCGACTAGATAGGACCCATGTAAGAGCTTTTGAATTAAGTACATAGTTTCACTGATTATTTTATTAGAAAAACATTTCAGCGTTCTCAAATTAGATTTCGTCTTTTAAAACGTTCGAGATAAAATGTAAATGGTTATATTAACTTTGCGAAACCATGGAAATGAAATTTTTTACTATAAACTAAATTACAATAAATAGTAATTATTTATTTATTTATTTATTACACAATTATTTAAAATTATTTCCCAAAAATTACTACTTATAACATTTGGTTTAAATAATCGTATTTCATAATCATTGTCATGATTTTATTTATTTATTATTTTATTTATATATTTATTTACTACATAATTATTACAAATTATTTTCCAAAAATAATTACTAAAATATTTTGTTATGATGATCGTATTTAATTTCCATTAAATATATAAAATTTCTCGAGAATATTACTAACTGCTAATACTAACCAAAAACCTAGATAGGTACTAATCTCAAATGTTCCCACATTTTCGTTATTCCATGTACCTAAGCCGACACCAACGCACGTTATGTAGATTGCCCGCGAATCAGCCTGGAATCACCCTGATAGCGTGGTATCACGCAGCCGCCATTTATTTCAGCATTTTCATTTCCACAAGCCGTCCCAATAATAAGACCACCGCGATTACGTTCACACCTATGTAGTGTATTAGAATTACGTTTATACGGTAAAATTATATGATTCAATTGTTTCTTACTTATAATAACGTAACTGTGTTACTAAAATGTGGACGCACGAAATATGTGTATATTTGTAATTCATATTTTAACGTAATAAGTTTTCTCGGCAACAAAATATTTAATCAATATTAATTTTATAAAGCTACAATTAAGCCGATTTTAGTAACTCTTCACGAAAGCTACATCACCCAGGAAATAACATAGGCTGTAAAGCGTTACGTCTCACAGAGGCGATACATTCATCTTAAAATAATGATAGCGTCGCGCCTGTGAAATCGTGAAAGATGTCGAGTGATATATATGTATAATGTGTTTTTAGGATTTCCAAAGGTTGCCAATGTGGGCTACTAGCTAATAAGACTCTGCTATTTGTTCGTCCTGACTATCCCAGTGGTATATATTTGGAACCGCTATAGGTAGATTTAGTACTTAAAATGTTCGCAGAATAACAAACCATAACAAACACACAATAATAAAAATATAATTAAAAAATAAAGGGTTCTTCATACAGAAAACGTTTTATTTTCGTCGATTTTAGCTTTATATGAAAAATATATAGGTAGCATGAAATATTGTGCGGTGGTACGGAAGCCTTCGTAAGAAAGTCTAATTCACATTTAGTGCTCAATTATCAATTTTATTGACGACCGTTCTGGTGTAATGGTGCTAGTAGTTGCCTCAACGCAGCGCGCCGTAGCTGTCGCGGGTTCAATTCCCGCGCTGGAAAGATATTTGTATTTGTACAAATATTTGTTTTCGGTCTGGGTGTATGTCCTTGTGGGTCTCCCCACCGTGCCTCGGAGAGCTCGTAAAGCCGTCGGTCCCGGTTGTTATCATAGACACCTGATAACGATCGTTACCCATTATAAGGAAGTTATCCGACAACCCGCAGTGGAGCAGCTTGGCTTAAGCTCCAACCCTTCTTCTACATGGAGAAGAGGCCTTCGCTCAGCAGTGGGTGGTTTACAGGCTGATACAGTTACAGCTCAATTATTATTTATTATACTAGTAGTAAATAAAATAAACTAATAAAATAAACGTCTCACACTCAACGGCCAACCCCAGTAGGATGTCAATCCTGTGTCGGGGGTTCGGAAACACACAATACACAAGCACAAACGTCCAGACCACGACAAACATCTGTATGGCCTATACAAATATTTGTCATGTGCGGGTATCGAGTCCGCGACCGCTAGCGCATCAGCCAGTTGCTGTGACCACTGCGCAAAGGTGTCGTCAAACAAGTCAAGTCAAGTAAACGTATGCAAAACGATCACGATATTCTAACATTAAGGTTTTATAAAAGAAATAAGCATGACAAGAACGTGTTATATTTAAATGCCTATTGAGTTAAATAGGCAAATTGTAGTACCTAAATAAAATTGTAGTAAAAACAATTGTAGTAAATAAAAATCATATTGACCTATACATATAGTAATATTATCGCGAACATAAAATCAAATCGCAATACTTGAACATATATGTTTTGTTGTTATGAAATACGAAAATCACGCAATGATCCGAACAAATACTGAGAACAAACAGACACAATGTAATGACGAAAATTTACATTAGGCTGGTTTAATGTCGCGAGGCAATCTCATTCGGGCAAGGAAACTTTGTAAACGGCGACCACTAAACTTTGAACTGCGCAAAACATGTTCTTGTCTAATTTCACACCATTAACGTAGATCTCTCTGTGTGGTTGTGCAGAGGCAGTTGCGATGCCGTACATGATATCGCAACAAAGACAAATGTGCCGAATCTCGCCGTATCTCGAAGACGTTGCAACCTTGATATTATCTTATATATAAAAATAAGTCGGGTTTTCCTTCCTGACGCTATAATTCCAGAACGCACGAACCGATTTCCACGGTTTTGCATTCGTTGGAAAGGTCTCGGGCTCCGTGAGCTTTATAGCAAACAAAATTAGGAAAAATTTCAACGGAAAAGCAGGAAAACAGGGAAAATCATTTTTCACATACAGCGCCATCTCTGATGCATGTACTACAAACCAATATGGTTTTACAAAAAACGTAGCCATCTGGTGGCGAAACGGAGTTCGCCGGGTTTGCTAGTTATTTGTAATTTTTTTTTTGTGTTGTATTGTGTATTTTTTTTTTAATACACGAGCTCTCGGTATAATAAATAATATAATTTGTAAAATCTACTTTGAATCAATTCAACTTATCAAGATTATTTTCCCTATTAATTTTAATATTATTCAAGTTGTAAACAATTAACTTCGCGCAGACCTCGTGTAGGCGTAAAATACAAAAACTTTTCGAAGAAAAACTTCTTAAGCATTTTTAAAAGATTCAATTGACTCCATTAGAATAGTAAATAAAAAATAAACAACGAAGTTTATATAAACTAACGACAATTATTTTAAATTTAAATAGCGATGTTGACTAAAATTGAAAAATCTAATGAAAGTTTCTAATGTCAGTTTTCTTTACCTGTCATGTAGTTGATATTAAGTGTATGAGTTAATTTAATAAACATAGGGGATTGGCATAAGAAAATTGGCAAAATGAATGAATGAATGAATTGATTCACATTTAACGTTCAAAATATATTAAAATTAAACATTGCGACAAAATTCCCTTTTCCATTGTTTCTATTAAAACATTTAATATGTTTTGTTTCATTTAAGAGGCTCACGGTAATTTATGGCGGCGTAATATATTTGGCCAGTATTATTGGATTAATGGTCTTGGGTATAATAAATACTTTATTAGAAATTATGCTAGATGCAAATTTGTTCCTAAAATACACATTTTGCTAATTGGCCGCACAAAAGCAGTTTTAATGTGCATTTATTTATCATTGTACTATCCTTTAGAAATAGATATTAGACGTAGATTGCTCATAAATAATAGAAAAACTTGTGTATATTTCATTTTGGATAGCAATAATTGCATAAAGTCCATCACATTTAGTTAATCATAGTAAGAATAGTACGAGTAACAGAACATGTCATTGAAAAAAATATATTATTTTCCTATTTTAAAAAGACCTTCCATCTTGGTCATATTTGAATGAAGATTGTCTTGTATAACTTAAAATTATAAAGCATAAAATGTAAGCAGAAGATTAAACATATATAAAATATGTATATAAACATGTATAATTAACTATACATATTTTATGTATGATATTTGTTCTTTCCATTAAGTCAATCTAAAAGAGTAAGTAAAAAATACATTTATCAACGAAGCACTTTAGTAGGCATCTGGCAATAGTCCAGACGAGGCAAAATTATATACTTATTTCGCATCGTACACCCAATGTAGCCTAATGTGTTCGTGTTGGGTTTTTGTTAAAGAAATAATTTGTAACCTAAAAGTGTTAGAACGGTTTGTATAAAAACTTTGTCACGTTCAATTATATCCTTAACAGTATTTTTTCGCACAAGATAAGTAAATATTATTTTACCATATAAAAGTAGATAATTCAAAATCAAAAACAACTTTATTAAAATAGGCCCCACGAGCATCTTCGAATCGTCATTTTACAAATTAGTACTTTAGAGTGATTATTATTTTGTAATAGTAAAGCCACTACCGATTCGGAATGAAGATTCTGCAGAGAAGAATCGGCAAGAAACTCCGCAGTTACTGTTTTGAAAAAAATAATATATAAACTGTCTTTTAGTACAAAAAAATAGTAATATCTTGCATGAAATACAGCGCCACTAAGTCCACACATCTGTATCGACTAAGTAATCCTGCACCGAATAATACGCTTTATCTATTAATTTTTTTTAAAATAAAATCTTCAAATTTAATATGAGACAATTCCAAAATTGTTTGTGGGATTTTATTATACATGCGAATACCATAACCCAGAAAGGAGACGGTTAAATAATTAAAATTACTAAATAAATATCTATAATTGGCAACTTTTTATTATAAATTTAATAAAATATAAAGGTTTAAATTCCTAACATCTATTTACAATATTTAGTGTGCAAAATAATCAGAGGCAAATGTGTATTCAAATTAGCTAATGTTTCGGCGTCAGTCCTGGTATTAGTAAATTTAAACAGATATTAGTGGAAGGCTAAATAATAAAAATAAAAATTCTAATAAAATACCTTTAGAAGCAACAAACTTGTTTATCATTTTATTATTGCTAACTTGTTTACAAATTTTATTTTATCAATCCAACATATTACCATAATATTTATTAAATCATACATGTATTTTAAATTTTGTGCTTAAAGACCAGGTCAGGTTAAGTTAACGAAACGTTTAATTTTTCGATATGGTATAATGAAAAACGTTAATTTAAACTTGACCTATGTAGTCCTTAACCTAGTTCATATGAATCGGTATGTAAGTGTATTATATCTGGAAACCAAGCAACTGCTTGCTAACTTAATTTAAAAACGCTAATCCAAGGGTTGATGAATGTTAAATTGACCATGAATTCAGATTATTCAATTAAGAACACGACATAAAACCTAGTTTTGTTCTTTGAAATCGTATTACATAGATACCATTTTTTGCTGATAAGAATTATAGTGAAATTTCTTTTTGATGAATATTATACACATTTTATTTAATGAAATAGTATATTCATAGTGTTTTTTTTTTTTTAAATCAAGCGTTGTTTGTTATTATAATAACTACGAAGATTTTTGATTCAGTAGTGTTTAACATTAATTCATTAATACAGAAGTAAAGTACCTAGACTAATAAAATAATAAATTTTTAAATAACGTTTTTATACGCATTATCACTGAAAATAAAATTAAAATACAATATTACATTGTTATCTGTTTTAAATATTAATATATGGGATATAAATTTCATGTATGGTTATATACATATATAGCTCATATTCCTCATTAAATATGCTATGTAATCCCATACATTTTTTTTTTAAATTTGAACTGACAAACAAACATAATTTCGGTTTTTATTAATGTGGATATAATATGAAAAGATTTGCCGACAGTGGTTTATAGTAAATGTTTAAAAGGGAATATCTTAAAAGAGAATATTCTGTGGCAACATTTACATAATTATATATGTTTGAAAAAGGTTGTATTTTATAGAACCTTTCGTTAAAGTAGCACAATGAAATTGTTACCCGTACCTACACATTGGCCTACGGTAATAGTACAGTAATAAAAAAAAAACGTTTTCTTCATCTTATTATTCATATTTTGAAGAGTCACATAAATATTTGTCATAAAAAACAGCTATTATTTTTGGCTTTTTTGCTAAGTAAATATTTTAAATTATATTTACCAAAAATTATTATGATACTAATTTTCAAATACGACTTAAATATTATAAAATAATTATAGGCAAACATATATTTTTTTCTTTTTTTTTTAGAAGTTATATAAAATACATTATTGAATTTTTCATTATCAAGTAGACATTGCAATTTAAAAAGAAAGTCACTAGAAATTTCATTTAAGCAAAACCGAATAAACAGTTGGTTTGTAATAAAGAAACCGGATAAGTTAAGAAGGCTCAATAGATCATTACCATATTTTTCCAACGGCGAAAACAGAGTCGAAATCTTTGACCGAAACTCGGTATGCGATAAACATAATTATATATTTACACACACACAGACATATATATATATATATATATATATATATATATATATATATATATATATATATATATATATATATATATATATATAATACATGCGCATGGGGAAAAGGGGGGAGAAAGGTTCGCATTCATAAACCTATCACAGGCATCTTCGCATAATTCAACTAGTCTATACTAATATTATCAAGCAGACCAGTTTTTTGATGATGCGTTCATCTCCGAAATTACTGGTTTGTTATAAGAAATTTTTTCGATATTCAAATAGCTAGCCCATTAAAGGAGGTTAAGCGTTAACCATAAACGTCAATGTTCGAAATTTTACGCGGGTGAAATCGAGAGACACGTTCAGTCATTAAATAAAACGAGTTAGAGAAATCTCGTGGTCTCACTTTGTTTTGTTGACCGTTTGACCTTGACATTTATGAGGCAGGTGGAGATCCGCTTAAGACTTCTTGTGTTTTCGCTTTCCTGAACCCCTTATAAAGGTCATTGGTATATGAAAGCAGTTTAATATTATTACATTTTTCCTTTTAACATTAAAACTATGGTTCAAAATGAAACGGTATTTTTAATTATAATATTATAGTCATATTTAATTACTGAAGATATCGGAGAAATCATTTCTGTTAGAGATTAATGAGATGTTAAAATTATTTTTAGTAGTATATTTACGACCTTGTCTTGAATTCTTTATTTAAAATAAAAATACTGAATAAATGAATATTTTAACATTTTATAACAAACAACATTGTATAACTAACGATTTCCTTGATATAATTTTTTTATTTATTTTTCAAAATGCATCACATATTTTCACGAACATCTACTCAGAACTAAACGCGTGATGAACAACATGATAAGTAAGATGTTACAACTATTTTAGACATTGTTCGACAAAGGCAGCATGCATGACTGACTTTACAATGCTTTTTTTAATAAAAAAAAAAAATTAACAAATAAATGATTTAAAAAAAAATATAGCTCTATATCTATCTCTATTATGACAAACATTTTTGATAAGAAAATGGCTACGTTGTTCTAAAGATCAATGTCTGTATTTTAATAAGTTTATTTTCCTCTCAATAAGGCCACTGTGCCGGCCCTTATCCCTTTCACTTGTATATGATAATAACCTGAATTAGAAATCAGGGATAGCTGGTAGACATGGAATCTATTTCACACTCATATTTTATTATATTAAACTATACTAGAGTTATAGCCCTTGTCATTGATCTCGACCTAAAGCTATTTATTAAAACCTTTATTATTTCTATTCATAATTTATACTCTTTAAAATTATCCTCATTGTTGAAATAGTAAGATATCAAACATATAAAACTTTTAGAGCCACTCGAAACGACCGTGAAAGTTTTAAAAACTTCAGTGTGAATTATAGAACGAACTAACAATATTTATCATCAGTATGTTAAAAGTTAATCGTACGTTAAAATGAAATCTTACCTTGTATATGCCATCGACAAGTTTCGTGAGTTCCTCTGTCTCCATTGTGAACGAATGTTAGTAAACCGATTACAAAAACAGTCCAGTTACACTTGGTAATTCATCAGGATAAAGCTTTCACACAAAAAACGATATTAACATTATTAGCACAAAATTCACATTTCAATGCACTAAAATCTGCTATGACTTAGCTCACTGAACACTTAAGAAAACACGTTTCCTGAGGACATCTGAAACAAGAAAAAAATATTATAAGAAAAATATATACATTTCAAACAAAAATATATTATATTATAAACCACAAAGGTGAAATTTATCAAAAGATATATTTACATAACAATTTTTTATAGAATATTATTTTAAAATAAAATACCAATAATCAAATTAGCTGATAGTCGCCAAGTTTATAATATATAATATCCGGAAAAAGCTTTCGTATACATATATACACTTTTTTTTTGTATAAACTGTTTTATAAAGTTATGAAAGGTGTGATAAGTTATAAGTAAATATTTTCACACCTCTTTCGTGTTTAGTATGGCGACGTGCGTCTACAGCGGAGCGAGCGAGTAGAGTCACTATCGCCTCGGCTCAGTCGTATCTCCGAACGTTTAGTAACACATAGTGACTGGAAATGGACCGTTGATGTCTAAACCTTTGTACTGTTAGATACCTAATTGTTTAGTTTTACTGGTATTTAGGGTGGTCATTTCACCATGTACAGGTCGACGACCCACATACATACGATTTTAATATTTTTTTGCGTTGTTTTTACAGTTATATCGATTAACCTTTCGGGCCTCTTTGTGTAAATATTAAATCTATCAATACTGCAAATTCCTTACGCAAATATTAATTTAAGTGCGATATTTTTTTTTGTCGCTGCTATAAAAAAACTGAATTGTAGAATGTGGAATTACAATCCGACAAATTCGTGAGCTGCAAGTTCGTGACGTAAAATATTATTAAGCTCGTTACGAAATATTGTCAATGCCACAAGAGTAATTGGCCACATAAATGTTAGCGAGCAATTCGCGGCAAGTGTTACCTACACCAAAATTATATGAATACAATAGCGAATAGACATATCGATACTCGACATACATATTCAAACACCCACTTTTCTTCTCCGGGCCTATGAGAAGCGATTATACGCGTAGGTGATGACGTCTCCCGTTGCAGAACATGTGGCACGTTTCACTGTTACTTTCTATGTTTACGAAATTTATCTTTATTTCACGCAAATGCCTTGAAACGCCCAACCAAATGAGCGATGTTGGTGTAAAATTTACATAATTACGACGGAGATGCACTTGCTTGATGCTAATCTTATGCATAGCTCGTCGCGATGCCTAAGTTCATTAAATACGAATAATAATTCACGCCCAATGTTTGGCAAGAATGAATTAGTTACGAAGTTGTTGCTTAACTAAAGTCTCGGTAAATAAAAGGTATTTATTTCACTTTATTAAGTGAAAGTAAGTTTTTGAATAATTTTAAATAACATTAATACAGAAAAGCTAAAAATACATAAAATGAATTGATTTTTATTTCTATAAAACATTTACATTTAGAGTTTGATAACGTTAAATAAGATGCGATAAAAATCATTGACGAATATATTAGAATTTCGTATCATCTATAAAATTATGAGAAAAAGATAAAATGTGTATCGTTAAAGGACTCGTAACTCCATTTTGAACGAGAGAGATTTACGTTGGAAGCCTCCCGTCATAAGCATGTGCGGGAACAATCCTGAAGCTTCACACTTTCTTTTCCCTGTCTCCCTCAGGCGTAAAGAAACAAGTGTTTGACTACTTATTTCAGTTGAAACTTGTTTAGTCTAGAATGAAGTTGTTTCATGCAGATTTAAAACGAGCTCTTCGTAAGTAACAACCACGAATTTTCTGTGAAATCGGAAGTCTATTCTAGTATTTGACTATAATATTCTCTGGCTTAAACCGAGTAGTTTGAAATTGTCAATTCTATTTTAAACTTTCCTAAGTTTTGAGTTTCGATTGTTTTTTAAGTTAAAGAAAATTGAATTTTCATATAGAGTTAGAGTTCGCAATCACTTTGCAAATTTTCGACCAAGTGTCGTTGTAGTCTTATAGTAAGTTAGTAGAAAATTCGCATAACCCGCAACGGTGGTGCTGTTCTGCTGACGAATCTTGTTATCGTGAATGTAATATACAAATATAATGTAACTGCATACTGCGACTGAATATTCATACTCGCATTCTTGTTTCAATGCAGTGCTGCTTAGGTAAATCGGATTTACGTGGAAGATTCTAGCATCGTTGCCAGATCGATATATTCTTTTATAACATTTTCAAACGTTTTAAAACAATCCTTTTATTTTGCAAATTAGATACTAAAATGATTTCTAGATTCATATCAAACAAAGCATGTAGAAAATTAAAATGACGATTATGAAAATGTTTTTAAAAATAAAACTTGTAGATTTGGTCATACGCGTCGATACCGTTGCTTAAATTATTCAAAAATACAATAAGCTCTCACTAGACTCGATAACTTATACCTACATCAA